>JAPDPK010000135.1:1200000-1800000 GCA_031772115.1 Heritiera littoralis | reverse complement strand
GGATTTTGGGAGGTCTCAGTTCTGGGGTTTCCAGATCTGGGTTAGAGGGATTGGTTTCATTGATGGTGATGATGATGATTTGAGTGATGGGTGATGGTCGGTGATGGTGGTTTAAGTCTCGGTAAGGTAGAATGGTGGCTTGGGTTGGTGGTAGGATGAGTAGTGGCTTCGGTGGTGGTGAGTGGTGGCTACGGTGGTAGTGGCTTAGGTTTCTGTTGACGGAAGTATATGGTGATGATGAGTGGTGTTTCCGGGTTGGTACTTGGTTGCGGTTGAATGGTTGAGGATTGGTTGAGGTAGTGGTGTTTCTGTGAGAATGGTGTCTCTCTTTCTTTAGCGAACCGAAGTCCCGTTTCATTGCTTGGGGTCCCTTTAAAACGACTTTGGAGCCTCCCCCTTTAGCCTTTCAGAGTCACAAAATCCATAGGTCTCTGTTAGAGCAGGATTTACGGCATGGGGAAGGTGGAAATCTGCTGGGTGAGGCTCGAGACTGGGAGAGGCTTGGTCGCCGACGGCTTGAGGCAATGGGTCTGCCGGCAAATCTAGCAGATCCTGAAGCATTTAATGTGATAATGGGACTGATGGGTGGCTATGGGAGGCTGGTGGCAAGTAGATGACAAACAAAATAATAATAATAATATATGAAACTAAAAATAAAAATGATAATAATAATAATAATAATAATAATAATAATAATAATAAAACTAGAAATAATAATATAATAATAATAATAACAGAAATAATATGAATGGGACAAAATTAGGTGTCAACATTATTTTTTCATAAATTTTTTAAAAACGATTATAATCATTGTTAAAAAAAAATTAGACACGATAGATTTATGGTTGCGTAAATTTTTAGTAACAATTATAATTGTTGTAAATAAAATTAAAAACGACAAAATTGTCGTTTTGCATTTATTTATAGCAACGACAAATAATAGTCGTTGCAAATTTAACTATTGAAACATTGTTGCCAAATAGGATTTGCAACCAAATGTATTATGTTGCTAAAAAAATATAGACAAAGCATTAAGTCGTTGCCAAAACAAAAATTTATTTAGTAATGAGAAAAGATCGTTGTAATAAATATGTTTTCACGATGACTTTTTATGTGATGAAAGTAGTTGCGTATACTTTTAGTAACGGAATTTTACACAACGACTAAAAGTCGTTGGAAAAAGGTTTTAGCAACGATAAATTTGCTTTTTGCAATGACTTCAAGTGTTGTGAAAAACCCATTTTCTAATAGTGTGGGTGACTTGACTTGCATCAATTGCAGGTTTGAGCATTTTGTTCTGGCATTTTTTTATGTAAATCATAGGTATCTTTATCGTTTTAAATGGTCTGAGATTAATTCTGCTTGTGGCTTTGTCACAGTTAAAGCTCCTCACCCTTCTTCAAAAATGCGTTTAGTGGAGATCGAACTTAAAAACTCTTTCCACAAACTTAATCTATATTGCCAATTGAATCACAACTAATGAGTTATTCTAGCATACTTCAACCTTACATGACCCACACTTGTCCCTGAACACTTAATTCACCCACAAAAGTCGAGATTTGTTCTCCAAGCAGTCAAGGTTGATAAGATCATTGCGAAAATGTACATAAGGATGGATTTATGAACTGAACTTCACAGAAATGCAGGCTATATCATTAGTAAGAAAGTAAATCTTATACAATACTAACTTACATGAAAGATATAATCCTGGCAGAAAAAACTTACAAATAATTATATGTGTTATCTGAAAAGTTGAAATAATGTAACCTCATACTACAACATTCAGTCTAATAATTAGAGAGTTTATCTGTGTCTCTACACTGACCAAACTCGTCTGAACTTAAGTAATGCAGGCAATAAAAACTCTGCAGCTGTTTTTTCATTTGAGTATTATGCAAGATATTATAAAAAGATAATAATAACATATTTATTTGTTTATTAAATTTTACAAGCATCGATGATCGTTTCGTTTTAATGTCATGGAGATTAAAATACTAATACATTTCAAAAACGTCTATGATTAAATTGTAAGAATTCAAAATCTAACGACCAAAATAAAAATTAAACTTCAACAATTTACTCACTAATTTAACATGTAATTTATCTTTGTAACGAAATGTGCACATGCATGATAGTAGGAAGACACTTGGTGGCCTCCATACTAGAAGTATAAGAAACAAGTAATGCTGACGATAGAAGGGACCAGTGCAATTCTTCTAATTTTCTCTGCAAACATAAGACCTTCTCTCTCAAGCTTTGTTTTTTCCCTGATACATAAAATGACTGACGTGAACATTGAAGCGACTCGCAAAATAATATTCTTGACTTTTCTTTATCTGTGAATAACTTGAATAAAGGATTCTTGATTACAAGATCACATAGAAGACCATGACACCTAGCTACTTAAAAATGCGTTGAACTTATGAAAATAACTTTTTTTTTTCAAAACTTCAAGAATTAGTAAAATATTTACCCATTTCAAGATCACAATGGGTTTCATGACAGCCTTCAAATAGCAAGATTACGTAATACATAAAATCTGGGTGTGATCTTCACCGTTTCGAGACCGAAAAGTTTTGCATGCAATTTTCTGCTTCGTACAAACGTCAAACTAATTAACCAAAAAAGAAATAAAATTAATACAAAAAGAATTGAAGGTGAAGGTGGATGCTTAATCTATATTCTTTTTTTTTGGTACTAATGTTTAATCTATATTCTATATAATCATCAATATTCTCAATGTAAGCATATTATCTATAATTTTTTTATTATAATTATTTAATGGATAATTATCAAATTATATAAAAATTAATCATTTATAATTATATACTTCGTATAATATTTTAATAAATTTTACATAATTTATTAATTAATGTATTAGAATAATCATGACATCCACCCACTTACACCAAATCTAATGCTAGATTTTACACGAAATCAATATAGAAAAGAAGTTTTGACTGTCAGAGGGTCAGACCGAGCAGGTTTACCTGTTTTTACATGCTTTAGTATGAATAACAAAATTAGCAAATGGAGAAAACAAAGAGTAAAATGAATGAGAAATAGAGGTTACTAAGAGAATTTAATTCTGTCAGGCGAATAAATAAATTAATTAGCCATTTGATCCTCTGGTCTACTGCCACGTGTAAAACCCTAACCAACTGTGTATTTTGGTACATCCAATTAGCTTGTTAATTATTATTAGTTGTTCAGCCATCATTCATTTGCCCTGTAAAACAAGTAACAAGTGAATAAAATAAGTCAGAATTACCCCAACAAGTAATATTTGTCCCACCACTACTCTTTTTAGAAATTCACATATCCTCTTGTAATTTTGATAGAAAAAATTACAAGTTATCCTACCTGTAAAAACTTTCAATTATTTACACTTTATGCATACGATGAAACGAGGAATCCTATTCTTATTACCCAACTGTTATATATAAACAAAAATCAAGCCTACATATGGTACAAACTAAATTTAAAATTAATTGTCATCTGGATACTAATTCAAATAGTATGCATATTGATAAATTCTTGAAAGTTACGGATTTAAGACGATTTGGGCACATAATGTTTTTCTCATGTAAGTTAAGCAAATTAAAAGTTAAATAGTTTTAGATAAATTAGAAATTAAAAAAAGAAACTAAATATAATAAATCTTGATAAAAAAATATGAAAAATTAATTGAACCAACGACTTAATTCATATTGTTTATGGAGCTCCTTTTACAAGATGACATGCAACAGCTCGATGGCTCAAACCCTAACAATTTAAATACCTTACATAAATGGTTGGTAACTCAAAGTTAAGGATGATGTCTTGATGAGACAAACATGACGATTGATTAAAATATTCTTTTTTTGGTAATCTTGAGGTGTTTTGAGTATGAGGCTAATTTTAATTCACATTTTGAGGTTAGAATTGACTACAAAATTTGATCTGATGAAAGTTAGATTAATCAATCACTAGTATGAAAAGAAATTTTGTCAATAGTAGAATCTTGGAGGTATAAATTTAAAGAATTGCCATTAAAATAATTAAATAAGAGATGATGTTTTGATGAGACAAATATGACGTTAGATTAAAGGATTCTTTATGTCGAATTGAAAGATACCAATCCACGATAGTTAATTTAAGTGATATTCAATCAAGATTTATTTTTAAGGGAAGGCATTTTGTTAATAATGGAATCTTGAATGTATAAATTTAACGTTAGAAGTATTTTTTCAATATTGTTTTAAAAAATAAATTTAAAATAAAAAAATTTTTTTTGTTCATATGATATATGTATAAAAAAAATTCAAACTTTAAAATTAACCCATTAAAAAAAAAGAGAACTGTTAAATCAAACTTAATTGTTTAAACAAGCTCTGGAAATACTTTTGACTGTATTATTAAGAAAATATCTTTAAAGAGGAAATATATATATATACACACACACATATTCACACACTATTCAGCAATAATGACATTGCCATTAAAACAAAACAAATAAAAACTAAATTAAAAATCTAATGGGATTAAAAAAATTCTCACATGGATAAAGAATAAAAAATTTTAAATAATTTAAATATATTTAATTTTTTATCTAATTAAGTGCTTTTTCAAACTTGAACAAAACTTTTACAATTTTTGTTTATAAATAATATTTTCAATTAATTTTTTTTATATATTTACAAATGATTTCATTAAATTATATTAATTTATCAATGTTAATTTTTATTTAATTAATTCTAACGAAAAATCTTACGAACTTAACATAAAAAATGTACCCAAATTCTCCTGCTCCAACACAACCCCTAAACGTGATTGGCAGCGTCTAATAACGCGTTAAGATAGTCAAGGAGTTGGTTGGTGTCTTTATTTTCCCGCTTATCACAAATTATAATAATTAACCAAAAATAAACGTACTTATCCAATACCATTCATGGAGTAGATTTGGCGGCATACAGCCTCTATAAATGTACGGACAAACGTGATTTTTTATTTTATTCATACCGCTCTATAACTTTATAACAGTTGATGGAGCCATAAATTAAAAATCAATTTAGATCAATGGTAAAATTGGTCCTGATTAAACTAAAAACAGTGATAACAACAATTAATATTAGTCATTATAATAGAAAAATTAAATAATTTAATTATAAGATTAAAAAAATCTAATATTTTTTTAGAAACATAAAAATTCTGAGAACAATAGAAAAAAATTAATGTTACAGGTATGTTTAATCATTAGAGTTTTTTTATTTAAAAAAAAAACACTGAAAACAATTGAATATACACGTAACACTAGTATTATCCACCTCTTCTAAGTCCATGGCTTATAAATACCATACTTTAAACCACTTTTTTCTCATCAACTTTCTTCGAATACTCCCATGTTGCAAAACCTCCTCTCTTCTTTTCATTTTATTAAGGTCGTCGAAGTCGCAATTTGATGCTCAATTTCCTTTGAGTACTTGGATTATAATTGTTTTTTTAGTGATCCTTTTCAATATGGTAAGATTTTTCTTTCTAATTCAAACCTGTTGAAATATGATATCAATGAACTATTGACTTAGTGGTAAAGAGCAGTTTCTGAAACTTAAAAATTTCAGATTGAAATCTCGACGTTTGTAAGCTTGAATTTAGCTATTTAATCTTGTTATATTCCAATTTATTTAGTTGAAATGTCGAATAATTCAATTAAGTGATTTGCATATAGTTACAAGTTTTATGAATGTAATATTTTAATGTACCATTTTAAAAAAATCAATTTATATTTTTTTGCCTGTTCAATGCAGGATGCACTTGAGACCATGAAAGATGAGATGGCAATGATGCGAGTGGAGAAAACATGCATGGAAGCAAGGCTACTATCTGTTGAAACTGAACTTGCAGAGAATAAGAGAGTGCTTTCAGAGTATAAAGCCATGAAAAAATTGGTTGATAATTTCCTGGACGTTGTCATTGAAGCAGGAGGTAATAACGTTGACGAGAATAATTGTCAAAATCTGGATGAGGAAACCATGAAAGGCTTGATAGACGAAGCTATGAGGGACTTTACAGAATCGCTGAACAAAGCTCAACCCAGCCGGGGCTTCCTCGCAGATGGCAGAAATGGAGGAGGGTATGACGGTGGTACCAATGTTATCGCGAATACTAATGCTGTGAAGGAAGCTGGCGGTGGCAACAACGGTGGGAACGGTGGTGGCGAGGCTGAGTAGGGTGAGTGGTTTAAGTGTTCATGGGGTTTGGGTCAAAGCTGTGATGTACTGATGTATCTGTGAATTTAAGAGTTTAGTAATGAAATAATAATAAATCAAAATTTAATGTTGATGGGAGGAAATATTAATAGTGACTGGTGGAAGCTTGCGGAAGCGGCAGAGGCATTGGTTTTTGCCGCCCTCAGTTGTAGGGGCTTACGTGTTTTGTCAACGTTTATTGTGGGGTTTAACTGTACTTGGGTCCGATTTGGGTTAAACATGGATAATGTTTAATATCCATATTCGGGGAATTATATAATAAAATCGATTTTATTATAATCTCAACTTATTTTATGTCTATGTAAACAAATTTATCTTAACTTATTTTATGTCTATGTAAACAAATTTTACTTTTATTTTCATATGTTTATGTTTATTTATAGTAATTTAATCTATTTTATGAATTTACACTTATTTTTATGTGTTTATACTTATTTTTACGTGTTTATACTTTTTTTTTTGTTACATTACGTGTTTATACTTATTATCATATATTTAAGTCTATTTACACTAAATTTAAATTTATTTTATATGCTTATATTTATTATCACGTGTTTATGTTTATTTATACTAATTTTATATTAATTCTCACGTGTTTATGATATTTTTAACATGAAGATAAGTGTAAAATAATAATAGAATAAGAAAATTCTACAATAAAATCAACTTTAGTGTAGAATTTTCCTATTCCCTCTCTGTCATCTCTGTCATATATCACATTAATAGTTTAAAAAAAAATGTAATTTCTCGATCCTCTAACTGAAGATATTTAGGCCCAAAATATAGGGATTGAAAACACAAATAGAAACATCTCTTCATTGACAAATAACAAATGATTAGTGAAGCCATACGCACTTTGGCACTATTTTAGTGAGCATAATCTTGGCCGTTGGGCTTTGATTTTCCCATTTGCCTATATCGTTCTAAAAGATACATGACTTAACCAGTTACGAGCTAGCTTGAACAACCAGAAAATGAAACGCAAAGATGGAAGCGACCCAAGTGATCTGAAGTTTTCAAAAGCATTTCAACATCAAACCAAACAGTGCTTTGGATAACCATAAAAACAATGAATATTATTAATTAGAAGAAGAAGTTAGAAGAAGAACATGTCAAATATTGACATTGGCAGGCAGCATTTTGTTACTAAAGTTACGATCAAAGTCTCCTAATATTAAGAAATAAAAACCTCAATCATGGCCCAAGACTGGGTAAAACTTATAAGGGCCATGGGCGGTTAACTTGCAAAGATTGGGCAACTCTCGAGAGCCCAGATAAGCAAAGTTCCTTGGGGGTGGGGCTCTCCTCTTGAAAAGATATCTGCCTATTGTCCACCAATCATGTATTAAAGTTAAAAAGAGCTTAGCCCAAGACGGTGAAAGCAGCTTCTAAACCTAATTACGAGCACCCTTCATTTGTGGCTATCTTTGATTTATAAATGCATCATTCAAATATCTTTACTTATCATTAATGGTGTTATGACATTATACTTATACTTTACAACTCAATCAATCTATTCAAATTATTTAAGTGTATCCTTAAACTTGTTCGTATTTTAATTTTTAATTTTTATAATAATATCTTTCTGAACATACTTATTTGCAATGGATTTTGAGTTTTGACATAAAAAGATCTTGATTCCATCTATCAAATGTTTCGGAAATTTTTAATCTAACATCACATTTCGCCCCCAAAAACTAACGCATCATATTTGTTGATACCGAATATATTTGGTTTTATAAAGGATGGCCCAACAACCCAATAAGATACAAGCTCCTTGACACATGGAGTTCCAGCAATAGAGAGATTCAGCATACACAGCAAGTTTTAGGCAATCAAAACTTAGCCCTTAAAGGATGTGGGACACGGGCTGAGCATGAATAACGGCCACAACCCCACTAACAATTTTTTTTTTGCTCGTCACAGCCCCACTAAGCACTAACAATAAGGCATACCATTGGCATAATTGGAAGGAACAGCTCACACCTTTGCAAATAATCACCGACGTCCTGCATGTAACCTTACGCCAGGCATACGTTGTGCGTTTATGCGGCAAGTTCTCACTACAAAAGGAGACTTCTTATAAGTTATAACTACAAAGGTACGAACTTTTTCTCTAAAACTTAAGACTCATTTTTATACTTTCATATTTTTCGAATATATTCATTGACTTGAACGTCCCATTAAGAAAAACCTGAGTAAACTTTTTTATCTTGCAAGTTAATCCAAAAAAAGAAGGTTAGAAGATCATCCTAGAACCCTTCAATCATTTTTTTTTGGTATAAACTACAATGTGTGCCCATATTATATTAGGTATAAAATTAATTTTTACTTGTGTTGCGTGCTAGCATTGACTTGAGAATTTAACTTAGTGAAAATTAAAATATGAAATCTCCTGTTATGAATTATTCTTATTTAAAAATTCAGTAAGATCTTACACCACTGAATCAATCCTTTAAATTAACCCTTCAATCCTTTTTAGCATCAAAATTTGGCCCGTCTATAGAACTTCAAAGACAAATAATCATGTCGAGTTCTCGCACAAACCATAGAGCTGTTAGTCACATAAGAGGCGTGTAGAGTCCAACCATATTTCAATTGTAAAGACTTCGACTCCTAATTGAAGTCGCTTTCTTTCATATATATATATATATATATATATATATATATATATATATATATAAGGTGCCGCACAATGACTGATGAATATATATAGAGAAGCTTAAAAAGCTATGAGTGTAGCGGCGGCACAAGGGGAGAGAAAGCTTTAAGCTTTGTGATATTTTTTTATTCAATAGAGAGAGTAAGAGGAGAAATAAGCTTGTATATCAATTGAGTATTCTTTGGATAGATTATTTTGATGAATTCAAAGAAGTAAACTTTATTTTTTGTAGACCAAAGTAAACTTTATTTTTTTTAGGACCAATTGTTTAGTAAACTTTATTTTTTTTAGGACCAATTGTTGAAGCCCTGTGCTTTGGGCAAAATGCTTATTGTATTAAAATTTTATAATTTGTTTATTTTTCATAGCGGATTTTTTTTATTTGCCTAATAGTTTTTCTCTCTATACTCACGTAAAATTTTGATGTTGTTTTATTAGCATTTTATTGTCTGCGCATTTATTTACGACTTGGTAGCATTATTTATTATTACTATTAATTATTTTAGGTATTGTTATTGTAACATTATTTTTGGGTATTGTCGTTTTGAGGCCCAACGGGAGCATCAACACAGGTAAATCTCGAAACTTTAATCACTATGGTGAACTACAGCTGCCTACTACCTTCCGCGATGATAGTATCATTGGGGTAACCCACACACCAGCTTGTATTCACATCTCTCCTCTAATAGTGCCAATGAAGCAATATAACATGTTGCTCGCCTAATATAAAGCCATGTTATTGATTATGGGCCAAGAAGCCCAAATAATAAATACCAAGAACGTTGATTAATGTATTTTTAATTAAGAGGCAAGGGAATATTTTCCATGAAACCAAAAAAAAAAAAAGAGATATTTCCCAAAGAGGCTACATACGATGTGAATGTTTACATACTTGTCCCATTTAAATAATTACATCGTATTATTGAGGTAACTAATCTCTCTTTCTCTCTCCCTTTTTTTTTTGTTCGAATGCATCAACTCTCTTCTTGATAGTCAACAAAGAAAGTTTACCCATATACGGCGAAGAAAAACTTAGTCCACTTAATTATTTATTAGTTACATCCCTGATGCGTCACATAGTTGTTACAAATTAAATTGATGCCTCTTTGGTTTAAAGAAATAATGAAAAAGAAATGGAAAGAAAAAAAAGAGTGAGAGAATATCTAAACGAAATACGAAAAGGACTAAAGGTATACCAAAAAAAAAGGACAAATGGAAGAAGTTAAAGAAAAACTAAATAAATTAATAAAAAGTATGAGCTTAATATTATAAATATTTAAGTATGTTATGAATGTGAATTAATTATATAAATGTTGAAATCTTAATCCTGTTTAATTTATTACATAAGTAAAGAAATATACTTATATATATGTTCATTTAAACAAATCATATAGTGTTTTTTATTTTAAAAAACTATATTTTTATTATTATTTGAATTACTCTTTTTTTAATTAATAATTTTACTAGTTAAGTAAATACAATATGAATTATACAATTTATTCATGAAGAATAACATTATTATCATGTTTTTAATGCTTATTTTATTTATTGTTACAAGGTTAAATTCACAAATTAATAATCAAAGAACGTTTTAATATATATATATATATATATATATATATTTATATATGTATGTATCTCACCCCTCTATCACGTATAAAGAAAAAAGTCATGTTGGACAGAAGCAACAAGTAAGCATGATAAACTTTGAACGTAAAAAAGTTGGAAAATTTCCTTTTCATTATTAATGACGGAAGGCCAGTGTTTTGCCCTCAGTACGTAATCGTCGTTAATTTACTAAATTTAATGCATCCATTTTTTGTTTTGAAACATTTAACGCATTTAATTAAGTATACTAAAAAAGTTTCGTTTGCTATGGTACGCTGATGTTGACGTCAATTAAAACCTATGAGTAACATGGTCACTAGATATTTATCTATTTTGGATAATTATTTAATATAATGTCAATAAAAAAATTTTATTTTATAAATAGATTGAAATAATAATACATATTTTATTTTATTTACTTTTTTATTTTTTTTAATATTTTTAAAAAATATGTATCATTATTTTAATATCGTTTATAAAATTAAAAAATTTCATTAACAATGTAATATATATTAATCTAATACACCATCAATTAAAACTCATAAGGTTCCAATAAAAAAAAAAACTCATAAGGTAACGTGAGAACGGAATATTTACCTATTTCAGCATCACAATGGATTCCATGACAGCCCTCAAATAGCAAGACTACCTAATCTAAACAACATAAAATCTAGGCGTGACGTACCTCATTTATGCACAAACAGCCAATTAATCAATAAAGAATTACTCGAAATTATTTGATGCATAAAAAGAAAAGGAAAATCAATAAAAAAAATGAAGATAAAAGGAGGACGTTTCTTCTCAAGGTGGTTGGTTATGCATACCTGTAAAATATTGCATTATAGGGAATAAAAACGCTGACAGTACAGGACATAGAAAGTGCCATCTATTACATCGACTCCCGTGGCGTATAGCTGATTGGCTGCTAGTTGCAGCAGATGCCATTTGGGAAAAAGTCCGAAACGAGGAAATTCTATCTAGAGTACGTGGAAGTGAAAGTTCAGTGCATAGTACACACCGTTCATTCAAACGTTGCATATGTGGGTATGACTTTCTCAACAACCTCATTAATTTATTTTTTTAATAAATTAATTAGATATCATTATAGTGTGAGATTTCTACATTCATAACAATGTATCAAATATAAATTTTTTTATTATATATTTTTATAGTTATTATATATAAATATATATATAGACACACACATTCTTCTCCACTTATAAATACCACACCCCTAAACCACCTTTCTCTCATTATCTTTTCATATTGTTAAAGAAATCCAAGGCGCAATTTTGACACTCAATCTCTTTCAAACTATATGGTAAGATTTTTCTTCTTAATCCAATCCTGTCAGAATCTGATATCATATTTTGATTATTAGATTCGCAATCAACTTATCCATTATTGTATTAGCTCCGTAGCTAACATGAATCCAATTTTGATTCTGATCAAAACTAGATTCAAGGTTTTTTTGTTTTTTTATTTAAAACTAAATTCAAGTTGATTGTGGATATAATATCCAACAAATTATTATTATTTTAAGTTCAGATCATTTATTCGACAGAAAAAATTATAAGGCTTCATATCTTATTTTTCATTTATTGATAACCTCCGAAGAGTTGTTGCATCAATTGTTGAACGTCTATCCAACTCGCTTGCTCTTTTCCTTTTTTAATATAATTTTGTTCATATATTTATTTTCTGATTAATATATACAGGATTCAGTTGAGGCCATGAAAGCTGAGTTGGCAATGATGCGAGAGGAGAAAACATGCATGGAGGCAAGGCTACTATATGCGGAGAGTGCACTAGCAGAGAATAAGAGAGTGCTTTCAGAGTATAAAGCCATTAAAGACTTGGTTGATGATTTGCTGGACGTTGTCATCGAAGGAGAAGGTGATAACGTTGACGAGAATAATAGTCAGAATCTTGACGAGGAAACAAAGAAGGGCTTGATAGAGGAAGCTATGAGGGACTTTACTGAAGCGCTGAACGTTGCTCAGTCTAGCCGGGGCTGCCCCGCAGATGGCAGAAATGGTGGAGGGTATGACGGCAGTACAGCTGTTGTTAATATAGTGAAGGAAGCTCACGATGGCAACAAAGGTGGGGGCTGTGGAGGAAAGGCCGAGTAATTAATTAGATGAGTGTTTTAA
This sequence comes from Heritiera littoralis, assembly GCA_031772115.1. Taxonomy (NCBI): domain Eukaryota; kingdom Viridiplantae; phylum Streptophyta; class Magnoliopsida; order Malvales; family Malvaceae; genus Heritiera; species Heritiera littoralis. The sequence goes on along the minus strand of JAPDPK010000135.1, from coordinate 1,787,329 downwards.
GGGTTATGGAGCTGTGGTTCAAGCTTGGAGGGTTTAAGCGTGTTTGTCAACCTCGTGGTTTAGTTTTATTGTCATGTGTACGTATATCTTTACCTTTAACAGGTTAATAATGAAATTAAAAAAATTAAGATATTTTGTTGATAGAAGGAAATATTAGTATTGTGAAGGAAGCCGGCGGAGGAGGCGGAGGCAACGGCCGTGGCAGCCCTGAGAAGTAGTGTAAGTGCTTTAGGGGTTTATGGCTGTGTTTTGCCGACGTATTGTGGTTCAAGGGGTTAAATGGTGTTTCGGTCAAACTTGTGGGTTAGTGTATATATGTATTGTGCATTTGTGCTGGAACTTGGAAGGTTTTAAATTTTCATAAATGTGATATAATTTAAAACTATATGGATAATGTTTAGTGCTCCCTCCTTTATAAATCCCATTAATAATTAAAAAAAAAGTTATTTCCTGAAGTCTACAAATTCAAAAGCTCGTACTCTTCCATCATTTTGCACTTTTGCCTTCTGAGTCACTCTTCTGCCATTTTCATATTATTTAGTAAGCATTAATCTGGGCAGTTAGGCTGTAATTTTCCGTACACTCGTTCTAAAACCGAAGTGATTTGAAGTTTTCAAAAGCTGTCCAACATCAAACGAAAGTGTTTTGGACCGGATGACCATAAAATGAAACAGACCATGTCAAATATTAGCAGTAAGTTTTTTAATTTTTATAATTAAAATTAGAATTTTATTTGATGCACTGATAATATATAGTAATTATACACATATAAAACTTTAAAAAATATCAATAATTTTTATAGTTTTAAATAAATTTATTTTTTATATACATGTATTATTTTAATTTGTATTATAAAATTATAGAAAGAACACAAGGAGAGAGAGCAAGAAGAGAGATTTTCTCTTATTCTTCAAGTGTGTGCTCAATACATGGATGGTGAGCCTCTATTTATAGGTTTTACAAATATATGAATAAAGAGGGAAGATGAATAGTTACAAACTTAATGAAGGGAAAGTTATAAACTTAATGAAGGGATAGTTACAAACTTAATGAAGGGGAAGTTATGAAGAGTATGAGGGATGAATGGACATCCATATTTATGACTATTCATAACACTCCCCCTTGGGTGTCCATTACTAAAGAATATGCCTCATTAAAACCTTACTAGGAAAAACCCTGTGGGACAAAAACCTAGTGAAGGAAAAAGAGTACAGCGTGTATTTACTCCCCTTCATGATTATATCATTTGAGATCTCTGAGTTGACGCAATCCAACATTGTGGACTAACTTCTCAAATGTAGTGGTAGGAAGCGTCTTTGTTAATAAATCTGCCAAATTTTCACTTGAACGGATTTGTTGAACATTTATATCACCATTCTTCTGAAGGTCATTGTTGACACCTAATTTTGTCCTAATATTATAATTGTTATATATATTTATTTTTATTATGTGTTTTGTTTATATTATTATTGTTATTATTATTATTATTATTATCATATTATTATTTTTATTTTTATTTTTATTTTTATTTTTATTTTTATTTTAATTTTTATTTTAATTTTTTTATTATTATTTTCTTTTATTTGACTTGATTTTTATTTTTATTTTGATTTATTTCTATCAGTGCATTTAATGATTTCTCTTCCCCATAACAGCCGGCCACCTCTCCTGCCAGCTGCCCAGTACTCTGCCCCTCTCCCTTTCCCCTGAAACCCAATCAATCAAACCCTATTCCAACACCTAAATGACTGAACTTCAATGCTAAAATCCGAGGGACAAAACTAAGAATTAGACCAAGAGATGTTTTTCCAATTCGGTTAAAATGCACACTGCCCAGGGGTGTCGGCCATTTTTTTGCTCTTGACAATAGAGACCATCTCTACCATCTCACCGGAACCCACCATTGTTTCCATCTTCACCAGCCCAAACCACCACTAACTTGAAACCCTAGGGACATTGCTCAGGCACCATTCTCGACCCTTTTCAATACAGAACCCAACTTTGAACACAAACCACTCGACCACCTTTCCTAACCCTCAGATCCCCAACAGCCAACTTCACCTCCAAAACAACACCCAAAAGCCTTTTTGCAACTTGAATCCCGAACCCCCGCCGAGAACCAACACCCATGAACCAAAACTCACACACAGCCACTCAAAGAAATAGACCCACTTCAACCACCATCACGCGCACCTCTATGACCTTACCCCGAATCCCACTAGCATCACCTCACCCTACCACCCTACAACCAGCATAACGCCAACGAAACCTAAACCCAAAACCCATTTTAACTCCTGCAAAAAAAAAAAGAGAAAGAAAAAGCCACAGCAACACAGCAACCCATCAGATCCGAGAACATCCAGACCATCAAAACCAAAAAATTACAAAAAAAAAAACAAAACAGAAAAGAAAAAGGGTGAGGAAATGGTTTCGGTTAAACCTAGATCTATGGTGTTAGGGATAATTTCGAGTGAAACCAAGGCTGGATCTGGATAGAGGAAGGAGAGACGAGTGTTTTAAGGGTGTCGGGGAGACCGCCGACGACCGGCGCACGATGGCCGGCAACCATTCGGGGGTTGAAGGGGAGAGAGTTTTTGATTCTTTTTTTGAAGTTTTTTTTGGGAAACCGATTAAAATGAATGAAACAAAAAAAAGTGGCCTTTTATAAAGCAGCAAAACGCTGCGTTTTGGAGCCTCTGGGTCCGCGTGTTGCCCCGACCCGGGGTCCGCGCACCGCTCCAGCACTCGACCCGGGACCCGATTCGTGACCCGCCCCCTGGCCTGCTATCAGCTCCAGCAGCCCAATCCTTTTTCTGGCTGGGCCCGTGTTCCCTAGGTGCCATATATGGGCTTCATTGCTCTTGGGTTCTAAGCTCAAATTAATTTGGGTATATTTCCACTTTTCCCATTTATTTATTTATTTGTTTTGTTAGATGGTTTATTTCTTGTTTTTCTAATATATTTCATGGTAAAAACATATATTTATTTGCATGTAAAATAGTCTAGAATTTATAATAATTAATATAATTGCATGAGATTAGTTTCAATAATAAAATTAAACACTTTTTAAAAAAATATAATAATAACAATAAATTTTTTTAGTATAATTTTTCATAATACTAGGCAAATTGTTAGGCTGTAAAATGTGTAATAATAAATTTTAACTAAATAAAATTTCGATGATGGGATGCTACGGAAGTCACAAGTAGTGATTCCTAGCTGATCCCTAGGTGAGAAGAGTCGTACTAAATGTTACCAGAGTATTGGGATATTTAGTATGATTTTTCAATAATTTAATTTGTTTTATTAAAAATAAAAATAGATAAGTTTTTAAAGAAAAATAAAAAAAACAAAGAAAATTAATAATAAATTTTAAATTTAACTAAATAAAAGTCCGATGATGGGATGTCATGAAACTCACAAGTGGTGATTTCTTGACTGATCCCTAGGTGAGAAGAGTCATACTAAATGTTACCAGAGTATTGGGATACTTAGTATGATTTTTCAATAATTTATTTTTTATTAAAAATAAAAATAAATAAGTTTTTAAAAAGAAAGTCCAAAAAGGAAATTAATAATAAATTTTAAATTTAAATAAATAGTTGTCCGATGATGGGATGCTACGGAAGTCACAAGTAGTGATTCCTAGCTGATCCCTAGGTGAGAAGAGTCGTACTAAATGTTGCCAAAAGTATTGGAATATTTAGTATGATTTTTCAATAATTTAGTTTTTTTATTAAAAATAAAAATAAATGAGTTTTTAAAAGAAAATAGAAAAAGAAAATTAATAATAAATTTTAAATTTAACTAAATAAAATTCCGATGATGGGACGTTATGGAAGTCACAAGTAGTGATTCCTTAACTGATCTCTAGGTGAGAAGAGTCTACTAAATATTGTCAAAAGTATTGAGGTATTTAGTATGATTTTTCAATAATTTAAATTTTTATAAAAAAGAAAATGAATAAGTTTTTAAAAAAAAAACAAAGAAATATAAATAAATAAACAAATAAATAATGAAATTTGAAATTAAAAATTCATTTGCATCATTTTTATTTGTTTGCATCATGTGCATTCATAATAATTTTCGAAACAAGTGTGAATTTTCCAACGATAAGATTCTATAGAACTCACAAGTAGTGATTCTTAAAAAATCTCTAGGCGAGGAAAATTATTTCAAATGTTACCAGAGTATTGGGATATTTGATTTAAATTTTTCAATACAAAAGGATTCACATTTACTTTCGATAAATAAAATCTAACATTTTTTCAAAATAAAAAAAATGATTTTAATAAATGATTAAGAATAAAATTGATTGTAATAAAAAGGAATTAATTTTAAATATTAAATTAAGATCATTTTATTAAAACAAAAAGGATAACACATGATTATTATGGTACCGTTTTTTTAACGGGCGTCGTGGGGGTGCTAATCCTTCCCCATGCGTAACCGTACCCCCGAACCCAATTTTTGTTTCGCAGACCAAAAAAATTATCTTTTTAATAAAACTTAATTAATTTTGAGATTTTGTTGAAAAGATAAACATTTTCAGGTGACCAATCACACCTAATAAAAAAGATTGGTGGCGACTCCATTTTTGTTTTTAAAACGCTTTTTTCAAAATCGTCGAGCGCGAAGCCGTTACGACAGTCATGAGTGAAAAAGAACTTCGGTGAAATGTGTTTTGTTCTATCACCTTTGATATATCCTTCCTTCAGTTGGGCGATGCATGCTGCATTATCCTCATATAAGATCGTTGGTGCCTCTTTTCTTGAAGATAAACCACAAGCTCCTTGTATGTGCTGAATTACAGACCTTAACCATACACATTCACGACTAGCCTCATGTATTGCCAAAATTTCAGCATGATTCGAAGATATGGCTACTATAGTTTGTTTCATGGAACGCCATGAAATGGCGGTGCCACCACATGTGAATACATATCTAGTTTGTGATCGAGCACTATGAGGATCAGATAGGTACCCTGCATCTGCAAAACCAATCAAATCTGTTTTGGGTAGGTTAGGAAAATACAAACCCATATCCTTTGTACCTTGTAAGTAACGAAGTACATGTTTAATCCCATTCCAATGCCTTCGGGTTGGACAAGAACTATATCTCGCTAATAAGTTAATAGAGAATGATATATCAAGTTGTGTATGACTAGCAAGATACATTAGTGCTCCAATTGCACTCAAGTATGGTACTTCAGGACCAAGAATCCCCTCATCATTTTTCATAGGTCGAAACGGGTCTTTATTTACATCAAGTGACCTTACAACCATTTGGGTGCTCAACGGATGTGCTTTGTCCATATAAAATCGTTTTAGCACCTTTTCTATATAAGTTGTTTGATGCACAAGAATCCCGTCCTTTAAATGTTCTATCTGTAACCCAAGACAAAATTTTGTCTTTCCAAGATCTTTCATCTCAAATTCTCTCTTCAAGTACTCTACTGCCTTTGAAATCTCTTCAGGAGTTCCAATGATATTCAGATCATCAACATATACCACAACGATAACAAACTTAAATCTAGATCTCTTTATAAAAATGCATGGGCAAACGGGATCATTCTTATATCCCTCATTTAACAAATATTCACTAAGGCGGTTATACCACATGCGACCAGATTGTTTTAATCCATATAGAGATCTATTTAATTTGATTGAGTAATGTTCTTGGGAACTAGAATAACTTTCTTCTGGCAGTTTAAATCCTTCTGGAAGTTTCATATAAATGTCATTATCAAGTGGGCCATACAAATAGGCTGTAACGACATCCATTAGACGCAAATCAAGTCCCTCTTTTATTGCCAGACTAATTAGAAATCGAAAAGTAGTCACATCCACCACAAGGGAGTATGTCTCTTCATAATCAATACCAAGTCTTTGCGAAAAACCTTGTGCAACTAGACGTGCTTTATGTCTCACAATTTCACCTTTTTCATTTCGTTTTCGCACAAAGACCCATTTGTAACCCACTGGTTTTACACCATTAGGTGTACGGACTACTGGTCCAAAAACATTTCTCTTTTCAAGAGATTTCAATTCTGCCTCAATTGCGTCTTTCCATTTTGGCCAATCATGTCTATGCTTACATTCTTCGATAGACTTTGGTTCAAGATCCTCGTCATCATCCATAACATCTAGCGCTACATTGTATACAAAAACATCATCGACGTCGATTTTGTTTCGGTTCCATATTTTTCTTGACATGACATAATTTATCGAGACTCTTCATTTTTAGTAATTTCAGGTACCTGACTTTCTTTTGGAACTGTAATTTTAGTCATGTCTAAGGGCTCTTCTGTAAACTCTTCTGGAGTTACAATTTCCTCGACCTGGCCATCTTGAATCTTTGCTCCCTTTCTTTTTCGAGGATTCTTATCTTTGGAACTAACTGGTCTACCACGCTTCAGGCGTTCTTTAGATTCATTGGCAACAAAAGGTTGTCCTTCTGGGACATCAATTTTAATTGGAGCATTAATAGCTGGTATATGTGACTTTGTCACTCTCTTTGGGTCAGTAAATGCGTCTGGCAATTGATTTGCTAAACTTTGTAAATGAATTATCTTTTGAACTTCTAGTTCGCATTGTTTTGTACGAGGATCAAGATGAGAAAATGATAATTCATTCCAACTTATCTCTTTTTCCAGCTGCCTATTTTCTCCCCCTAAGGTTGGGAAGACTGATTCATCAAAATGACAATCAGCAAATCTAGCTGTAAATAAATCCCCTGTTGATGGTTCTAAATATTTAATTATAGATGGGGATTCATATCCAACATATATTCCCAACCTCCTTTGAGGACCCATCTTAGTACGTTGTGGTGGAGGAATTGGAACATATACAGCACATCCGAAAATTCTTAGATGGGAAATATTTGGTTCCTGACCAAAAACCAATTGTAAAGGGGAGGACTTATGATAACTTGTTGGCTTGATGCGAATTAGTGCTGCCGCATGTAAAATAGCATGACCCCAAGCAGAAATTGAGAGTTTTGATTCCATTAGTAATGGCCTTGCAATCAATTGAAGACGCTTAATAAATGATTCTGCAAGGCCATTTTGTGTATGAACATGTGCTACAGGATGTTCAATACTTATCCCAATAGACATACAATAATCATTGAAAGTTTGGGAAGTAAATTCACCAGCATTGTCAAGACGAATTGTCTTGATGGGATAATTTGGAAAATGTGCTCGTAATCTAATTAATTGAGCAAGTAACCTCGCAAACGCCAGGTTGAGAGTTGATAATAAAGATACATGTGACCACCTAGTTGATGCATCAATTAAAACCATAAAATATCTAAAAGGTCCACATGGTGGATGTATTGGTCCACATATATCACCTTGTATTCGTTCCAGAAAAGTAAGGGGTTCAATCCCTATCTTAGCTGGTGATGGTCGAACAATTAACTTGCCTTGAGAACAAGCAGCACATGGGAAATCTTTCGATTGAAGAATCTGCTGGCTCTTCAATGGATGTCCACATGAATTCTCAACTATTCTTCGCATCATTGTCGATCCGGGATGGCCTAACCGGTCATGCAAAACAACAAAGCTACTGTGATCTGTAAGCTTTTGGTTAATGACCACATTTGTTTCAATTGTTTTAATTCTTGTGTAGTACAAACCGGAGGAAAAGGCCGGTAATTTTTCTAATACAATTTTATTACCCAAGATTATACTCGTAATGTGAAGGTACTCAATTTCCCCTTCACTTGTTGTCTCAATATGATATCCATTTCGGCGGATATCCTTAAAACTCAATAAATTTCTTTGAGACTTGGGAGAGTATAATGTTTCATGAATTTCAAATTTTGTTCCTCCAGGCAAGAATATGTTAGCTCTTCCGGAGCCTTCTATCAATTTTGCACTACCCGATATAGTACTAACATTGGCCTCTTGCATTATCAAATAAGAAAAATATTTCTTATTCTTTAATATAGTGTGTGTAGTGGCACTATCTGCAAAACAAATATCTCCACCACTCATCGCAAATCGAACCAGGAGAGTATCTATGTTCTTCATTGAAAAATAAGAAATATATAACCAGATTAATAAAATATCTCATAAATAACCAAAACATAATGAAACATCTAAACATGACAAATACTTAATAATTAGAATCATATTAATAAGAAGCATGCTTAAAATAAAGTCCAATAACATCTAAGTAAGATCTAAGAACTTTATTTTTGGATACTCTCATTTCCAATCAAATGATCAATTTTTCCTTCAGGGTGTGAGAAAAAATCAGCAACATCTAGATGAGTGGCATCAACATAACCATAATCAAAATCATCATCTCCACAAACAAAATTTGTCTCATCTTTTCCATCATCACTAGCAAAATTAGTCTCTACCTTCTTCCCTTTATCTTTTAGTGATTGTTGATAGAGCTCGACAAGATGTTTTGGCGTACGACAGGTACGTGACCAATGGCCTTTGCCTCCACAACGATAGCACAAATTCTCCACGACCTTTTTGTCTTTCCCACTTTTATCTTTGCGTTTTCCATCCTTATGTTCCCACTTCTGGTAGGTATATGTGTTTTTGAAATGACCACCTTGACGATTATTACGTCCACGTCCACGTCTATGACCCCGGCCATGACTACTGGCATGACCTCTATTTTTTTTCATTATATATTGCTGCATTCACTGCAGGGAATGGAGCAGATCCAGTTGGACGGGCTTCATGATTTTTCATCAATAGCTCATTATTTTGCTCAGCCACAAGGAGGCATGAAATCAGATCAGAGTACTTCTTAAAACCTTTTTCACGATATTGCTGTTGCAGGAGCATATTCGATGCATGAAAGGTGGAGAATGTTTTTTCTAACATATCCTCATCAGTGAACTTTTCTTCACATAACTTTAATTGAGAACTGATTCTAAACATAGCTGAGTTATATTCACTTACAGATTTAAAATCTTGTAATCTCAGATGCATCCAATCATAACGAGCTTTAGGGAGTATCACAGTTTTCTGGTGGTCATATCTTTCCTTTAGACTAGTCCAAAGAATAAGTGGGTCTTTAATAGTCAGATATTCAATTTTAAGTCCCTCGTGGAGGTGATGACGAAGAAATATCATCGCTTTAGCCTTATCTTGACTAGATGCTTTGTTCCCTTCTTTGATGGTATCACCGAGACCATTTGCATCTAGATGAATTTCAGCATCTAACACCCATGATAAATAGTTCTTTCCCATAATGTCAAGAGCCACAAATTCGAGTTTTGCAAGGTTTGACATTATGAACGTAAAAGAAGAGATAGATAATTGTGATTGAAGGCCTATTCTCCAAATCTCTCACGGGTTTTTAGAGTCTCGTGCTGATAACGTATTATAAAATTATAGAAAGAACACAAGGAGAGAGAGCAAGAAGAGAAATTTTCTCTTATTCTTCAAGTGTGTGCTCAATACATGGATGGTGAGCCTCTATTTATAGGTTTTACAAATATATGAATAAAGAGGGAAGATGAATAGTTACAAACTTAATGTAGGGGAAGTTATGAAGAGTATGAGGGATGAATGGACATCCATATTTATGACTATTCATAACAATTTGTTCATTAATAAAGTGTTATTTTGTAATAAATTGATAGTGTATAAATGTTATATAATTAATGCATCAAATATAAATCTAAAAAATTATGGCCCATGGATGACTAACTTATGATTTATTTGTCCAAGACACAACCTTCTTTTTAAAAAAAATTTATCAAAAATTTATTTTTTTCAATTAATCTCAAACTCTTTAAGAAAGAAAAGCCATATTCATAAAAATTTTCCCATCCCAAATTCAAATGCTACTATTTAAAAAAGAATTTTAATAAAAATTTTGAGATATACTCAAAAGTCAAAAAACCATGTTTCACCGTAATTTCGATTCCTAGCAATTTTATTTTGAAATGAAAATACCATATTAATTAAATTGGATTTGTTGGGAGCGCCCAGGCCCGAATAGCAAGTTACTGTGGACGTCGGATGGGCTCTTCCCGTGAAGAATTAGGTTAATATCATGTGGGCTAATGGTTCCGAAGCTTCTAAAACTAAACAACGAACACCCTTCATTTACAGGCAATTCAAAATTGATACTTAAATAACCACATAAAAGTGGAGGTAGACGTTCATTGCAGGCAATCTTTCTTCATGGGTTCGTCTGGGAGAAATCTTTGTCATCCATTTATGGTTTGAGCATTTTGTTCCGGTATAACTTCATTCGTATATGACCCATTGATCTCCAAACACTCATGGTTGATAAGATCAATGCAAAAAGGTACATAAGCAGACTCCTGAACTGAACTGAACTTCGCCGAAAATGCAGGCTATGTGATTGATAAGGGTAAATCTTATACAACACCATAATAATGATGTCTTCAAAACTAATTCCACTCCAAAAGGTTACAAGAAAGATACGACCCTGGCTGGAAAACCTACAAATACTTTATACGTTTTTATGTATATATAAATATATGAAAAGCTAGAAATAATTTAACTTCGTACGATTGTCACATGACCATTACCCTTTTTCTGCAAAACTAATTTATTGGGGTGTGCAATGCCACTTGTTTCATATCCAATGACTTTTTCTTTCGTATCGATATGAGATTGAATCATCAAACCTATTTTTATTTGGAGCACATAGGATGACATTTTCCTCCACCTAATCTCATGACATTTCTATCACGACTAACCGTTTTGAGACTCACCTTGCTCTACTCCTTTAAGGGCTCGACGTGAAACTGGCCCATCTTGTTCTTTCCCGTTGAGACACTCGACATGAAATCAGATGGTTAATGATTGGTTCTGATATCACTTGTCACATGGCTATTATCTTCTACATGCAAAATCAACTTATTGAGGTGTAGAGCACCACCTCTTTTATGCCTAATGATTTTTATTTTCATAACCAATGTGGGATTGAAGCATCCTCTCCCACTTAGTCTTGGAACATCCTCATCACAACTAACTCCTTTGGGGCCCATCCTACTCTACCCCTCTAGGGCGTTTGGAGTGGAACTGGCCCATCTTATTCTATCTCGCTATAGCGCTCGATGTGCAACTGGCCCACCCTGCTTGACCTTGATGGGATGCTTGGTGTGGAGTTGAATAGTCAAGTGCTAGCTCTAATGCCATTTATCATATGGCCATCACTCTCTCCTCACAAAACTAGCTTATTGGGATGTGCAACACCATATCTTTTATGCCTAATGATCTTCATTTTCATATTCGACGTAAGGTTTAACTCACCAACCTAGCTCCTTCGAGAGTGCATAGCTTGACACAACCAATAAGTAAGATTACTTTGGAACATTGTATCTTACAATTAGACATGTCTCATAGAGACCAAATTCACATAAATTTTGATCTTAATTCATCCATATGGTAAAAGTTAGAGAACTTTATATGCAAATAAAATTTACTCTTATTTTCATGTGTTTAGGTTTATTCATAGTAATTTAATCTGTTTTATATGTTTACATTTATTTTCATGTATTTACACATATTTTTATGTGTTTATATTCACTATCATATGTTTATGTCTATTTAAACTATAAGTTTAAGTTTATTTTATATGCTTATGCTTATTATCACATGTTTACGTCTATTTATATATACAATAATTCTCACATGTTTACTACATTTCTAAAATGAAAATAAACATAAAATAAGCATAGAATAAGAAAGTTATATAAAAAAAATCGATTTTAGTGTAAAATTTTCCTATTCCTTCTCTGTCATATATCACATTAATAATTTAAAAAAAAGTAATTTATTGATCCTCTTAACTGTAGATATTTGGACCCAAAGTATAAGGATTGAAAACACAAATAGAAACATCTTTCCATTGACAAATGACAAATGATTAGTGAAGTCTACCATACGTGCTTGGCATTATTTTAGTGAGCATAATCTTGGCAGTTGGTCTCTGATTTTGCCATCTGCCTATATCGTTCTAAAAAACATATGACTTAACCAGTAACGAGCTAGCTCGAACCAGAAAATGAAATAGAAAGATGGAAGCGACCCAAGTGATTTGAAGTTTTCAAAAGCTGTCCAACATCAAACCAAACAGTGTTTTGGATGACCATGAAATCAATGAATATTAATTAGAAGAAGAAGAAGAAGAAGATGTCATATATTGGCATTGGCGGGCAGCATTTTTGTAACTAGAGTTATGATCAATCTCCCAATAAGTAATAAAAACCCCAATCATGGCTCAAGGTAGGTACAACTTATTAGGGCCATGGGTCATTAACTTGCAAAGACTGGGCAACTCTCGAGAGCCCAGATAAGAAAAGTTACTATGGGGCGGGCTCTCCTCTTGAAAAGATATCTGCCTATTGCCCACCAATCATATAGTAAAGTTAAAATGAGCTTAGCCCAAAAGGGTGAAAGCAGCTTCTAAAACTAAGTACGAGCACCCTTCATTAATGGCAATTTTTGATTTGTAAATGCATAATTAAAATATCTTTACATAATGGTGTTACGACATTATACTTATACTTTACAACCCAATCAATCTATTCAACTTATTTAAGTGTATCGTTAAACTTGCTCGTATTTTAATTTTTAATTTATATAATAATATCTTTCTAAACATGAATTATCTATAATGGATTTTGAGTTTTGACATATAAATATCTTTATTCCATCTATTTTGGAAATTTTTAATCTAACACATCATATTCCGGCCCAAAAAACTAACACATCATATTTGTTGACACCCAATATATTTGAGTTTATAAAGGATGGCCCAACAGCCCAATATGTTACAAGCTCCTTGACACAAGGAGCTCCAGCAGTAGAGAGATTCAGTACACACAGGAAGTTTTAGGCTATCAAAACTTTGCCCTTAAAAGATGCGGGAGACGGGCTGAGAATGAAAAACAGCTACAACCCCACAAACAATAAGGCATACCATTGGCATAATTGGAAGGAACAGCTGACGCCTTTGCAAATAATCGCCGACGTCCTGCATACAACCTTACCGAGGCACACGACGTGCGTTTTTGCAGCAAGTTCTCACCGCAAAAGGAGACTTATTACAACTACAAAGGTACGAACTTTTTCACTAATACTTAAGACTCAAATTTTATACTTTCATATTTTCGAATATATTCATTGACTTGAACGTCCCAATAAGAAAAACCCAAGTAAACTTTTTTATTTTGCAAGTTAATCCAAATTTTTTATTTTGCGAGTTACTCCAAAAAGGGAGGTTAGAAGATCATCCTAAAACCCTTCAATTATTTTTTTGGTGTAATTACAAAGTGTGCCCATATCATATTAGGTATAAGATTATTCCCCTTATTACTGCGTGCTGGTACTGGCCCAAAAGAATTTAACCAAGTAAAAATTTGAACACAGGATTTCTTGCTATGAATTATCTTCGCTTAGAAACTCAACAGGACTTTATATCACTGAACCAACTCTTTAGATTATCCATTCGATCCTTTTTAGCATCAAAATTTGGCCTGTCTATGGGACCTTCAAAGACAAATAACCATGTCGAGTTCTCGCACAAAACATGGAGCATTAGCACAGGTAAATCTTGTAACTTTAATCACTATGGTAAACAACAGCTTCCCACTGCCCTCCCCGATGATAGTCTCATTATAACCCGCACATTAGCTTGTATGCACTTCTCTCCTCTAATAGTACCAATGAAGCTATATAGCATGTTGCTCGCCCAATATAAAGCCATGTTATTGATTATGGCCCAATATGCCCAAATAATAAATATGCAAGACTAGTATCACTAAAAGTGTGTCCACATGAGGTGTTCACATATCATATTAAGTATGAGACTAATCAGTGGAGGAGCTAAAAACTTGGTTTATGGGGACTTCCTTTAAATTTATTAAATTATAAAGAATAATTTTTAAAAAAATTAAAATTTCTGTTTTCAATCATAATTATTAAAATTTTTACAATTATTGTTGACACAATTTATATTTCAAAATTGTTACATAATAATTTCATTGTCAATGCATTTAAACATAATATTTCCAATGCATACAACTAACCTATCATTCAACCATTGATCTCACATTCTATTAAGTAAATGAAATTTCAAGATATTTATTATTGAAAATGTTTTTTCTACTATGACAATGACAATCAATAGAATCAATATTAGTGTTAATAACAAATAAACCAATAGATATAAATTTTATTGGTTTTAGTCTCAATCTTGCAGTAAAATCGTCCATTCCTTTTAATATAAAAAACTCAATGTTAGAATATAATTTTGAAAAAAAAAATTAACAAGGTGCAAAAAAATTTTGAGACTTAAATTGATAATGTTTGGCTACTTTGATGAAGGCATCTTCTTTATTCTAGGTCATTAAAATAGGTCAAGCAGGTATCTTTAAAATTGGACAAAAATCTTAAATTTGTTCTTTTTAGCTCTTTTTAATTCTAACTTTGATATTTAATACCTAAATTATAAAATAAATATTAACAAGCTCTTTTAGGCATAAAACATCATTAAAATTAATATATTAATACATTTATAATTAATTAAATATCATTGTGGCGGTGTTGGACCAAGGTAATTTAACATTGTGAGAATTCAAACATGAAACTTCTTGTTATGTATCATCCTTGCTGATGAACTTTTTGAGCCTAAGTTTTTCTCGAAACCCTATTTTTTATACAATGAATAAGACTAAATCCGAATACTATTAATTTTTAAAAAAAATTATAGTAAAATATAAAAAATATTAAAATGCAAAATAGTTAATAAATATAACACAATAAATTAAAATAATTTTTTTACAAAAATTTTACAAGAAACTTGAAAATTTTAAACTAAACTCTCAAAAAATAATACAAGTTTAAATTTAATTCATCATCATCATTAGAACTTTTATCCCAAGAGTTGGGATAAGCTACATAAACCAATATCTAAACTATGTTAAATTGTTCATATAAATTCTCATTCTCCACACATTCCTATCTAAGGTATAAGTTCAAATTTAATTGAACAAAAAAATCAAAAGTAAATAAAATATGAACTAGCATAAAAAATAGTAAAAAAATTTTAATTATTAAGTCGGACTTGAACTTGAAATAGTAAATTGAAATCCGATCCAATTTTTTTAATCAAGTATAGATTTTTAAGCCCAAACTCGTTTAACAAAATTAATATTTTTGTTTAAATCCGTCCATAAATTAAGCACTCCTTCGAGATTTGATGAATATCCCTTGAATAGATTTAAGTATGACAACCAAATTCATGGTCCACAAAGTCAAAACCCTGAACTCGCAAGACATGGCCCTTGGGCCTTGACCACCAACCACAACTGTAGGCGCACAGGCCACAACCCCTGGCCCAGTTGTAACCTAAGAAAAGAAATATTACTTGTTATCTATATAAGCATTTTATGGAACTAAGAAGAAATATTACTTGTTATCTTAATTTTCAAAAAAGAAATTTTATGTTATAGTATTTCTTCCATTTTTTTTTTCCAAAATGGATTCAATACACGAGTATAAAAGAAAATTAATTTCTATATATTTATAGTAATTTTATGTTGGCATAAAACAAACTTTATGCTTCCATTCAAAAGTTAAGGTGAAATGATCAAACGAAGTGAAATAAATAAAAAGATTATTATGAAAAACGCATTTAACTACTTCCGTTCATGATCGGCTCCAGCTTCCATTGGCAATCGTCTTAAGCCAATCGCACAATCTTGCCCGATTGATGGGGTCAAACTTCGATGGCTGTCCGACAAAAATAGATCCTATCTGTTATCTGGAATCTCTTTTTATTGTTTTTGTGGTTCATTAGAATCTCTTTATACTTTGGTCAAAATAATCATGTCGGTCATCATCATTTTTCCAACAATTCATCATCATTCTTTAATTAAAACGATTAATGTTTATGTTTCCTTAAAAAATAATAAAATATATATAATTGCTTATATTAATTTGAGCTTCTTAATTGATTAAAAAAATGATGTTTTGATTACTATGACTTTTTTAAAAATTTTAATAATTTGAACTATCAAATATATATTGATCTCTAATCATATGATTAATTCAATATTCTTTTTTTTAACCACATATATCTTCATCAGTTTTACGGTCTGAGAATTAATTATTTTCGGACTGAGAGTGATAAATAGTAAATGTCTCTTAACAGTGATAACTTTAATATTCAAATCATGTCAAATATCTAAAGAAAAAATCTATTTTCACTTTTTTCAACTAATTGTTAGTAATCTAATATTCTAGTTAAATACCAAGAACGTTGATTAATGTATTTTTAATTAAGAGGCAAGGGAATATTTTCCATGTAACCATAAAAAAAGGGAAATATTTCCCAATGAGGCTACATACGATGTGATTATTTACGTACTTGTCCCATTTAAATAATTATATCGTATTAGAGAGGTAACTAATCTCTCTTTCTCTCTCCCCTTATTTTTTTTTCTTCCAATGCATCAACTCTCTTCTTGATAGTCAACAAAGAAAGCTTCTCCATATACGGCGAAGAAAAACTTAGTATTAGAGAGGAAACTAATCTCTCTTTCTGTCTCCCCTTACTTTTTTTCTTCCAATGCATCAACTATCTTCTTGATAGTCAACAAAGAAAGCTTCTCCATATACGGCGAAGAAAAACATAGTCACATAATTGTTACAAATGGTTTAATTAAATTGATGCCTCTTTGGTTTAAAAAACTAATGAAAAAGAAATGAAAAGAGAGAGAGAGAGAATATCTAAACGAAATAGGAAAAGGACTAAAGGTACACAAAAAAAAAAAGACAAATGGAAGAAATTAAAGAAAAACTAAATAAATTAATAAAATATATGACCTTAATAATATAAAGACTTAAATATGTTATGAATGTGAATTAATTATATAAATGTTGAAATCTTAATCCTGTTTGATTTATTACATTAGTAAAGAAATATACTTATATCTATATATATGTTCATTTAAACAAATCATAAGGTAACGTGAATACTGAATATTTACCCATTTCGGCATCACAATGGATTTCAAGACAGCCTTCAAATAGCAAGACTACCTAACCTAAACAATATGAAGTCTTGGTGTGAAGTCTCATTTATGCACAAAGGTACAACCAAGTAATCAAAAAAGAATTACCGGAAATTACTTGATGCATAAAAAGAAAAGAAAAATAAAAAAAATGAAGATAAAAGGAGGATGTTTAGTCTTCCGGCTTCCCAAGGTGGTTGGTTATGCATACCTGAAAATTATTGCATTATTTATAGGACATAAAAACATTACAGGACATAAGAATATGAATGTAAACGGGTCGGGTACCCGTTAATTTTGGGATACCCTAACCCGAACCCGATTAGAATATATAAAACCCGAACCCGGTTAACTACCCGTTTATTTTAATTTGTGTTACCCTAACCCTAACCCTATAAAATTAAAAATACCCGTTTAACTACCCGAACCCGTTAAATACTCGTTTATTAAGTTAAAGTATGACTTTCAAATTTAAATTTAAAATCAATTTTGGAATAATTTATTTAAAAAAATTAAGTTAATAAATTTAATTTAACTAATAAATATAAATTAAAGTTAAAAGTCATAATTATGATATTTGATGAATTAATTTAATTAAATACAATATTAATAATAAATCATTTATACATAAAAAATATAAATATCATATTAATTAATTATTATTTCTAATCGAGTTCGGGTGGCGGGTACCTTAAGGTAACTACCCGAATCCTACCCTAACCCGTGACGGGTAATAATTTTACTGCCCAAATCCGATTATATACTACCCTAATCCTACTTAATCGGGACAGATAATACCGAATATCTGTTTATAGAGTACCCATTGCCATCCCTACATAAAAAGTGCTCTATCACATCGCCACTCCCGTGGCGTAGAGCTAGCTAGTTGCACCCTGTGCAATTTGGGAAGATTTTTCTTCGTAATTCAATCCTGTCAGAATCTTCATCAAAGTCAACGAGGCAATTCTATCTAGAGTACGTTAAAGTAAAAGGTCGGTGCAAGGTACACGTCATTCATTCAGACGCTGCTTATGTCAGAGATGAAGACAGCATTTTTTTTAATAATGGTGTTTTTCCTTTTTTAACAACGTCATTAATTTATTTGTTAATAAATTAATTAGATATCATGAGAGTGTGAGATTTATACTTTAATAACAATGTGTTAAATATAAGTTCTTTTTATTATATACTTTTGTAGTTGTTATATATAAATATATATATAGACACACATTCTTCTCCACTTATAAATACATACCCCTAAACACTTTTTCTCATTATCTTTTCATATTGTTAAAGAAATCGAAGGTGCAATTTTGACACTCAATCTCTTTCAAATTATATGGTAAGCTTTTTCTTCTTAATTCAATCCTCTCAGAATCTGATATCAAATTTTGGTTATTAGATTCATAATTAACTTATCCGTTATTGTATTAGATCCATAGCTAACATGAATTCAATTTTGATTCTGATCAAAACTAGATTCAAGTTTTTTTTTTATTAAAAACTAAATTCAAGTTGATTGTGGATATAATATCCAACAAGTTACTATTATTTTAATTTCAGATCATTTTTTCGGCCAAAAAAAAAAATATAAGGCCTCGTATCTGATTTTTTTTCATTTATTGATAACCTCCGAAGAGTTGTTGCATTAATTGTTGAACGTCTATCCAACACACTTGCTCTTTTCCTTGTTTTAATATAATTTTGTTCATGTATTTATTTTCTGATTAATATATACAGGATTCAGTTGTGGCCATGAAACCTGAGTTGGCAATTATGCGAGAGGAGAAAATATGCATGGAGGCAAGGCTACTGTATGCGGAGAGTGCAATTGCAGAAAATAAGAGAGTGCTTTCGGAGTTTAAAGCCATGAAAGAATTGGTTGATGATTTGCTGGACGTTGTCATCGAAGCAGGAGGTGATAACGTTGACGAGAACAATAGTCAGAATCTTGACGAGGAAACAATGAAGGGCTTGATAGAGGAAGCTATGAGGGACTTTACTGAAGCGCTGAACGATGCTCAGTCTGGCCCGGGCTGCCCCACGGATGGCAGAAATGGTGGAGGGTATGACGGCAGTAGCGCTGTTGTTAATACAGTGAAGGAAGCTCACGGTGGCAACAAAGGTGGGGGCTGTGGAGGAAAGGCCAAGTAATTAATTAGATGAGTGTTTTAAGGCTTATGGGGCAGTGATTTAAAGCTTGAAGGGTTTATGTGTGTTTGTCATGTGTACGTATATGTTTGCCTTTAAGAGGGTAATGATGAAAATAATAAATTAAAATATTATGTTGATGGAAGAAAATATTAGTATTGTGAAGGAAGCAAGCGGAAGCGGCGGAGGCAACGGCCGTGGCAGCCCTGAGAAGTAGTGTAGAGTGCTTTAGGGGTTTATGGCTGTGTTTTGCCAACGTATTGTGGTTCAAGGGGGTTAAATGCTGTTTCGGTCAAAATTGTGGGTAAGTGTATTGTGCTGGAACTTGGAAGGTTTTAAAATTTCATAATGTTTAGTGCTCCCTCTCTTATAAATCCCATTAATAATTAAAAAAAAGTTATTTCTTGAAGCTACAAATTCAAAAGCTCGTAGATCGTAAACCACCAAAGAAAGTGAAGTCAATTTTCTTTCCCACTCTTCTATCATTTTGCACGTTTGCCTTCTGAGTCACTCTTCTACCATTTTCATGTTATTTCTCTTTTGGTTGCAATTTTCATATTATTTAGTGAACATTAATCTGAGCAGTAGGGCTGTAATTTTCCGTACATATCGTTCTAAAAAACATAGGCTGAATTCAATCCCAAGACCCAAGTTTTTTGAACTTTTCAAAAGCTTTCCCTTGCTAAACAGGGAGTCAACAGATTTTCCAACCTTCTGCTTGTCAATAGTATAAGCGTGTGGTGTGGCGGTGCCTTTGTTTTTTGATTGGCTTGATTCTATTGGGTGGTCTGGAGTTTTTTGGCTGTTGATCTTGCAGCTGGGCTTCCGCTTGCGATTTCTCGGTTTCGTTCATATAGTGTTTTTGATTGGTATCTCTTGAGGTGCTTTGTGTGTTGTTCTTTGTTTGGTTGGTTGGCTGCGGTTCTGATCTCTCTGTTTCGTCTGGATTGGGTTGTGTTTTTGTGTTGTTTGTTCTGTTTTTTGGCTCGGTTTTTCCGGTTGTGTTGCCTTGGTATCGGTTTGTTCCGAGGCGCCCTTCTGGTGTTTGTGCTTTTGCCTCTGTGGGCTCTTGGTCTGTTTTGTGTTGGCGGTTCTTATTAGGAAAATAAAATATAAAATAAAAGAAGAAGAAATGATTATGAGGTGCAAATTTAGTAACTATATTTAAGGATTCAAAAATCCTTCAAGATACAAAAGAATCTCACAAACTATCTTAAAATAGGTATGAAATTTTAAAATGAAAATTAAGCACATAAGTTCGGATATTTATAATAGCCAAAAGACATTTTGAATAGATTTGTCTTGTTTAAAAGATACATTTTCAAATAAATTATGTTTTTTAGACATCACTTTTACCCAAAAATACTTCTTCAAATAAGTTATGTCTCTTGGACATCAATTTTGTCCAAAAGATACTTCTTCAAATAAGTTATGTCTTTTAGACATCACTTTTAGACTAATTATATTTATTGAAACTAATTTTGTCTATTAGACATAACTTTCTAATAGATTATGTTTATTCAATAATTTATCATTCATAACTTTTGATAACTTAAACATAATTTCCAAACTTAATTTCAAACTTAACATTTCAAACTACTTAACAATCCCCCACTAGTTTGAAATGTTTGCTTAATTCATTATTTCACAGGACAAGTAATATGCTTAAAAAAGGTATTCCTCAATTTGGACCTTCTATTAGTGTTCATACATTAATATCTAACGAAATTAACGATGTTCGTGAATTGAACCACAATTCCTAATGTTAGGTTTAATAATATGACACACATAAGATTTGTATGCCTATTTCAAGAGGTTTACTACCTTTGTAGCACTATTATAGTCATGTGCTCATATTGGTAATCGTGATCATTTAACAAGAAAATCCACCAATTCCTTGTTTGAAGTGATACCACTTTTATGATTAATAAGTGGAGTTCTTTTATATCCCTGTTGCTATAGACATTCTGTTTCAACTCCATAACAAACAACACTTGACTAAACAATTTAGGAATGAAAATCAAGTGCCAAACAAACATATGCAGTAACTTGTTATTACCCATTGAACTTTAAGTTTAGAGGTTACTAAACTAAAGTTAGGTTTCCATTATTGATGTCTAATTAATGGATTTAAATCCCATTCCTATTTACATTCTCTTTAATACATCTCTTGATAATGCTTTGGTGAGAAGATCAACCAGATCATCTGCAAACTTTATATAAACTATGGTTATAACCTATTAGTGTTCAATTCTCGAATATATTCATATATAAAGCTAATTTGTTTAAATTTTCATTATAAATACTATTGTATGCTCTAGACATTAGAGCCTCATACCATAGTGCATGGAGATAGCTAGCATAGGTTGTGGCCACAACTTTATATCAAACAACATATTTCTCAGCCATTTTGCCTCCTTACCTGTAATTACCAAAGCAATAAACTCATACTCCATGGTGGATATGAGATACAAGTTTGTTTCTTTGAGGCCAACTTATCTCACCTCTTTTAATAGTAAAATCCAACTTGCATTTGTATGTCCCTCCAAAATGGCTTTACAATCTGAGTAACAATAACCAAGTTCTTTTGTTTTCTTTTAAATAACCAAACACTCTTTTAATGGCCTTCCAATATTCATTACTAAATTTACCCATATATATCATGCAATTTACATATAGCAAAAGCTATATCTAGCCTAGTGCATTACATGCATTAAACTTCCAATTGCAATTTCATACTCCAATTGAGTAATCATCTGACTAAAATTTTTTGTTAATTTTATACTTGGATCGTTTGGAGTGGTAACTTCCTTTTATATTAAGATGTTGGAATTTATTCAACATCTTCTCTAAGTAATGTGACTGGTTAAGTGAAATACCATTGTTCTGTCTCTTTTCTTTAATTTCCATAATGGAATCCACTGCATTTTAAAGATTAATGATGCTTTCTGGTCTCATTTATTCCAAACATGTTGGTATCAAAAATCAATATGTCATCACCATAACGACCAAATATATATATATATATATATATATATATATATATATATATATATATATATATATATATATAATCACCATATAGACATACTATCACCCCCTAATCTTTGGTAAACTTTAAGTATATGAATTTGTTTGCACCATTGTGCTTAAAATCATTGCCTAAAATTTGTGCATCAAATTTCTGGTGCCATTACTTGGAAGCCTATTTTAGGCCATATAATGACTTGACCATTTTTTTTTCAGGAAGTACAAATCCCACTTAAGTTACATTCTACCCCCACCAATCATGCCATGTTGGTGATCAAAATTGCATTGACATAACCTTTCATTATTAAAGGATTATTACGATATTCAAGGTCATATTACGTTGTCTTAAATATATTAAGACAATCCAATGCAATTATACTCACTAACCTTTGCTAATCACAAAATTTATGCCCCCACTATATGTCATATCATGCATATAGTTCTTAATTACTTTTGCACGTCCCGTTATGCAATTAACATATCTCATATAGTGTTGCATCCATTGCACAACCAAAATAATAGATTCTTTTTAAAATCTTTCTTATAAAGTGAATTGAGAAAATTAACTTTTCTTTTTTTTTTTAACTTCTTAGTCCAAAAATCACAGATGCAACACTTATGTCTTTGTAGCAAAATTGCTAAAAGACCCTTTGGAACCTTTAATTTATTTTTGATCCGTACCAAGATTAACATGCCATATTCATATAGTCATTTGATGACATCTTATTGAACTTACTATAGATATAACCATATGCCAAAATTGTCTCATCAAATTATGATGTCATTTGCTTAAGATCTTTTTAAGTTCATTAAAGAACTTGACTAATTTACACACTTTTATTCTTGTCATGGAATCAATAACTATTTAGGTTGTTCCATAGATACCCTTTTGTCTAATTCTCCATTTAAAATCATATAAGTTTTACAACCTTTGGTGAATTATCATCAATTTTAAATTGATATATGAATGCAATAAACATTCTCTTTATAGCAATCAGTTCTTGCTATGGTGTATATGTACGAAAGCAATTATTCCATATTTGTGTAAATCTTTCTTTAGCAAAACAATTTTGCTTCTTATCTATAGTCCTATCAACTTTACAATCAAATTCATGGTTTAATGATCATTCTTTGCACGCATCATGAAATCATAGCACTACTAAAATGATTAACATAGAAGTCATGTATTAAATCTTTCCTTCTATCAACAGTAATGTTATGTAAAATTTGTAAATTACATATAATACCATAAAAATTCAAGTAATTTTAAAGTGCTTCTATCTTAGGAATTAAATTCCTAAAGAACTTTATAAATATGCAATTTCACAAATAACAACTAGTACATGTTTAATCAAACTTCATTTTAACACATGAATTTCTTAATACATGCTTTATAATTGCATTCATAAATGATTTAATTTAATCATGGGAAACATACTTTTTGTCAAAAACATTCTTTAACAATTTATATTAATTAAAAGATCATATAATATAAAATAAATGCCAGCATGTCCTCACATATGTAGTCCATTCCAGTATTTCAATTTTATACATGATAATTTAATCTTGTCTTCAATATTAAATAGAAACCAAACTTAATTATTAAGTAATCTATAAAGCTTCACATTTGGTTTCAATATTGAAGGAATTTCATGTATGTCACATTTGTTTCATTATCTTATTAGAAATATTTTTAAACAAATGTTAGTTCATACTATTAGTCCTTATCCACCATGCCTCATTTATTTAGACTTTTCAACTTGAATATTATTGTAACAAATTAAATTTGTTGCTACCGGTGCATTTTCCTTCTTTAAGAAGAAGAAAGAGTCATTCTTTAATGACTTATTTTCATAATGAAAACATGCACTGTCAAGGCCCAGCCCGTATCACTAGGCCGTCAGCGAGCATCACCTAGGCCCTTTGGCCCCAGGTTTGCCTTGACTCAACCGTACTGCCCTTTTTGTAAAGCCTATTGGCCCCCTCAAGGTTTTATCAGGGAATAACACCCCAATTCACGTCCGAAGCGACTTGAACCCTTGACTTCCTTAAGTGTCAAGTCACTCCTAACCAATTGTCACTTAGGGAAGTCAAGGGTTCAAGTCGCTTCGGACACGAATTGGGGTATTGTTCCTCGATAAAACCTTGAAGGGGCCAGTGGGCTTGCCAAAGAAGACAATATAGTTGAGTCAAGGCAAACCTAGGGCCAGAGGGCTTAGGGGATGCCAGCCGATGGCCTGGTGATACGGGCTAGGTCTTGACACGCGTTTTATTGTCAAGGCCTAGCCTGTTTCAATAGGCCGTCGGCTGGCATCCCCTTGGCACTCCAGCCGTAGGTTTACCTTGACTCAACTATACTGTTCGCTTTAGGGTGCACCCACAGACCATCGCCCCTCACGGCTTTGTCTCAAAGTCCCTGGAGTACCTCCCAGGACATTTAACACCTTGAGCGCATTCCTCGTGTTTCGATCCCTTAACCACTTTAAATTGTTGAAACATGCTAACCATTAGGCCTAATGGTTAGCATGTCTCAACACTTGCAAGAGGTCAAGGGTTCGAAACATGCGAATGCGAATTGGAGTGTTATTCCTCGATAAAACCTTGAGGGGGCCAGTAGGCTTGGAAAAAAGGACAATACGGTTGAGTCAAGGTAAACCTGGGGCCAGAGTGCCTAGGGGATGCTAGCCTACTGCCTATTGAAACGAGCTGGGCCTTGACAATAAAACATGCGTTTTATTGTCAAGGCCCAGCCCATAACACCAGGCTGTCGGCTGGCATCCCCTAGGCCCTCCGGCCCTAGGTTTACCTTGACTCAACCATACTATCCTCTTTGGCTAGCCCACTGGCCCCCTTCAAGGTTTTATCAGGGAATAAAACCCCAATTTGCTTCCGCATGTCTCGAACCCTTGACCTCTTACAAGTGTTGAGACATGCTAACCATTAGGCCTAATGGTTAGCATGTCTCAACACTTGCAAGAGTTCAAGGGTTCGAGACATGCAGACTCGAATTGGGGTTTTATTCCTTGATAAAACCTTGAGGGGAGCCAGTGGACTTGCCAAAGAGGACAGTACGATTGAGTCAAGGTAAACCTGGGGCCGGAGGACCTAGGGGATGTCAGTCGAAGGCCTGGTGTTACGAGCCGGACCTAATGGTTAGCATGTCTCAACAGTTGCAAGAGGTCAAGGATTCGAGACATGCAAACGCGAATTGGGGTTTTATTCCCTGATAAAACCTTGAGGGGGGGCCAATGGGCTTGCCAAAGAGGACAGTACGTTTAAGTCAAGGTAAACCTCGGGCCGGAGGGCTTAGGGGATGCCAGCCGAAGGCCTGGTGTTACGGGCTGGGCTTTAACATGCACCTTTTATTTACTTTGGTTTCATAGGCATGCATTAGCATAGAGCTTTTCTTTTGCACATTTGCTGGACCATCATTCTTCTATCTCATGTATCTAACATTTAGTCTTGATATATTTCCTCATGTTAATAGAGATATTAGACACAGAAGTTTTTAAGAAATATTTTTACATTTTATACAAATTGATTCTTTTAAAATCCTTTTCATGATAATGGAAGATATATAAATTATTGAAGACAAAATTAAACACATATAAAACAATTTCACATAGTTGTTACCGCATAATTCAAGATCTATAAACAACAACTAAAAACTAAAACAATCATGTATAAAATTTAAGAAGCTAATAAAACTTACATGATATTTCGATGAAAAACCATTGACCTTCTTCTTTGGTGAGAAACATTTGTCATAACGTTTCCTAAGGCTAAGTCGCTAGACATTAAATAAACGGAGTCGCCACCAATCTTTTTTTAACTTAGGTGTGATTGGTCACCTAAATAACTCTAAGCATTGATCTATATTTTAGAGTTTAAGGTTCAGGAGTTCGATTAGGCATGAGAAAGCATTAGCACCCCTATGATGCCCATCTTAAATTGTGCCAATTAGTTTTGTGATTTTTTGGAGTTTTAATTTAATGCTCTTTGATTGATTTTTTTTATTTAAATATCAGGCAAATTCTTAAGTGCTTTATTTAATGCTCTTTGATTGATTTTTTTATTTAAATATCGGGCAAATTCTTAAGTGCTTTCCATCATTCTGGCGAAACTCTTAAGAACTCTCCCTCATCTCAAAAGTATCCAGAAATCTCATTCGTTTTTCCAGAGAGGCTCCGTCGTCGGACTTATTAAATATTTTTATATTTTTATTTTTAATATTATCCCTTTAATTATCTAGATTATCCTAAACTTTATTATTGTATTTAATATCTTTTATTTAATTTAATTTTTATTATCTTGTATTGAACAACCACTTTAAGATTTTCCATCATTCCGGCGAAACCTAAGGGAATCATTCTCACCTAAGAATTTCAAAAATATCAACCGTTCGTGACACTTTGAATTCCATCATCGGAATAATTTTAATTTTATTAAATAATTATAATTTTATAATAATCAATTTTTTAGAAATACATATTTTAATTTTTTTTATATTGAACATCTTCCATAAATTTTTCATTATTATGGTGAAACTCATAGAAAACATCGTCACCTAGGAAATTTAAAATGTCAACCATTCATGACACTTTAGAGTTGCATCATTGGAATAATTTTAGTTTTATTAAATAATCATAATTTTTAAAATTTTAGATATATATTTTAATATTTTTTAACATTGAACATCTTTCATGAATTTTTTATCATTCTGACGGAACTTACGGAAAACATCCTCACAAAAAAAATCTGAAATGTCAATCATTCGTGACACTTCAGAGTTTCATCATCGAAATAATTTTAATTTTATTAAATAATTTTCAATATTCACTCGAAGATTTATTCTAATTCATTTATTTATTTATTTTAATCCTTTATTTTAATTCTTATTTTAAACCTTATTTGTCATTATCCTTGTATTTATACCAATTTATTTCTATTCTTATTAAACATTATTTTTATTTTCTTAAAAATCTTAAAACACGTGTACTAACTAACAAAGAAAACATGTTTATAAAATAAAAACAATTTAAAAGCATGCCTATTTTGTCAGTTGATGATGGATGGCAAGTATATTTGCATTTAACTTGGACTTCACGTGGCCCTGCAAGTGACACTGAATACAAGGTTCCAAGCAAACTTTGTGTGGGTCCTGGAAAGTGGACTTCAATTATAACTTCAACTGTCTGCCTCCGATTTTCATTCCGTACTGCTTTTGGTTTAAGCTTGTCGTCTGCAGGTGCTATCAAAATCTGGCGCCAGTCTACTGTTTTGATTTTTGCTAGAATGCTGCTACTGCTAGAACCCAGCCGCTGCCTCACCAACGCTTGCTGTGAGTACTGCTAGCTGGCCGAGGGTTGCTGCTGGAAATGCCGATATGCCTAGTGCCACCGCTGTCCATTGCTGTCGTGAGTCACCGCGAGTATGGCCGCCTGAAAAGTGCCTCGCCAGTATCACCACTGCCTATACAATGCCATACTATGTCTTCAAAACTAATTCCACACCAAAAGGTTACATGAAAGATACGACCCTCTTCATGCTAGAAGAAGAATGAAAATGCAGAGATGAAAAAAATCAAGAATTACTGAGTTCTTCCTTGCTTCATTCATTCTGTTATTACAGTATTTATGGTACAAGATCATAATTATTAACTGTAAAACAGTGGCAACAACTCTAACTACTTGTGGCTAACTCAAAGTTGTGTAACGAGCAAGCTCCTTAACCATTCGCCAGCTAGCCGCTGATGTACCTCCTCATTGCTTTCATTACATGCAGCTCCTGATGCATCTCTCCAGGCCTTCCGGTGTCATTCTAAGCTATCTTCATATTAGATTCGCACCTTAAATCGCACCGAACACCCATTTGGGTGTCAAGCTCCGATGCAGTTGGAGGTTTTTCAACGGCACTGGAGCTTCAACCTTCGCTGGACCCTCATGGGTCTGGTGGCTCCCAACTGGCCATTTGTGTCTTTTTGCCCTTTTTCTTTTTTATTTTGCTGCTTTTCAATTTTTTTTGTTAATAATTTTTTTCCTTGAGATTTTTTGAATTATTTTATTTTAATAAAATATAATGCGTCACTATTTAATTAAATAAAATTTAAAAAATTTAAATTTTAAAAATATTAAAATATACATTGATATGACAAAGTTTATCTACACTGGGCCAAACCCAAAGATCATTGGAGGCCTCACGCGGCAAACGGTCATTGGGACACGTGGCCTATGGCAAGAGAAGCTAGCCTGCGACAGGGTATCTGTCGCGGGCGACAGACCCCACATACTATCTCCTGCTGTCACGTAGGCGACAGGTGGCTCTCTCTCACGAGTCGTCATAGCGACAGACCTCTGTCACCCAGAAGGTGTCGCACCTCAGGTTCTCTCGCCGGCGACAGGCTCGTGCTAACTCCAAGATCCACGGAAGATGCATCCTATTGGGAAACAAACTCTTAGTAAAAAGACGCAAACAACCCAGATAATTAACCTCAAATATTCGTCTATAAATAGGTCCCAGGTATAATTCTATTCTCTAATTTTTGACTACTGGCTTTTACGTTTCCCAATACCAAAGAACTGGAGGCTGACTTAAGCATCGGAGTGTCTACGCAGGGAACCACCCCTGCGTCCCTCTGACTTTTTACTATTTTACAGAAGCTTTTGGGAGCCGCGTAGAGACAGATTACGACCATTGACGTCAGCATATCTTTATTGTTGTTTTGTGCAACAACATACATAAAAATAATTTCTAAATATTTTAACAATAAAATTTTAATTTATTAAAAAATATTATTTGGTATAAATAAATTTACTAATTTTTTAATTATTTATTAATTTTACAAATATCAAATATATATTATAAATTTTGATTATATACCTTTTTTTTTACTTAATATCTTTAATAGTTAATTTCAAAAAAAAATCTTAAATAGTCATTTTTTCTTCTCCCTACACTTATCTCACTTATTGTATCTAGAGTGTAAATTCAAATCCCACTATTGATTTTAATCTCACTACTAAAATATTCAATCTCAATGTTAAAATAACTACTAAATAATTATTCTATATATTATTAATGGAGTTTTTTGTTTCAAGCCTTTCTGTTTTAAGAAATATATGCTTGCTAAACATTAACTCTTGTGTTTCGATTATTTTGTTTGTGATTCGTTTGTTTTATTATATACTTAATCAACAACGATGGAATTCGACACAAAATTTTTATGCGATGTTCCTTTACCGTTCATAAAAACAAATTATGTTATCGCTATTCGCTCAGTAGAGGTGTCGTAACGATTTCGCGCTCGACGATTTTGAAAACGACGTTTAAAAACAAGGAGTCGCCACCAATCTTTTTTTTTACTAGGTGTGATTGGTCACCTAAAATATTTATCTTTTTAACAAAATCTCAAAATTAATTAAGTTTTATTAAAAAGACAATTTTTGGTCTGCGAAAACAAAATCGGGTCCGGGAGTACGGTTACGCGTGGGGAAGGATTAGCACCCCCACGACGCCCGTTAAAAAACGGTACCATAATAATCATGTGTTATCCTTTGGTTTTAATAAAATGATCTTGAATTAACATTTAAAAATAATTCTTATTTTATTGCAATCTTTTTATTCAAAATCATTTTTATTTGTAAATTTATTTTGTTTTATTTTAAAAAGTTGAATTTTATTTTCCAAAAGTGAATGTGAACGTTTTCGTATTGAAAAATTAAATCAAATATCCCAATACTCTAGTAACATTTGAAATAATTTTCCTCACCTAAAGATTTCTTAAGAATCACTACTTGTGAGTTCTATAGAATCTCATCATCGGAAGATTCACACTTGCTTCGAGAATTATTATGAATGCACATGATGCAAGCGGAAAATAAATGATGCAAATGAATTTTTTGATTTTTTTTATATAAATATTTCTTTATTTATTTTAAATAAAAATTCTTATTATTGAAAAATTGCACTAAGTATCCCAATACTCTGGTAACACTTAGTGAACTCTTCTCACCTAGGGATCAGTTAAGAAATCACTACTTGTGAGTTTCATGACATCCCATCATCGGAACTTTATTATTAATTTCCCTTTTTCTATTTTCTTTTAAAAAACTTATTTATTTTTGTTTTCAATAAAAATTTAAATTATTGAAAAATCATACTAAATATCTCAATATTCTGGTAACATTTAGTACGACTCTTCTCACCTAGGGATCAGTTAAGAAATCACTACTTGTGAGTCTCATGACATCCCATCCTCGGACAAAATTTCATTTAATTAAATTTAAATTTTATTATTAATTTCCTTTTTGGATTTTCTTTTAAAAACTTATTTATTTTTATTTTTTAATAAAAATTTAAATTAGTGAAAAATCATACTAAATATCCCAATACTCTGGTAACATTTAGTACGACTCTTCTCACCTAGGGATCAGTTAAGAAATCACTACTTGTGAGTTTCATAACATCCCATCATCGGGCTTCATTTAATTAAATTTAATTTTTATCATTAATTTCCTTTTTCAATTTTCTTTTTAAAAAACTTATTTATTTTTATTTTTAATAAAAAATAAATTATTGAAAAATCATACTAAATATCCCAATACTCTGGTAACATTTAGTAGACTCTTCTCACCTAGGGATCAATCAAGAAATCACTACTTGTGAGTTTCATGACATCCCATCATCGGACGAATTTCATTTATTTATATTTTTTATATATATTTCTTATATTTATTTTATTTCATTTTTTATTTTTATTTTTTCAGTTTTTTATTTTCATAACATATATATTTTTTAATAAATGGCATGGATAAATAAACAAATAAATATATAAATAAATAAATAAAAAGTTAGTAAAATTTTACCCCAAATTCGGATTTGGGCTTGGAGCCCAAATAGTCTTCCTAAACCAGCCCAAAAAAACCAAAGCCCAAAGCATTCGAAGTTGGGCTGGAAACGCGGGTCGGATCGGGTCGGCACGCGGGTCGCCAGTAGCTATGGAATCGGGTCGTCAGCCGGGTGCGCGGATCCCGGGTTCCGGGTCGGGCAGAGGCGCAGGTCGTCTGTCTTCAAAACGCACCGTTTAGGTGCTCTATAAAAGGCCACCCTTTTTTTTCTAAATCATTTCTTCCCTTTTCTTAAAAAAAAAATTTCAGAGCTTCCCAAAGCTCTTCGCCGGGGCGATTTCCGGCTGCCACTGGGATCGCCTCCGGCCACCGTCGCCGGTGGCCAAAAATAAAAAAAGAAACCCTTTTTCAGAAGCTCTCCACACCCTCTTTCCGTTTCTGACCTTCGTTTTCCCAAAAAATGGCCCTAACCCCGTAGATCTGGCTTTACCGAAGCCTCCTCTCCCTTTTTTGATTTTTTTTCTTTTTTTCTTTTTTTGTGGTTGATGGCTTGGCTGTTGTGGTTTTGTTGTTGTTTTTCTTGCAGGTACTTGAAGACCGGTTTTTGGTTTAGGGTTTAGGTTCTGAGTTTTGAGGGTCTCGGTTCTAGGGTTTCTTGGTTTTTGGATTTAGGTTTTTTTGTTTAGGGTTAGGGGTTTCGATGGTGAGAACGGTATCTCGGGTGACGGCTCGATGATGGTGTATATGAGGGAAAAGGAGCTTTCGGTTCCTGGGGTTTTTTTTTGTAGGGAGTTTTTGAGGAAAAAAAAGGGTTTTCGGGGTCTGGGATGAAAAGATGATGGTGGTTTGGACAGTGGCTTAGTTTGGGGTTTAGAAAACTGAGTTAGGCTTTGGTTTATGGGGTTGTGCATCAGCAATGGGGGCTCGGGTCTTGTGGTAGTTTAGGGGTAGCTGGTGCTGTGTATTGGGTTTAGGCCGTGAGAGGTTCTCGTTTTTTGGTGGTTGTTGTGTGTGTTAGGGTTGAGGGTGATGATGAGTGAGTCAGGTTGGGTGAGGATGATGCTCAGGTGATGGAGAGAGCTTGGGTCTCGGGTAGCTTGGCTGTGGCAATGGAGCTTTTTTTGTTGTTTTTTGGGTTTGGTCCGTGGCCCTTTTTTAGGGGGAAGTCTGTGTAGGGTCTGGTGTAGATGGGATGGGGAGGCAGAGTTGGTGACCGGCGGTGGTGTTAGGCAGCAGTGGCTGATGGACGGGTGACAGAGATGGGTGGCAGGGGAGAGGTGACAGATTGGACAAAAACAAAATAAAACAAAATAAAATAAATAAATAAAAAATAAAAAATAAAATAAAAACATAATAATAATAATAATAATAATAATAATAATAATAATAATAATAATAATAGTAATAATAATAATCAAAGAAGAAAAAAATATAATAATGCTAAAAATAATAATAAAACGAATAATAAAAAAAATAAAAAATAAAAAAATAAATACAAATATATATATAGAAAAATAATAACAAAAATGGGACAAAATTAGGTGTCAACAGCTGCCCCTCTTTGCTCATTGCTGAGAATCAGGAATAGAGCAAAGACAATAGACACACTAATTTTGTCCGGCCTATAACCTAATCTCTTTCTCTTTTTCTTTCTTTCTTTCTTTTCTTCTTTTTTCATTTCATCTTTTTGGAATGTGCTCCTCTTGCAACAGAGGCGATGAAACTTAAAAAAAAAAAATTTTTTGTGTGTTCCTCTTGCAGCAAAGGCTATGAAACTTAAATTTTTTCTTGAAATGTGCTCCTCTTGCAGCAGAGGCAATGAAACTTTAATTAATAGGGTTTTTTTTTCTCCTCTTGCAGCAGAGGCGATGAAACTTTAAATTTTTCCTGAAAATGTGCTCCTCTTGCAGCAGAGGCAATGAAACTTTAAAATTTTGCACGGAGGACTTAGAAATGGTGCCCGGAGGTCTTATGATTCCTTTTTCTGAAAAGTGCTCCTCTTGCAACAGAGGCGATGAAACTTTAAAAATGAAAGATTTCACATTCAAAGATCTAGGAATTCACATCTAGAAATTTTGTCTCAGGAATTCACATCCGAGTGTTTGTTTCGGGAATTCACATCCGAGTGTTTGTTTCGGGAATTCACATCCGAAAATTCAGGTATTCACATCTGAAAAATTTGTTCGGGAATTCACATCCGAGTGTTTGTTTCGGGAATTCACATCCGAAAATTCAAGTATTCACATCTGAAAAATTTGTTCGGGAATTCACATCCGAACATCTAGGAATTCTCATCTAGATAATTTATATCGGGAATTTCTCGTCCGAACATCCCATTTATCTCGTTCTATCATTGATGTGTTTAATCTTATCTAGAACTTTGTTTGAAGAGCTTCAATTCAAATTTAAACTTTTAGGAATTCTATTTCTTTTTTCTTCTTTTTTTTCATTTTTCTTTTTCTTTCTTTTTTTCTTTTTTTTCTTCTTTCTTTTTTTTCTTTTTTTTTCTTTCCCTTTTCCTTTTTTTTTTTTGAACTTAGACTTTAATCGGGAATTCACTTCCAATAATTTAAGGGTTCTCGTTTAGAAAATTTCTATTTCGGGAATTCACATCCGAAAATCTAAAATATCATTTCGGGAATTCGCATCCGAAAGTTCTAGGAATTCACTTCTAGAAAATTTTGTTTCGGGAATTCACATCCGAAAGGTCTAGGGATTTACATCTAGGAAATTTTTGTTTCGGGAATTTGCATCCGAAAATTGGTCTTGGTGATTCAGACCCAAGCATCTAGGAATTCTCATCTAGAGAATTTATATCGGGAATTTCTCGTTCGATTGTTGGTTTCGGGAATTCACATCCGAAAAATTTGACTTGGTGATTCAGACCCAAGCGTCTAGGAATTCTCATATAGAGAATTTATATCGGGAATTTCTCGTCCGATTGTTGGTTTCGGGAATTCACATCCGAAAAATTTGACTTGGGGATTCACACCCAAGCGTCTAAGAATTCTCATCTAGAGAATTTATATCGGGAATTTCTCGTCCGATTGTTGGTTTCGGGAATTCACATCCGAAAATTTTGACTTGGGGATTCACACCCAAGCGTTTAGGAATTCTCATCTAGAGAATTTATATGGGGAATTTCTCGTCCGATTGTTGGTTTCGGGAATTCACATCCGAAAATTTTGACTTGGGGATTCACACCCAAACGTCCAGGAATTCTCATCTAGAGAATTTATATTGGGAATTTCTCGTCCGATTGTTGGTTTCGGGAATTCACATCCGAAAATTTTGACTTGGGGATTCACACCCAAACGTCCAGGAATTCTCATATGGATAATTTATATCGGGAATTTCTCGTCCGATTGTTGGTTTCGGGAATTCACATCCGAACATCCTAGTAAATTTCTTACATTTCAACATTTTCTCTTTTTCTAAAAATTTTATTTTATCTTAATTTTTTATAGAATTCAAAGTTCATCATCTTAAAATCCAAATTCTTGCTTTAAAATTCTTGAAAATCTTGTTTCCCAAAATTTCACTCAACTTAAAATTAAAAATTTTCCTACTCAAGGTTAAAATTCTTTTTACTTCTTTCCTAAGTGCGTGTGATGAATGCAATGCAAAGGTTGTTAAAAAAATAATGCAAAAATGACGGTAACAAGGTTCACAAGACCATCCCTTCCATCATCTTACCTTTTCCTTCTTAACACTGACTCCACAATCTCAACTGGTTTTCCTTCATTCTTCACTACCTGATCAACTCTAGTATATTCCAATTGGAGACTTCAAGCATTAATATACTTCATTATCGTCTCAATTCTCATTTGCCCCATATCCTCCCAAAAATTGGTAATGCATGAATTTTCATGAATAGTACTATTCATTTATTTTTCATCACTTCGGTTTCATAACAAATGCAATGTCATCACATTTTCTTGATTTTTTATTGGTATGAAATGGGATAAAATTAAAGAAGGGGTATTTATGATGAAGGGAATAGGAATAGTTTTGTCAAAGAGCAAGGCAACAATTTTCAAACAACAAATATTCAATCAATCTTGATAGAAAATTTGGGATTCTTTTTTTAACAAATCTATTTCCTTGATGTCCTTAATCTTTTTTAGTTAATTGTATTGAGATTAACCCTTATTTGACAAAATGTTTCCACCATGAAAATTTAAGGCAGAGATCTCTTCTACTTGCCAACTTGATCCTCCATCCTTATTTGACTCGAACCGCCCTTTTCGGGTTTTCGATTTGAGTCATTATTTTTCTTTTTCTTTTTTTATCATTTTTTCTTCTTTTCTTCTCTTTTTTTTTGTCATTTTTTTCACCCTCTTTTTTTTATCATTTTTTATTCATCCTCAACATCCTCATTATGATCCACTATCAAGGAATCATAATCTTCACGCAATTTCTTGGCCCAGTGTATGGTCTTTCGACTCAAATATTCACATTTGATCAAAATGGACTTTTAAGGTACGTAATGTAGGCTAAGGTGAGGGGTTATGAAAGAAAGGACATAACAGGCCCAAAATTTGTGTTTTAAAGGGTTATAAACCAAAGGATCATTTTTTAATACATGACTCATTTAGGCACTTTGCCCCATTCATCCATTCTTTTTCATTCTAATTCCATTTTTTATTTTTCACCCTTTTTCATAAATAACTTTAAAATGTAAAGGGGTTTTCTTTTATTTGCCCCTTAAATTCTTTCATAGATTTCAAATGAACAAACTTCTTTCTTTTTCTTCCCCTTTTTTTTTCATCATTACTTTGCCCTCTCTCTTCCCCTTTTTTTTTATCATTACTTTGCCCTCTCTCTTCCCCTTTTTTTTTTACTTTACTTTGCCCCCCAATGTGGAAGTTGATCCTTGGTGGGTTTCTTAAAAAACAAAACAAACATAATAGGCTCAAAGGGGTTAGCAATGGATGATTTTCTTACAGTGAAATGTAGGTGAAAGATGGCCATTCGTCCTTTCAAATGTGAAAACTTTTATCAAAGAATCATTTACTGAGCAGACACCAACTCGCGGAACCATCTGTTACAAAATTGCATGTCAACTCCCACCTTCTCTATATACAAATCATATTTTCATTGCAATATTCATGCTAAGATTTTGGACAAGGTTATCAACACGAATAAAGCTTTGGTAGAGTTCCAATCCCAAATTATTATCAACATTGATATCATATTTATTGTTTAAAAATAAAAATAAAAAATGGAGGAAATGTGGTGAGGTATATAGAGGATAAAGCCAAATTTGAATCGAGGAAGAGAGAGAAATGTGACGAAAATGCATATGCTACTTCATTAAGATGATAAAAGATAAATGAAAGTCTATACATAAAAAGCCATTAAAGTCGGGCCATAACTTTAACCAAAAACAACTTCACATCATCATGGATGACCCACTAAAAGGATCCCTTTTCTAGTTATACCCTGGCATGGTTGGGCGAGAGATTAACATTTGATCATTCCATCGTCTCAAGATTCAATAAACCTTTTCTGATCAAACTTTGCACCTTACGCTTAAAAGCAAGACAACTTTCTATCGAGTGACCCCAGTTTCCATTATGATAGTCACATCGAGCATCAGGGTTGTACCACTCTGGATATGGAGGCTCCAAAGGTTTTAGCGGGATTGGGGTAACAAGTTGGTTCTCGACAAGGTATTGGAATATTTCAGTGTAGGACCAAGGGACTGGATCAATGTCAGTCCTTCTTCGTTTGTTTCGAGATCCTCTTTGGTTATTTTGGGTAGGCATGGGTGTCTGGAAACCCATTTGCCAACTAGACTGCGGGATTGGCTGATGGGTATTTAAGCCTGGAGAGGTATTATTTGTGATGGGGTAGTGGGTTTGGTACATGGGATAAGGATGATATGGAGCAAAGTCTCCCACATGTCGCCCCTCATAATTCATAGCATGAACATCTCCTCCATTCCCCGATGTATCACCTTTTCTTGCATTCATGGCATCATCTCCTACAAGCTTGCCACTCTTGATTGCATTCTCTATTATTTCACCAAAAATTACCATATCTGCAAAATTCTTGGTGGCATTACCGACCATCATTTCATAAAATGGTGCAGGGAGTGTATTGACAAACAGGATGGCAGTTTCCTTCTCTGTGAGGGGGGGTTGAACTTGGGCAGCTATATCCCTCCACCTTCGAGCATATTCTTTAAAGCGCTCCTCATGCTTCTTCTTCATGCCTTGTAAGGACAGGCGATCTGGTGCCAAATCCTCAATGTGCTTGTATTGAGCGATAAATGCCCGAGCCAATTCTTTCCATGAATGGATATGGGCTCGATCTAGTTGTGTGTACCACCTGGCAGCTGATCCGGTAAGACTATCTTGAAAAATATGCACCAATAATTCATCATTTTGAGCATAGACAGCCATTTTATGACAGTACATCTTGATATGAGTTATCGGGCATTTAGTCCCATCATACTTTTCAAATCCTGGAACCTTGAACTTTGGTGGGATAACTACACCCGGTACCAAACAGAGCTCACGTGCATCCAAAGAGCCATATAAATTCATTCCTTCGATAGCTCGTAGCCTTTCTTCAAGGAGATCTAACTTTGTTTGAGGCTCTAAATTCTCTTTCATTGTTGATACACCCATCTTCAATTTCTCCTGTTCTCTAGAATTATCCGAATCATGGACATAGATTGGGTCTAATGGGTTCCTCCTGGGGTTTGGAATGTCGTGCCTCGAAAATGGCATATGCTGTGAAGTATGGACTTGAGTAGTTACTCCCTGTGCTGGTTCCTTTCCTTTACTCATTTTGGTCATCATCTCCATCATTGCCGCCAATTGCCCCTTCATCTCTTCTTGCGCCTTTTCTATTTTCTCCATTCGACTGGCCTGTCCTTCTTCCATGGTCTATACTTGAGAGTCCCGAATTGCTTTGTAACCTTTGATGGTCGAGAAGCCTGGGAACCTTATTACCACAATTTTCTAGTTAGAAAAACCTTATCTTATTTCTTTCAAAAAATTTTTGGAACAAACAAATTTTTTCTTCTCTTTTTTTTTTCTCGAAAAATGAAAAATATTGACATATTTACTGAAGTATAACAAGTGTATGATGTGAATTTTATGAAAATCATGTTATTTGTATATGTATGCAAATGACATGTATGATAGAAATCTATGAAATGGAACAATTTTTCTTCTTCCTTTTTCCTTTTTTTTTTATTTTTCTCTAAGTTTCTTGATTTACATGTTAGGTGTTTAGGTCTTCACTTTAACCAAATCTTAGGGAGGAATAATTTCAATGAAAATAATCAATCAATAGCACATGCACACGAATTTGATAAAAAGAAAATTGAAAGAATAAACAAATTCAAAATTGTAGAAAAACTTAGTCTAGTTTCTCAAAGACTTTTCTGCAAAGTGTGATGCAACAATGTAAAATGCATTCCAAAATTCAAACTAAAATTTGCCTCTTATTTATCATATTCACTTATTAACTTAAGAGGTCAAGTCCGAAACAAGTAAGAGAAGTTGAAGAGTAATCTTAAACCATATCAAAATTGTTTCAAAAACTCTCTCTCTTCTATTTGTTTTTTAATTTTTGGTGAGAGGAAACATTATTAACCATGAAATTCTATGTAAAATGTTCAAGACATGACACAATAACAAGACATTGTTGAAAGACATGTTCAAACAAAATGCAATTTATGCAAAATGCAATTACAATGATGATCAAATTCTATTTTATTTCACCTAACCTTCATGATTCTAAAATGCACATGACATGAATATCAACATATATATACACAATGATGATGAAATGAATTAAAATGATACATGTCCCGAACATGTTTGAGAAAAACGAATACTTGTATTCACAATACCTAGACACTAATCTTATTATTCCTTAATCCAATCATGCAAGAAAGATGGAATTCCTAACTAAACCTGAGCATTCTTCTTCATTTTTCTAGAAATCATTTTTCTCTGATCACCAAAATTTTTCTTTTATTTTCTATTTTTTTCTAAAAAATAAAATTCACATTCCCTATTCTATTCTTTTTTTAAAAATTGATTTTATTTCATTTTTATTCCAAATCAAAAAAAAAAATTTATCACTAAAATTTTCTTTTTATTTCTTATTTTTCCTAAAATTCACATCCCCTATCGATTCTTTTTTCAAAAATTAACTTTATTTCATTTTTATTCCAAATCAAACTATTTTTTGAATTCTTTTCCCACACAAATTCAAGGAAAATTTTTTTGTTGACATCCTTTTATTCAAGAAAAACTCAAATGTTTTTATATTTTCATCAAATTTCCTATACAACCCAAAAATAAAATAAAAAATATTTTTTTCTTTATTTTTTTTCTTGTCAACTTATTCTTTAAATTATTCAGAAAAAGAGAAAGGAAAAATCAATGAAAGATTTTGTTAACTCTATTTTACCTTTATTTAGAAAAAACGTCATCTCTCTTCGTATTTTCCCATTTATTCCCATTTTTATGTCCATATTTTGAAAGAAATCCCTCCTCTTTTTTCTTTTTTTTTAAGAAAAATTATTCCCATTATTTTGAAAGAAAAGTTTGTTTTATTATTTTTCTCACACTTTCCTTTTTTTCATTAAAACTTAGATTTCCTTCTTTTTATTTTACAAAATCTCTTTCCACAATTTTATTACTATTATTTTTTTTAAAAAAAACTCCTTTTTGAAAAGCAAGAAAAATTTCTAAGACTTTAATTATGGACAATTCAAACCAAAATTCATAGTACGTTTATTATTGATACAAGAAATATGGTCAAATAATGTTCCCTCTTGTGTCCTAATATCGGGATAATTTCTATAAAAATTGGACATGGCTCTACCTATGGCTGGCCTCTTAGGTTTTTCTATATGCTGAGCTGGGTTTTCAAATCTAAAGGTTCCCAAATTATACCTCACTGTCGTCCACATTAGACTAGTAAGATTTAATTTGAGTGGGAGTATTTCGATTGCCATTGCGGAGGTGATTACCTCATGAGAGCAAAGGTACTTTACTCCTTCCTAAGAAGGACGGAACCCGGGTATAGAGCTCATGTCATGCAAATGCAAGTGCAAGTGTGTGTATGAGGGAATACATCAAACATTTATCATACCATAACCCCTAT
The DNA here is from genome assembly GCA_031772115.1 of Heritiera littoralis. Classification (NCBI taxonomy): domain Eukaryota; kingdom Viridiplantae; phylum Streptophyta; class Magnoliopsida; order Malvales; family Malvaceae; genus Heritiera; species Heritiera littoralis. Next base: position 1,747,133 of record JAPDPK010000135.1, on the reverse strand, counting down.
CCTAGATGCCCCACAATTTATTAGCGATAACATATATACAAATAAAGAATGCTATAAAATAATCAACATAATTAAAACACAAATGTAACTAATTATTTTAAAATTAAAGAAATTAAATTTAAATATTAATTAAGACCTTTAAATTAAAACTTAGGATAACACATGATTAATAAATGGCTTGACCCTCAAAAAACATCCCCAGTGGAGTCGCCAAGCTGTCGTAACAATTTTGCGCTCGACGATTTTAAAAACGACGTTTAAAAACAAGGAGTCGCCACCAATCTTTTTTTTTACTAGGTGTGATTGGTCACCTAAAATATTTATCTTTTTAACAAAATCTCAAAATTAATTAAGTTTTATTAAAAAGACAATTTTTGGTCTGCGAAAACAAAATCGGGTTCGGGAGTACGGTTACGCGTGGGTAAGGATTAGCACCCCCACGACGCCCGTTAAAAAACGGTACCATAATAATCATGTGTTATCCTTTGGTTTTAATTAAATGATCTTGAATTAACATTTAAAAATAATTCTTATTTTATTGCAATCTTTTTATTCAAAATCATTTTTATTTGTAAATTTATTTTGTTTTATTTTAAAAAGTTGAATTTTATTTTCCAAAAGTGAATGTGAACCTTTTCGTATTGAAAAATTAAATCAAATATCTCAATACTCTAGTAACATTTGAAATAATTTTCCTCACCTAAAGATTTCTTAAGAATCACTACTTGTGAGTTCTATAGAATCTCATCATCGGAAGATTCACACTTGCTTCGAGAATTATTATGAATGCACATGATGCAAGCGGAAAATAAATGATGCAAATGAATTTTTTGATTTTTTTTTATATAAATATTTCTTTATTTATTTTAAATAAAAATTCTTATTATTGAAAAATTGCACTAAGTATCCCAATACTCTGGTAACACTTAGTGAACTCTTCTCACCTAGGGATCAGTCAAGAAATCACTACTTGTGAGTTTCATGACATCCCATCATCGGAACTTTATTATTAATTTCCCTTTTTCTATTTTCTTTTAAAAAACTTATTTATTTTTGTTTTCAATAAAAATTTAAATTATTGAAAAATCATACTAAATATCTCAATACTCTGGTAACATTTAGTACGACTCTTCTCACCTAGGGATCAGTCAAGAAATCACTACTTGTGAGTCTCATGACATCCCATCCTCGGACAAAATTTCATTTAATTAAATTTAAATTTTATTATTAATTTCCTTTTTGGATTTTCTTTTAAAAACTTATTTATTTTTATTTTTTAATAAAAATTTAAATTAGTGAAAAATCATACTAAATATCCCAATACTCTGGTAACATTTAGTACGACTCTTCTCACCTAGGGATCAGTTAAGAAATCACTACTTGTGAGTTTCATAACATCCCATCATCGGGCTTCATTTAATTAAATTTAATTTTTATCATTAATTTCCTTTTTCAATTTTCTTTTTAAAAAACTTATTTATTTTTATTTTTAATAAAAAATAAATTATTGAAAAATTATACTAAATATCCCAATACTCTGGTAACATTTAGTAGACTCTTCTCACCTAGGGATCAATCAAGAAATCACTACTTGTGAGTTTCATGACATCCCATCATCGGACGAATTTCATTTATTTATATTTTTTATATATATTTCTTATATTTATTTTATTTCATTTTTTATTTTTATTTTTTCAGTTTTTTATTTTCATAACATATATATTTTTTAATAAATGGCATGGATAAATAAACAAATAAATATATAAATAAATAAATAAAAAGTTAGTAAAATTTTACCCCAAATTCGGATTTGGGCTTGGAGCCCAAATAGTCTTCCTAAACCAACCCAAAAAAACCAAAGCCCAAAGCATTCGAAGTTGGGCTGGAAACGCGGGTCGGATCGGGTCGGCACGCGGGTCGCCAGTAGCTATGGAATCGGGTCGTCAGCCGGGTGCGCGGATCCCGGGTTCCGGGTCGGGCAGAGGCGCGGGTCGTCTGTCTTTAAAACGCACCGTTTAGGTGCTCTATAAAAGGCCACCCTTTTTTTTCTAAATCATTTCTTCCCTTTTCTTAAAAAAAAAATTTCAGAGCTTCCCAAAGCTCTTCGCCGGGGCGATTTCCGGCTGCCACTGGGATCGCCTCCGGCCGTCGCTGGTGGCCAAAAATAAAAAAAGAAACCCTTTTTCAGAAGCTCTCCACACCCTCTTTCCGTTTCTTACCTTCGTTTTCCCAAAAAATGGCCCTAACCCCGTAGATCTGGCTTTACCGAAGCCTCCTCTCCTTTTTTTTTTATTTTTTTTCTTTTTTTCTTTTTTTTTGTGGTTGATGGCTTGGCTGTTGTGGTTTTGTTGTTGTTTTTCTTGCAGGTACTTGAAGACCGGTTTTTGGTTTAGGGTTTAGGTTCTGAGTTTTGAGGGTCTCGGTTCTAGGGTTTCTTGGTTTTTGGATTTAGGTTTTTTTGTTTAGGGTTAGGGGTTTCGATGGTGAGAACGGTATCTCGGGTGACGGCTCGATGATGGTGTATGTGAGGGAAAAGGAGCTTTCGGTTCCTGGGGTTTTTTTTGTAGGGAGTTTTTGAGGAAAAAAAAGGGTTTCCGGGGTCTGGGATGAAAAGATGATGGTGGTTTGGACAGTGGCTTAGTTTGGGGTTTAGAAAACTGAGTTAGGCTTTGGTTTATGGGGTTGTGCATCAGCAATGGGGGCTCGGGTCTTGTGGTAGTTTAGGGGTAGCTGGTGCTATGTATTGGGTTTAGGCCGTGAGAGGTTCTCGTTTTTTGGTGGTTGTTGTGTGTGTTAGGGTTGAGGGTGATGATGAGTGAGTCAGGTTGGGTGAGGATGATGCTCAGGTGATGGAGAGAGCTTGGGTCTCGGGTAGTTTGGCTGTGGCAATGGAGCTTTTTTTGTCGTTTTTTGGGTTTGGTCCGTGGCCCTTTTTTAGGGGGAAGTCTGTGTAGGGCCTGGTGTAGATGGGATGGGGAGGCAGAGTTGGTGACCGGCGGTGGTGTTAGGCGGCAGTGGCTGATGGACGAGTGACAGAGATGGGTGGCAGGGGAGAGGTGACAGATTGGACAAAAACAAAATAAAACAAAATAAAATAAATAAATAAATAAATAAATAAATAATAATAATAATAATAATAATAATATAAATAGTAATAATAATAATCAAAGAAGAAAAAAATATAATAATGCTAAAAATAATAATAAAACGAATAATAATAAAAAAATAAAAAATAAAAAAAATAAATACAAATATATATAGAAAAATAATAACAAAAATGAGACAAAATTAGGTGTCAACAAGAGGAATAGAAACTTTTACGTAAGCTACGTAATGCTTTGCCGGTGTACGCCGGAGATTTCCATGGGAAGCTCCATAATTTATTTAAATGGAATATTAAAACACAGGATCAAATTCCAAAATAAATAAATAAAGCAAGAAAATGTTAACGCCCAAGGCCAACCATGCATTGATGACCATAAAAATATGCACTAATTTAAAGCCTGGGATCAAATTACAAGGTGATATTTTAGATACCAATAATAAAATGAAGCATTATACTCCTAATCATTTTTATGTGTGGAAGAACAGGCCTTTAAAATGATCGAGAAAAAAAATTAAACAAAATTTAAAACACCGTAATCTCTCTTATATCCCATCAATAATTTAAATGTATAATGAGAAAAAAAATTGCATCGAAAGCGTGGGGATTGGAAACATCAGGAAGGAAAATGATCTCATGCCCCTATTCAACTCCTATTCCTCTTTACAAATCAGTTATACAGAGAAGAAATCGATTAAGTGCTTTTCTATTGTTACAAAGAATATTTAATAATTAAAAGTAACGTGAAATTATTTGAATTTAAATTTAAATCTTATAATATCTCACAATTTTGTTTTAATAAAAAAATCAAATGATTTAAACTTTTCAAAAGAAGTCGAACATCAAACTAAACAGTGTTTTGGTAACCGTGACCTTAGCCTATGTTTGGATTGAGGGTAAGGAAGGGAAAGGAAAGGAAAACAAAGTAAAACAAAGGAAGGTTGTAAACCTTTCCTCTGTTTGGGAAGATTTTTTAGTTAGGAAAAGGAAAGAGAGGGGGAGTGAGCACCCCTTACTTTCCCTTTACTTATTCAGTTTTTTTAAAACCCCAATTTGGGGTAAAGGGGAAGGAAAGAAAACTTGAAAAAAATTATAACATGTAGAATGTCAAATTTTACCTTATTATCTTATAAAATTTAAAACAAAAAGGGTTATAATTGGAAAAAAACATTACAATGAATCATTTCCTTTCCTTTCCATTGTTTAACCAAACAAGGGTTGTTAGAATTACTTTCGTTTCCTTTCCTTTATTAATTTTAGCTATCCAAATAAGGGGTACATGTACCCTTTCTTTTCCTCTCCTTTCCTCTTGTCATAACGTTTCCTAAGACTAGGTCGCTAGACATTAAACAAATGGAGTTGCCACCAATCTTTTTTAACCTAGGTGTGATTGGCCACCTAAATGACTCTAATGACTGGTCTACATTTTAAGTTTTGGGTTCGGGAGTTCATTTACGTGTAGGGAAGGTTATAGCACCCCTACAACGCCCAAAGTTGGTACAATTTTAATCTTGTATTATTTTAACTTAGTCTTAGTTATGTGACCTTTATATTTTATTGTTTAAATATTGAAAATTCTTTTAAGAATCCTCCATCATTCTGAATGAACTCTTAAAAAAATCTTCTCACCTCAAGAGTATTCAAGGGGTGCCATTCGACTCCCCTGAAGAGGCTCCGTCGTCGGAAGTATTTTAGAATTTATATTATTCCTTGATTTATTTTTTATTTAATTATTTTATTACTTTTATTTATTTATTTTAAATATTATTTTATATATATATATATATTAATATTTTTAGGATTTTGGTATTTAATATTGAGAATATCTCCTAAATTTTCCATCATTCTGGATAAACTTAGGAGAACCCTCTCACCTAGGAATTCCTCAAGTGTTACTCATTCGCAATCGCCTTAAGGATTCCATCATCGGAATTATTATTTTATTATTTATTAACTTTATTTATTATTTATTTTTTTATCTTTATTAGAATATAAATTTTATTATTTATTATGTTTTTATCTTTATTTATTATTTGTTTATTTTGAAAATGCCTTCTAAATCTTCCATCGTTCTGGATAAATTTAGAAGGATCTTCTCATCTAAGAATTTTTCGAGTGTTACTCATTCGTAATCACCTCAAAGATTCCATCATCGAAATTAATTAATATTTTTATTATTATCTTAGCCTTTTACCATTATTATTGTTACATAATTATTTTATAATTATTTTTATTTTTATTATATTTTATTATTTAGAGAATACAGTGTCAACCTTTATCTTTTGAAAATACCTTTTAAATCTTCCATCATTCTGGATAAACTTAAAAGGATCCTCTCACCTAAGAATTCCTTGAGTGTTACTCGTTCGTAATCGCCTCAAGGATTCTATCATCGGAATTATTAATTTACTTTACTTTACTTACAAGACATCTCATTATTTTGACTCGTTAACCTAATTTAATGTATATTAATTAATATATCTAATTCTACATAAAAACTAAATAAATTAGTAAACCAAAATAAATGAATCAAACAATTTCAACAAATTAGCTAGACATAAAAAAAATTAAATAAACAAATAAATCTTGAAAAAACGTGCATGATGATGGAGTACAGGAATGATAAAACACATGTGGACACAAGAATTGTTTCATTTATTCACGAACCTTTTTTGCTGCTCATGATTTCATTCACTTTTTATTCCATTTGCAATTTCCTTCTTTTCTCTCTGTACTTTTCTCCTTCAAGCAAACGCCATTTGCTTCCCGAACCTAAGCCTTAACTTCCTCTATTGCCAACCAACATATTTTCTCCTTCCAGTTGCAGCATCAATGCCCGTGCTCCATCATCACTGTGTTCCACTGTCGTTATTTCCAATGTTCTCACTTCTATGTTTGTATTTATTCTGTAATTGTTTTCTCACTCAATCCCTTTGTGTTTCAATCATCCGCTGCTGCTGGTTACCGTCGCTCGTCTGCTTGTGATTTTGGATACCAAGAAGCTCCTTGTCGTCACTGGTGCTGCTGTCTTGTATATTTTTTATTTGGTTATTTTCTCTCTGAAAATTCTCCCCTTTTTTTTTTGCTTGATGCAAACTGTTTTTTTTTTCTATGAATTCTTTTTCTCCGAATCCCCCCTCCCCCTTAAGTTATGGGTTTAACCCCTTTTTATAGTCATAAACTTGTTAGAGTCCTAATACAACTACCTATTCTATTAATTATCTTTTATTTTTAATATTTTATCTATTTAATTTTTATGTTAATCCTAATCTAATTCTATCAATTTTAATATTAATTATCCTAAAAATCTAATTATCTTATCCTAAAAATATTTTAATTTATAATTATCTAATAAATCCTAACCTATATTACTATTTATCTTATATTAATAAAATTATCCTAATCTATTAAATATTTCTAATTTAAATAATCATAATAATGTTAATCCTAATTTTTCTAGATGTTAATTCAAAATGTCAATTCAAAATTTACAAATTAGTATTTTTTACAAAAATACAACCTGGACAAAATGAAGTGTCTACACCTCTACTTTACATTCATTTCCTTTCCATTCCTTTCCTTTACTAATATTTATCCAAACATAATGTTAATGAATATTAATTTGAAGACCTCGTCAAATATTGACATTGGCAGGCGGCATTTTTATAATATGATAAAAGTCTCCTAATAAAAAACCTCACTCATGGCCCAAGGCAGTGCAAAACCTATTGGGCCCATGGGTGACTCACTTGCGGCAATTCAGCAATGAGATAGAGTCCCCAATAGCAAATTACTTTGAGTTGGGCTATCCTGAAAAAATAAGGTCAAATCATGTCGGCCGATTGTCCACGAATCATACATTAAGCTGATAAGAAATTAGCTCAAAACGTAGGAAGCTTCTCGCATCGTCGCTTCTCTGTAAGTTAGCATCCTTAACATATGAATTGATATTCAATACATGTAAAAATTTTATAAATAAAATTAAAATAATAATACATATTTTTTAAAATATTAAAAAATAAAAATAAATAAAATAAAGCATATATTATCATTTTAATTTTATTTTATGAAATAAGAAGATGTTTCTTGCCCATAAAACTTTCCCTCTTTTTCTCCACAGATTCCATCCAAAAACTTCTACTAAGTTCAGCTGTATTCTCATGTAATTCAATATTTCTGCTTCCCTCAACGCCATAGCTGCTGCTGCCTCGGCCTCTAGTGCCACTGTCCATCGAGCTCTCACTTTTGCTATCACCCACGTGGCTCTTACTGCCTCTGCTATTGCCTCCGGAGATTTCGACCATTGAGAAATGATATTGGAGAATTTGGATTAAAATCGTAATCTTCATTTAGATTTATATTTATTATATTTTTAAGTCACATTTATTTATTATTTACAAATAAATTTTCATAATTTATGGAATAATCTACTCATATGAATGTTGATGAAATATATATTAAAAAATAATGGATTAATATAAAAAAAAATAAATAGAGATGTCTTTTCTGTTCTTGGTTCCAGTCAACTATAAGTATATTGAAGTCACCGGGAGTCGCTGCCAACGGGCCTTTCTTTTGTCCATTTATTGACTTTAGTGACATCGATCAGGAATTTGGCTGCCTGAATGTCGGTTTGAATTTTCAAATGGGATATAATGAATTTATAGTACCAAAAGAAAAAACTTAACATTTTAATTGAAAAGGACTTGGTTTATCCTGCGGATGGTTTGAAATGGATTAGTATCATAAGATTATTTAATTTAAAATTGTTTAATATTTTTTGATATATTAGATATATTTTAAAGAATATCGTTTATATAATTTTAATATGTTAATAATTAATATTATTAAGTACTATTAATTAATTAATTAATTTACTAAAATAATATTATTTATTAATATTATATTGTTTTAAATTAAATTTCAAATATATAAAGCAATTATTAGATAATTTTACATTATTAAATAAAATAATATTATTGAATATAATTTATAATAAATAATTATTTTATACATTATTAGCATAGTTTTTTTACTTTACAAACGAGATTCTAATGATTACATATGTTATTTAAAATATCAAAAAATAAAAAACTAAACAAAATAAGAATGTATCATCTTAATTTTGTTTGTGGAGTAAAAAAACTCTACCGACGATATATGAAATAATTATCTATTTATAATTTATAAGTTCATATTATTATTTAATATGTAATTTAGAAATTTATTATTTCCTATTATTATCTAAAAAATTTGATATGAAATAATTTTATTTAATATTACTTTTTATTGTTATCAATCACAATGACAATTACGATTTGATTTAGTTGATCTTATCCTTCTTAAAAAAAAAATTAAGTGTTTGAATCTTCTTCTTATTTATTCCTTGTGGCTAACTCAAAGTAGAGCAGTTGCAGTTTTATATTTTTAAGATGATTCTAATTATCTAATAGTATAATTTAAATTCTTTATCTTTTCGAACATGAAAGGTTTTTCAGTACCCGATCTTTTCGTGAGGGGCGCGGGCTGGATTTGACAAAGACACGAAGAAAACGACAAACTAATGGACCGGATGTACAACCCCTAACAACAGAAAAATTCTAAATATACTTTTTTTTTTTATACTATTCATACCTTATTTTCACAGTGATGAACAGTAGCTTCAAGAAGAATGATGAACAGTAATTTCAAGAAGAAAATAAGATAAAAAGAATAAAAAAGTAAGTATGAATAAAAATTTTCCCAACATCACGATCTTAAGTCCTTAACCTTCTATATAAAGAGCTTCGCATGCTCTTTATTAGTAACTCCTTATTTCTTTCTCTCCTTTCCCAACATCGATCTTAGAAAGAAATGAAAGATCGATGCTGAGAAAGTACTGTATCTGTGGTTCACAAAAAAGCCCTTTGTCTACTTCTAATACAGAAGTTCTTCAAATGAAGTTTCGGCATTCATTTGATTGAAGGGTTACCTTTCGTTGCAGCTGTCTTCAGTACTCGAGTTGAACCTTGGGTGTTCAATCACCGGCTTATGGCTGCCGGAGCCTGCCTGTGCAGGTTCCGCCACTCAGTTCCAAGATATTCACAAGCTTTGATTTACACAATGACTACTTTTGTGCAGGTTCCGCCACTCAGTGCAAGATATTCACACGCTTAGATTTGCACAATGACTAGTTTCTTCATCTTTTAAAGTATATTTTGTCAGGTTCAACCGATAATTTTAACCGAAATCTTAAGTTTCCTTAAGATGATTATAAGCTATTATTTTTTTCAAAACTCTATGGTATCCAAAAATTATTTTAAGTCTTAAATAATTCGGAATTGAATTATCAAAAGTTATTTTAAGTCTTAAATAATTCGAAATTGAATTATAGAAATATGATCAAATTTCGAACGGAAAACTCTTTTAATGTTGTTTTTCTTCTCTCAAAATGCTTGGATTAATAATTTTATTTAAGAGACATTAAATTTTTTTCACTTAGTTCAACAAACGTTGGTAACATTATAAGCTCTTCTTAGAATGGTATTAGGCCCCAACCATAAATTTACTTTTGATCAATTCTAATGTCAATCTAATTAACCTGTTAAAACAAAATTATCTTAATTAGACACGCAATTACAAGACTATAGTTTTTGCCATTTCTAATTTAATATTTCCTGCCTATTAGTTTTTGTTAAATAATTAGCAAGTGTTGGAATTATCAACAAATCTTTCTGGTTCTTTTAATAAAAAGTGAAAGGAAGAAGAATGAGACACAAAATCAGAAATGGTCGTCAATATGGTACGTCAATCAAGGCTGGTTTTTTGTCTCATGAGGTCGCTGTAATCGCGTTGCAATCTTCAAGCAAATCGTTCGATTTTGGCATATACGTGCAGGCAACGTTCGATTCACGGCCGATTATAGAATGGTTCAGTGATATATTTCGTTTTTTTTTTCTTTTTGAAATCTTCGGTATTCAAAAATCACTTTTTCTTTTTCAATCACAAAGTTAAAATAATTGCTTTACTTTTGCGAAGTTGTTTTCAAGGACATCAAATTTCTGCTCTGCTTGGCCTATTTGAGTGGCCTACTTTATTAGCGAGATGTAAATGGACTCAATCGGAAGACCTTGACAGCAAACGGGCGACGTGGCGTTATTTTGAAACTACGGTTGGCAGCAATCACACAATCTCGAAGGCAAACGGGCGACGTCGCGCGATTTCAAGCAATTGTCTCCAACAATCGCACCATCGGGACAGTAGACGCGCGACTCGCGCTGTTTTGAGACCACTGTTTTGAGACAGGTGTCGCCCGCAATCGCACTATCGAGCCAGCAGACGCGCATTGCTTTGTTTGATGTATTAGCCAATGAAAAAGGTTTGAATTTTGTTGATTGAATTTAATTTATGTTTATATGCAGATGTAAATCCTTTTGGAAGTTACTGTCACTTTTTGTAAATAAACAAAGCTATTATCCGATCTCATTCTTGTATTTTAATTAAGATGAATTTATTATCACGCCACTCTTTGACTTTTAAAACAAATTGTTTCCAATTAATTGTTGTTTGTTGAGTTTTGAGTGAATTCAATTATTTTGTTTAATTTCAAAAAGAATTGTTTTTTTTCCATCTAAGTTATCGAAAGGGGTGAAAATTTTTTATTTAATATATATATAACTTATATTTCAATCCCAATTCAAATAGTTTAACTGTAAATAAGAGAAAGATATACTTCGGATGAAGCCAGCTATTTTGGATGGAATTATTGTTCATCAAAAGTTAAACCAAGAAAGAAAATTTTGCTTCTTTTTCCAACTTGTAGAAATCTTAAATTATCTAATTTACATTGAGAAAATTAGAATCTGGACAGTGGCCAAATTAGCTTTTGTTAATTACCTTTTTTTAGTAGTACATCGTTAGATGTTACAATCATAATTAACATATTGCATTCATAAATAAGTAATTATGAAAATTATTTTACTTAAAACTAGATAAATGAGTAAATAATTATAACTAAACAAGTAAATAATTAAACTAAATTAAGTTTACACTAGGTAAGATTCAAACTTGAAAACTTAAAGTCTTAAAACCTTCTCCTTATTATTGAGCTAATACCTCATTGATAGCTTTTGTTAATTACTTTGTTATGTTTGAATTTTTTTTTTGTTTAATGGAGAATTGGAGACATTATGTAGGAAAATACAAGTATCTAGCAATTATTACTCCTCCTTAGAATGGATTAAGTTCAAAGTTCAAATTTACATTCCCCTTTTATACCTTTTTATATAAAAAAGAAAAAAAACCTAACATTTCAAATCTGTTGAATTTTTACACTTTAAAAGTGGAAGTATGATTGTCTCAGTTAATTCTCGAAGTTGATTTTTTATCATCTTAATATCTTTGAATGAAAGAAAAAAATTAAAAAGAAAAGATCCTAAAATGCCAAATGTTTAACATTTAATAAAACTAATTACCATTTTAATTTTGATTAATTATGGCCTTTATTTTTATTTTGAAATCATCAAATTAGAAATGAAGACAACTATTACAGACTTGAAGAGCATTTTTTAAAAAAATTTTGCTAGAGGCTAATCTGTTTTTTTTTTCAACTCCAATAATTATATTGAACGAGGGATAACTTTTAAGTTTATCAAAAAAAAAATGTATCCAATAGGCCAGGGGCGGAGCCCTTGGGGACCAGTGGGTGCTCAAGCCCCCACTTGTCCAAATTAAAAAAAATATATTTAAATATGAATTTAAATAAATAATATTTGATATTTTATAAAATTTTATTTGTTTTTTGTTCTATGAATTGATTTTATTATAAAAATGTTTGAAATTGAGAAAAAAAAAACAAAATGTATTCATTAATTTATTTGTTATTGATATTAGCATTGTTTCTATCGATTGTAATTATCACAGTAAATAATGCGTTTTTCATAATGAATGCATTAAACGCTCATTTGTGTAATTGAATGATTGAATAATAGATTAATTGTGTACCTTGAAAAATATGTGTCTCAAAATATTAATAACGAAATTATTGTGCATTGTTTTTAAAATATAAAAATATGTCAAAAACAATTGAAAACTTTTTAACAATTATGATTAAATACATTAAACGAAGCCACCACTGAACAAATTTTCTAGCTCCGCCCCTGCAATAGGCTATAGTACCATAAATCAAGGTATTTAGGCAAAGTTTGATAAACTAAAAAAATATAAGTATTGAAAAATTAAACACTATCTATAAGTAATTGGAAGAAGTAGAAGTGAACTTTTTTTCCAGATACTTTGACAGGGTTTGAGTCTTGAAGTCCCTATTGTTGGAAGGACTTTACTATTTAGCACCGAACAGGATAAATCTCAAATCGTAAAACGGATAAGAACATATGTACTTACAAAAAAAAAGAAAAATTAAACACTGAATTTTTTATATTGAATATGAATAATGAAAGATATTTTGTATCTTATATCTTATACAAATATATAAAAATAATAAATTTTGACTAAAAGTAAAATATCCTTCATGCGGAATCTAAATGTTTGACACATGTATTATTTTAAAAATAAAAAACAAAATTTTTTTTTGCAATTTTCTAAAGACTAAACATATATATATATATATATATATATATATATATTACACAATAGATCAATTATCTTTGATCAAATATCTATTTCAATTTCATTTTTCAATGTATTAACTTAAATAAATGTACTACCATTTTTTTCAGTTTTCTAAAAGACAGACATCTATGTATATTAAAATTAAAAAAAATCAATTATCTCTTTTCACTTTCATCCATCTTTTATTATTGTTTACTAATTAATGCTTATAAATGTATTGTTGCTCTCTTGGATTACTCTTTTTATCGGTTTTTGCTTCTGCACCATTTTGCTCATGTCCATTCCTACTTGAGTATATCTATTTGTGAAATTGTTGCGGTGTGAGAGAGTTTTTGGGCTTTTGCATGAGAGGCTTTGGTGTATTTTGTTCAATATTATATAAAAAGCTTGAAACTTTCACCTTTTATGTTAAGGCTTCTTTGATATATAATATGTAAAAAACTATTCTGAAAAGCTTATTGTGCGTTTGGTTCATGAAAACAAAGCTGTTTTCCATTTTCATTTTCATGGAAAATAGAAAATGTGAAGGAAAACATGTTTGGTTGAAGAAACAGAAAACATGTTTTTGGAAAATGAAAATGAAAATGGACCAAATTTTGAAAACAAAAAAAACACGTTTTCATTGTTTTCCAAGGAAATAGTTTGAAAAAATGGAGAATTGAAAAACACGGAATTTATGAAATTTTCTTAATGTATATCAAAGATACAGGGTTCGAATCATTACATAAGCAAAAAGTTTTTTTATTATTTGTTTTAGTTTTAGGTTTACATGCTAAACTTGCTTCAACGCTTATTGTAATTTTGCTTATGCTTTTTTTTGCTCTCTCTCTCTTTGGCTCTTTCTTCTTCCAACTAAAGCCCAAACTCTTTCCCAAAATTGTGTCAGTCACCATTGTAAATCAAATCAAGTTACCTTTTTTTTCTATTTCTCATTTTTTGGTTTCTTATTATATGCTATAAGAAATTGAAGATTTTCTTTTTGTATGGTTGTTTTATTTTACCATTGATGCTAGTGGATCTAGTGGATGAGTTTTATTGTGAATTTATCAGTTTGAGTGATAAATAAAACAGCAGTTGTGTCTTTGAATAATAAAAATAAGTTTAAGTGTCTCTTTGAACAACACTGAATAAGTTTAATTGTCTATTTTAGTTATTATTTTTCATATTTATTGGTTTGAAAACGTAGACACCAAACGCATTTTCATAATTTTCATTTTCAAAAACAAGGTTTCATTTTCGTGTACCAAACATATTTTCCAAAATTTAGAAAACAGAAAATGAAAACTTGTTTTCAGAAAATGAAAATAGAAAATGAAAATAGAAAATATTTTCATAAACCAAACGGACATATTATGTTTATACCATCCTAATAATTGAGAAAAATGCATTCCTAACAATATTCATAGTTTATACCATCCATTTAGAATTAATTCGTGTATCGCATAGGTCACGAGATAGTTTTATATAAAATTAAGTTCTAAACATAAATATATATTTTTTTATACTTGTTTGATTTTTTTCTTACAATTTTTTACCCTGATATTCATATTATTCCAAACAAAATCAAACATTTTATTGACATATTATGTTTTATACTGCATACAAATATGAAATATTAAGAAAGACATGTAACTATTATATATAAAATATTACAAACTTAAAAACATATAAATAAAATCTAAATATAATAAAAATAATTAAATTTAATGATTAAGTAATTGATTTACTATTTGTTCTCTTAAATTATCATCATTTTTATTATCAACATGTTTAATAAAATATTTCTAATCACACTCATAATGCTAATCTCCAATCCTCCCTTCCTTATCTCTTAAAAATTTTGGAATTGAATTTGGAGAGGTTGAATAGGATTTTAGGATTAGAGTTTGAAAATTTTTAATTTGGAGATTGTGAGAATGAAGATGGGATTGAGATATGCAAAAAAAAAAAAAAGTTTCGATTTGAAGATTAATTTAGATTTGTAGAATTTTTTTTTATTGATTGAGTTTCAATATTTGATTTATGAGAATAAAGAACTAAAAAAATTGCAAAAAACGAATTAACTAGTCGAATTAGAAAAAATTAACAGCTAAATTTTTTTTATTTTCTAGGCACTGTAAATTTTTAATACATTTATCAGTGGAGATTTGGCTTGCAGGTGCCCACCATGATCGTTACACTTCATTAATAGAGATTAGAAGGTTCGATTCATTATTTTTCATTGTACCTCTTATAAATCAAAATTTTTTATTTTTAAAACATTGAGCTCCCACCGTGCTGCTAGGGCACCCACGATTTGCATTGATTTGGGTGCGATTGAGAATCAGGTGGCAGGCAAATCAACTTTAAAAGTGTGTTTGGAAGAAAGATTTCAATGAAAATATTTATCTCAATCAAAATATTTAAAGTTCAAAATCTAAATTTTTTGTTTGATAAAAAAATTTTGAATAATTCAAAATTTAGGAAAGATTTCAAAAAGAAATTTGCTCATATTCTTTCTTGAAAATCCATTTGAAGAGGTAATTTTTCAAAATTCTTTCCACATATAACCTACTATTAAATATAAGACTAAAAAAGAAATATGTTATTTTATTTAATATAATATATAATTTTTCTTTTTTATATTATTAATAATATTTACACATTTTTTTCAAATCTAATGATACCCATGTTGTGCTTTTTTATATTTTTTTCTTATATATAATATCATTATTTTTCTTTTATAATTATTTTTTTATTTCATCAATGATTATTATCTTATCTACTACCAGTATAGGCTTTTAACTTCACAAGAGGTGTGAGGATAATGACACATATCTTTTAAAAATATTAAGAAAATAAAAAATAAATTAAATTGAACATGCATCATCATCTTAACTCCGTTTGTAAAATTAAAAAATTTCATTAACAGTAAATAAAATATAATCCTTTCATCAAATTCTACTGTTCAAAAATTCTTTCTAAAAAATATTTATCCAAATATGATAATTATAAATGTTGATTTTTTAAATTGATATATTTTGAAATATCGCCATTTTAAAATACTTTAAAATTTCATAATTTCTTATCCACATACAAAGTAAATGAAGGCACTTGATAAAGAATTTGTTATTTTCGCGTCTGTTTTGGTTAGAAACAAGCAAGCTTGTTTTGGGCGGGCCCGCTCGGCTGGCCCTAAGACTGCTTGATTTTAGTTGCAAAAGAGGCGCCCAAATAATTATTGTCGCATATAAATAAGGCTACAATCAACCCATTTGAACCTCCCTCTTACTCTCTCTCTCTCTCCCTCTCCGCCCTCCTTTCTTCCGCCAGTCTTACAGTGTTTGAGTTTTCAATATTTTTTAGATGGTGAGTTTTCCGTAGTTATCCAATTTTATCATTCTTATTCGAGTAATTAAAGAGTTTTCCAACTGTAGCTGGAATAACTATTTGTATAGTTAGGTTATTTTTGGCTGTTCTGGAATCCCTATTAAATTGGAAAATTATATCCTTTTTGTGGATATTAACTAACGTTTTTTTAAAATTTTTCTGTTTTTTTCTCTTAATGTTTTTCCGAAAATTTTTTTTTCTGAAATAGTTTTTTTTTTCCCTGAGATGGCAAGTTTTTACAAAGACTATTTTGGTGCCGCAAAATTATGATTATTGATTTCATCACCATTTTGTCCTTTTATTTTTCATAAAATTCTTGATCATCCTGCTCACGATGAGTGGACAAGATGTTCTATTTGACGAAGACATCTGACTTTTAATTATTGAATTTTAAAATTAAAATTTTAACTTAAAATTGTTTAAATTTGATTTTTTTTTAAAAATTTAATTTCATTATCATCTTGATTTAAAATAAAAGTTCAAAAATTATTTTATATAATTTGATAATATTTTTAATGATTTTTGTTAAAAAAAAATCAAATCAAACCATGTTAATTACCAACTGAAAACTCAATCCAAAATACCCATTAGTTTTTTTAAAAAAAAAATCAATAAATACCTATTAGTTTTAAAATACAACTGAAGTCAAATTCTAAAAATGATATTAAAAAATTATCATATGTATTTTTATTAAATATAAATTCTTTTTATAATATACTTCAAAACAATATAGCATAATCTTTTAACTCATTGATGGAGTTTAATAATCAATTGAAAGTGTCAGATGAATTTTTTTTAATTAAAAACATGAATTAATTCTCCCCTCCATGAAAAACCTTTAAACGTACCAAGGGAAATTTCATTTTGGACCAAAAATAAACTTTTATTTATTAAAGAGAACATGAACTTTTAAGAGCCATAAACCCAATCATTTGCACCAAAAATTTCATTAATTTCCCATTTTTTTTTCATAAGTCGTTATTCGCATCCGTCGATTCAAACCCCAAATGTTTAATTTGGAGTCTGAATTCAAGTCCTAAAAGTTGAGACATCCCTTTGGAGACCAATACATGAAATCAGATATATACCAAAAATATAAGTCAAACAATCTGAGAGCTTGATAATTAGTAATTACCAAATGCATTTATTTATAAAAAATTCTATTTACAATCTAGTATTTGCTTTTCACAACAAAAAGGGTTTTTTTAGTTTTTAATGCTATGACAAAATTACCCCTATAAAAACCCACCTAACTTCACTATCTCTACTTCTCAATTTTTTTTTTCTAAAATAAACCCAAGCAAACCCAAAATCCAGCATCGGCCAGCGCATCAACTTTTACACTCGATCACTGGTCATTGGATAATTTTCAAAAAATATCCAGAAACTCATTTAGAGCTCTTTTTTTTCTGTTTTCTATATCACTTTTGTCAAAAAAATAATCCTATTTTTCTAGATCTAGATATTAAAATTAGCTATATCTTTTTAGATCTAGGAATGTAGGATTATTCTCTGACAAAAATATATAATAATCGAAAAGAAGGGCTCAAGAAAAGGTTTTGAACAATTTTATATATATTTTTTTGGCTCCGTCAACTAGCGGCCGATAGCAGAGGGTTGTTGCCGGCATGGTGGCCGATCACTTCTTTTGGGTTTACTTGGGTTTTCTAGTGAGCTGGGTTTATTTAGGTTTAATTTGGTTCACTGATGCGATACTATGAGCCATGGTGAAATTGTTTTTCTTAGATAAAAGACCAAAAAAAATTGAGGGTAAATTACATTTTTACCCTTGTTTTTAAATTTTTTATTTTTTATAAAAAATTATATATCTTTAATAGTTTTTTTATTATTTTCAATCTCACTAATAAATCTCACTGTTCATCCAAACTAATCCTTAAAAGATAGAGAGTGAAACTAAGTTGAGTTTATAGGGTATTTTTGTAATAACATTAAAAATAAAAAATTTCTTAAATTGTGTGAAAAAAATGGGATGTAAATAGAATTTGTTTTTTGTACAAAAATTTTCTTTTATTTGTACAAAAATTTTCTTTTATTTGTACAAAAATTTTCTTTTATTTGGAGGATAGGGAATTTCAATTTTTTTTAAAGCAAAAAATGCGCCAATTGATTAATCAAGGAACTTAGTACATTCATTAACCTTGACTAGAAATCGATTAAGAGAATAGATCCAAATTTTTCTCCAGGTCAAAAAAGGAAACCCAACTTTCTTGTTAGGGCTATTTTTGGAACCTTCTGTTAATTGAAATATATATGTTAATAGATTTTTTTTTGTTCGTGTTTTTTTTTTCTTTTTTTTTAAAATTTTTAATATAAATTTAGTAACAATGGTGATGAATATTATTTTTCTTGCCCCCTATCAGGATTCACCGAAGGATCTTGAGATTCTGGGAGCTGAATTGGCAAGCAAAAAAGCTGAGACAAAACGCATGGCGAAGTGGCTAAGGGGAAAGGAACTTGCAGTTAAAAGGAAGAAAAAGGAAATGCGTAGGACTAGGAGAGTGAACAATCTAATGTTAGCTGTGAATAGACGCATGGAAGAAATGATCCACGATTTTCTGCTTTGCGGCTGAAGCAGAGAATAGTGATCCCCAAGCTGTGAGGGAAGTTATCGAAGAAATGAATAATCTCACTATCTCAGTCTTGAAGGAAACAATATTATTACTGTGAACCAAGTATCTAGCGGTCGCAATGGAAGCGTTGCTAATGGCTATAGCAGCTAAGGATATGGCGGTCGTCACGATGGGTGGCGTTATAATCAGTAGCGTGATGTGTTAGGGCTCATTACCTTTAGAAGAAGCTCTGGCCGCCTCTCGTTGTAGTAAGCAATGTAAAAGTGTCGCTGTTTTCAATGGTGGTGAATTTAGCTGTTGAGTTCTCTGTCCATGCTTTTAACCAGTTAGGCAGTTACATGCATTAGTCAAAGTATTTCAAGTTTAAGAAATATATGCTTGCTAAACATTAACTCTTGTGTTTCAATTTTTTTTTGTTGTTGATTCTTTTGTTTTATTATATAATTAATGAATAATGATGGAATTTTAGGTAAAACTTCTTATACAAAGTTTTTTTGACAGTTCACAAAAACAAATTATGTTATCGCTAAGTAGAGGAATAAAAAGTTATATGTAAGTTCTATACAATAACATTTACTCAATAAAATATTTACATGGAGTTATGAAAGCTACGTAATGCATCGCAGGTGTACGCCAGAGATTTGCATGGGAAGCTCCTTAATATATTTAAATGGAATAGGCAAACACAGGGTCAAATTCCAAAAAAGATAAACAAAGCAAGAAAATGATAATAGCCGAGGCCAATCATGCATTGATGACCATACAAATATACATTGATTTAAAGCTTGGGATCATATTACAAGGCGATGTTTTAGATACGAATGACAGTATTATGTGTGGGGGAATACGCCTTTAAAATATTCGAGAAAAAAGTTAAAACAAAATTTAAAAACATAACTTCTCATATAACATCAGACTTGATGGACAGGGCACACAACACACAAGACAATGGGCTCATAATATTAACATCAACAAAGTTAAAAATATTGTAACAAAAAAAATAAAGTTAAAAATATATTTGTTATATAAATACCAAATAATAATTTTTTTTTATAACCACGTATATACTCATTTATTTTATGATCTAAAATTATTCATGTATAGACCATGAGTATAACAATAAACTCTTTTTAATAGTAACGATTTCAACGTTCAAATACCTAAAAAAATTTCACTTTCATTTTTTTTTACCACTTAGTGATAATGCCAAGTAATAAATTAAAAGGTTAAATCTTCCGCAACGATGTAAAGAATTAAAATCATAAACTTTACGTTGAAAATTGAATTGGGAAATAAGGCAGAGGAGAAAAGGGTCATGGCAGGCTGAGTCACCAAGGGGCTAATGGAAACCAAAGAGTTGTCGCAGAGACTGAAGCAGATCTGTAGTAACTCCGCCATGACCTTTTTCTGCTTCAGTCTCTGCGGCTTCTCTTTTCGTTGCAACTTTGCATCTTTTGACACATTAGCTGCAAAAACCAAAGCTTCTACGTACGTACGTTAAAATTTCCAAACCTGATTTGTCTTTGTTTTGATGAATCATTTGCCTGAAACAAAGGGAAAAAAAGAAGATAGCTAGATTAAAAAAGATAAGAGAAATGCAGACAATAGTTTAATTTATTTCTTTTAATTTGATACTTAGCTATTTCAATTTCTTTCACACCTGACTCCAAGTGAGAAAGAAATTGGAAGAATTGAGAGTCAAAAACATTGGAGAGCCTGCCTGATGCAAAGAAAAGAAAGAAAAATGGATGAGAATTTTATTGAGATGGGGAAGGCGTGAGGAAAGAGAGGCGAAAGGAGTAGGATATACAGGGAACTATGGAATGAATACAAGTACTGAATTTATGGAGGTGATCAGAGGGTAAGTGTTGTTTGAGTAACTCTGTAGGGATAAGAGTAAACCCCTCGGCCCTAGCCTCACGTCATTTTCCGCATGTAAGAGGATGCCTACGACAAGGCCTGCACGATGCTGTCAGAACATAATTATTACTTGTCAAGTGGGTGTTTCACAGCCTGGCTTCACCTTTCTCTTTTTTCTTTTTTTCTTTTTCATTTGGTGGTTGTGGCTGTAGATAGCATTTCAGTAAATCCAAGAGAAAAAGGACAATCTTCGGTGGAATTTAGGGCCCATCTTGATGGATGGCCAGTTCACAATCACATTAAGTAGTGCTTCACACTGAACTGGTCATTCGTTTGGATGGTCTGCCATTAGAGGTGATAAAAGTTCATTTGATTTGAAAAATTTGTTCAATTAACTTAAATTTAAATTTGATCAATTTGATTTGACTCAAAAAATCAATAATTTAAATTTAACTCGATTTGAATTCGAATTGATCCGAAACTAAATTTATCCAAATTCACATTGATCCGAATCCGACATGATCTAAACTCAAATTAATCTAAATTCAAATTCATCCGAATTTAGATTAACCCGAACCTAAATTGATTCGAACCTAAATTGACTCGAATCTAAATTGATCCGAATCTAAATTTATCAAAACCTAAAAAATTCAAACTTAAATTTAATATTATCAATAAATATTTAAATGTTAAAATTAATTGTCAAAGTATTTTAATATAGTAAAAATATAATTCTTTTTCAATAATATGAGTGTTATATTTTTTTTAATCTAGTTAAACTTAAATATTCACTTTTATATTGCATTCATTTGAACTTAATGTATAATTATTTAATGGTTAATCCATAATAGAGTACAGAAGCCATATCACCTACACTTAATATCTCCAATTATTCTATAAAAATCAAGATAAATTAAAGAGCTATATAGTACTATTTTATGATATTTAGTAGGGATTATTAAATCACTTTGATTCATAAAGTTATTAATTATTATAGATAATAAAAATAAAATGAAAAAAATGTAATTAATTTATGAATATTAGTAAACATATTATAAAGAAAACTATCATACAAATTATTAAATATTTTGATTATTTCAATCTCAATTGTACTATAGGTCATGTAAGAAGAAAACTTTATTTTCATAAGTTTTGTAATTCTTAGAAATATGGATTCAGTTGATTTTCATACCAGATAAATTACATCGAGATGACCAAGGCTTAACCAAATAAACCTGTCCAATAGACCCGAATCCAAATCCGACCAACCCGAATTTACTAAAAAAGTCAAGGACCCAATCCTGATCTAATCCAAACCCAAATTGATCTGAATTTAAATTGATCCAAACCCGACCTTATTCGAACCTGAAATAGATCGATTTTTCTTTGACCCAAACTTGACTTTATCCGAGCCCGAAATGATCCGAACACAAAATGATCCGATTTTTCCTTAATCCAAAATGATTCGATCCAAAATAACCCAACCCAAACCCGATCCGACTCACCTATTTGCCACCTCTATCTACCGTGGTACAGTGGATAGGATATTCATTGTGTCACAACATATATTACAGTGTGTTGTTGCTCAAAACAACAATAAATACGTGCTGACGTAGATATTTGTCTTTTTTCTCTACGTGTCTCCAAAGATCCTTTGTCAAAATAAGAAAAGTCAGAGGAACACAGGGGGTGGTTCCCTACGTAGGCACTCTGATGCTTAAGTCAGCAAAAGGTTCTCGAATCTTGGGAAGCGTAAAAGCCAGTAGTCAAAAATTAGAGAATAGAATTGTACCCGAGGCCTATTTATATGCGAATATTCTAGGGTAATTACCTGGAGGTGATCACATCTTTTTGGTGAGAGTTTGTTTCCAAGTGTAACAAGAATTCCATCAATCTCAGGACCAACGGGAGGTTGTCACCGGCGGGAGACTGTAGAAGGTGCGGCACATAACGGCGGGAGACGTCTGTCGCTTAATTGCGGGAGGTCGGATATGTGCCCCGTGTCCACACGATGAGCAATGAGCGATAGACCCCTTGGTCAGTCGCCTGCGACAGAGGTCCTGTCTCTGTCACAGGTGAGAGGGATCTCTTGTTGTCCGAAATTATCTCTCAGCGAATGCCACGTGTGTAATAAGACCTTGCCACGTGGCAGACTCTTTGACATTTTGGGCTCTAGCCCAATGTGAATGGGCTTTGCCATATCAATTGCTCCCTACTCTCTTGTTGGATTTTTCCAATCAAGAGAGTATAAATACTTGAGTATGGGACATTGTAGTCTTTTCCTAATTTTTTGTGGTTTTTCTGGTATTTCTTGCAGGTGAAAAGGTCTCAGTTCTGCGGGAAGCATTGTCAGGCACGACGCTTGGTATTCCTTGTCGCGGTTATATAAGCAGCCAGTGTTCGACGCAATCGAATACAAAAAAACCTCTGAGCCAACACTCTGCCGCACGTTTTTAGCTCTCTCGCCAAAACGGTCTGTCACGAAAATAATCTTTCACCCTCACACAGAAGTCTCTCGCTTATCACTATCACAGTAAGTGTACACCTTCCGCTTCACTCTACCATCTCTCACACTTGTTTTTTGAGTCTCTCACATGTGTTTATCCTTAGGTCTCTCGCTCCCCAGGTCTTTCGCATCATAGGTCTCTCGACCATAATAGGTCTCTCGATTCTTTGGGCTCTCGCCTCATGCTTAGGTCTCTCACCCTGTTTCTTGTCTTCTTTCATATTTCATCCATGTCTTCGCAATGCCCAGGTAAAACTCTGAGAAGGGGCGGTACTGAATGCACACTGACGAACGCTGATTTAGAAGAGATCAATATCCGTTTTCCCTTTTCTTTTGGTTATCGTTATAGACTTCCAACCGATAGGGAGTTTACGCTTGATTTAGTTAGAAGTGGCGTAGCTGTTCATAAGGCATCTTTAACCTTCGATTTTCGTTTTCCTCTTCCTGAGTTTGCTCAAGCTTTCCTTAGGTATAAGGACATATTTCCATGTCAACTCCATCCCTATGCATGGGCTCAAGTGGTAGCATTTTCAATAGTATGCCATAATCTAGAGGTCGTTCCAACTGTTCCTCTTTTAAGTGCTTTTTTTAGAGTCCGTGAGTTGAAAGGACTAATAACATTCTCTCTTCAGAGGTTAAAGGTCGACGAGTTTTCTAACAAAATTTTTTCAAACCTTCCTAATAAACTGCGCGGTTTTGAGAGCGAGTGAGTCGTTGTTGAGATTCTGAACGATTTGAGAATTCACACTAGATGGAACCGTGATACTAGCGACTACTCGAAGCGCTTAGAAAAGTTTGACTTAACTAGTTTGAGAGTCCACTTGGTGAGTCCATCAGGCGTATAAGTTCAACCGGGGAGTGAGATTTATTTTCTCTTTTAACTCCTGAGAACATTACAATCGCCGACTGAGGGGTAAATAGAGTCGTTCCTAGGACTTTTGCTGCTTCATCTAACCCTCCTACAACCTTGCGCGGGCCTGATGCCAGTTCTAGCCAGCCACCCATGGTTCCCGTAGCCGAGACATCTAACCCCTTAGGTCACCTTGTAGACGAATCTTCTCCAGATTCGGGGGACGAAACACCTGAGGTCACGGGTGTCGTGATCCATTCAAGAAGGATCTTGAATGGAATCAGGGCAACGCCTTTGGGAGTCCTTTCTACGACTTTTCATTGGATACAAACTTGGATAACTTAGAGGATTTTGGTGATATTATAGGTTTTCAATTCTCTTTACTTCTTGTCTACATGTGCGTAGTATTTTTGGACTTGTTTTGCTAACTCCTTATCCTCGTGTTATGCAGACATCAACTTTCAAGCAGCCATGCGTAGGAGGGATACCAATGTGTTTGCCAGAGCGGCTTCTTCTTCTCAACAACAGCCTCAGGTTGAGGCATCTACTTTCGGACATCCTCGTACTCCTACTCCTCCTCCTCCGACAACTGGCAAACCCAGTCGTCCTACGCAAGAGGCCGAAAAAAACAAGCGAAAGAGGCCTCTTATCCATGATCGTAGCTTAGACGATCATGAGAGCTCAAGGTCATAAAGGACTGAGTCCACCTGCCGAGAAGGTGATCCTAGTGTTGCTGAGAATAGATCAACTTCTTGTAGGCCTCGTCGTAAATACCGAAAGAGGTTAATTATTGAAGACACGATACCTATAAGGCTAATTCTGCCAAAGATAACCGATCCTACCCAGAGGAGATATCAAGTAGACAGTGGGGTCATCGTCGACGGGGAAGACTTTCAGACCTACCCCGGCGTCAACGATAATGATAGTATCTAGGAGCCCGGGGTAGCTTCTCGCCTAGCCTGGAGTACCATCCTTCCTCGCGAGGAGATAGGACTCTTCAAGAGCCTTCCGGATGCTGAAAACAATTCAGATTACCTCATAATGAAGGTGAGAGCGTCGCCTTTCTTCGGTAATGATACGTTCTCTTTTAACTTCTTTTGTCAGGTTTCTGAGTTATTTTCTTTTTATTTTGTCAGGCGGCTCAGCAGATGGTGGCCGTTAATGTGCAGCATATGGCTCTTAGGGAGCAAGCCGATAAAGAAATTCGTAAGCTCCGAGAGAGAAACATGGAGCTTTAGAATGAGGTTAACCAGCTTCGCCCATATACCAGCAGAGTCGAGGAATTGAGTAAGCAGAACACAGATCTTGATCAGAAGCTGAAAGAAGAGCAGGCGAAGGTGGCCTCCCTTCACGGATATCAAGAGGCTTACAATAAGGCAACCAACGATCTTGAAGCCATAAGGAGGCAGCGGGATAAGGCCATGGATGAGTTGCAGAATGTGTTAAAACAGCAAAGAGAGGCCTGAGCTGAGGCCGTCCATGAATACCACCTGTCTCAACAGTGCTATGACAAGAAGCAAGACTTCGCGGCAGGATTCGTCAAGTATGGCTTCTACCTGGCTCGCTCTTGGTTGGAGAAGCAAAGGCCTAACGAAACTTTTCCAGTGCTGATTTTCACCGAGGAGGCCCTGTACCACGATGCTCCCTCTTGGACTAAGTATGAGCCCGACTCACTAGGTCCGGATGATTATATAGAATAGGGGGCCATTGATGACCTAAATTACCTCGAAGGTCCATGGCCTCCTCGACAGCCACTTAATCAGCCAGGGTCCACTGAGGTTCGTGACCAGCTTAGGCCTGTCGAGGTGCGTAATGAGTTTGAGCTTGTCGAGGAAGGCAATCAACCCGAGCCTATCGAGGCATTGCAAGGGTTAGACGGCGACGAGCTCTAATTCTTTGATTCTACTGCCGTCGATTCCGTGCCAGACTCTGCGGCTGTTGCTGGGCCTTCAAGCGACGCTCCTTCTTCCAGAATGGCACCTTCGACTCCTCAAGATCCTGATCCTTCAGCTTCTCAAGATCTTGATCCTCCGGCTCCTCAAGATCCGCATTCTCTACCAGATTCCATCGTCTCAATAGATTAGTTATAATTTTCTTTTTTATTTTCGCTTTGTTTTTCATTCCAATTGTAACTAGTACAAACTATTAATAGTTGTAAACAATTCATTTGCCTTTAATGAAAAGTACAATTTTCTTTTTGTGTTTTGTTAGTCTCTTTGCATGCTTGTGACAGAATGTATGCTGTCATGTTCATTCAAATTTTACACATGTTCATTTGAATTCCAACATGTTGTAGTCATGACAATATGAGTATGTTAAAGTGCTATAACAGTATTTTATCGATAAAGCAATTACGTGCTTTCAAAAAGTTGTAACATACCTTCTATCTTTCATATGGTACTGCTCCCCAAGTTCTTTTTGAGACAACGTTACTTTTCTTGTCCGAAGAAGAACTTTTTGCTTGAGCATTGTGCCTAACTCATACTTTTTTTGCTTAAGGACTTGTATTTGCCCGTCTCGCACCCTTTTGTGCTTAGGGACTTATGTTTGCCCGTCTATCACCCTTTTGTGCTTAGGGACTTATGTTTGCCCGTCTCGCACCATTTTGTGCTTAGGGACTTACGTTTGCCCGTCTCACACCCTTTTGTGCTTAGGGATCTATGTTTGCCCGTCTCGCACCTTTTTGTGCTTAGGGACTTATGTTTTGCCAGCTTTTACCTCAGTTATTTCTATTCTTGCAACACATAATTCATCTAACATATTGCATTAGAAAATGTAAAATGTGAATAGCTGGCTTTATTCATAAATCAAATGATAATAAGGCAATGGTATCTGCAAAATAATGGAGTATTAGATGGAAAAATAAAAACAAGAACAATAAAAGAGTACAATGCTTCACTGCCAATATAATTTAAGATGATTGGCGTTCCAAGTCTTTGAGATCTTCTTCCTTTGCAAGGTTTCTAAAGTGCATGTGTTGGGTCCAATCATCCTTCTGATTCTGTAAGGTCCTTCCCAATTAGCCCGGAGTTTACCGTCCTCTCTATGGGCATTTGTGATTGCTGACTTTCTGAGTACCAGGACTCCTTCCTGCAACTCTCTGCTCTTAACTCTTGCATTGCAATAAGCGGCAACACGCTGTTGGTAAGCAGCCAGTTTCATTTTCGCTGTGTCCCTTAGCTCATATATCAGATCAAGATTCTCCCTTAGTCCTTGTGAGTTAAGTTCTTCAATGTAAGGAACCAATCTAGGTGACTCAGCTCCAATTTCAACCGAGATGAGGGCCTCAGTCCTATACACCAAATTGAATGGTGTTTCCCATGTCGATACTTTACTTGTCATTCTGTAGGCCCATAAGACACTTGTGAGCTCATCTACCCACATTCCCTTAGCCTTATCCAACCTGGTTTTCAACCCATGCAGTATCATTCGATTGCTTACTTCGGCCTGCCCATTGGCTTATGGGTAGGACACGGACGATATCCTCAGCTGAATACTCAAGCCTTTACAAAATTCTCGAAATGCATCACAATCGAATTGTTTCCCATGATCGGCATTTAGCATTCGAGGGATTCCAAAGCAGCAGAGAATATTTTTCCATACTATCGCCTCCACCTTCTTTTCGGAAATTGTAGCCAAAGGTCCCGCCTCTATCCACTTTGTGAAGTAGTCTGTGGCTATCAGCAAATACTTCCTTTGACCTGCGCCTAAGGGGAAAGTTCCCAAGATGTCGAGCCCTCATTGCTCAAATGACGTTGGTTCGAGGGTGCTCTGAAGGGTCGAGACTAGCGCAGTAGCTATAGGAGCGAACTTTTGGCATTTTTCACATTTTTGCACTTTCTCCGTGGCATCTTTCTTCAATGTAGGCCAATAAAACCCCGCATGCAATATTTTCATGGCCAAGGTTCGAGCCCCTAAGTGTTCACTACATATCCCCTCGTAGACTTCAGCCAAGGTGTATTCGGCCTGTTGAGGCCCTAAGCATTATAGCAAGGGCATAGTGAACCCACGCTTATAGAGTTCTCCATTCACTACGGTAAACCTAGCACTCTTAAATTTTCACCTTCGAGCTTCATCTCTGTCGGTGGGGATGTAATCCTTGATCGAATTTCTCCAATCACTTCCGATCTTGACATCGCAGACATTTTCTTCCTCGATACTCGGCTTGGCGAGGGATTCTACCTTTACCACACCACTTTTAATTCCTCTGAATGAGGCAAACTTCGAAAAAGCATCTGCATAACCGTTTTCAAATCAGTTTATTTGGGTAAATTGAAAATTCTTGAACGATTGTGCCAATAATTGCACCTTCTATAAATAAGGTACTAGAGCCGGTTCTCGAGCTTCATACTCACCCAAGAACTAATTTACCACCAACTGTGAATCGTATGGGCCATTAAGTTGCTGACTTCTAGCTTCTCGACAAGTATCATTCTGGCTATCAGGGCTTCATACTCAACTATATTATTTTAGCTTGGAAAATCGAAGCGCAGGGAATACTCATAGATTTTCCCTTCAGGAGAAATGAACACAATTCCAGCTCCACTACCATCTATGCTACGAGCCCCATCTACAAATAACTTCCATCAGACTAACTCTATTTCTTTTTAGGCCTTCCGACCGGTGCATTCTACAATAAATCCGCCAATGCCTGTCCCTTTATCGCTTGACAAGGCTGGAAGTGTATGTTGTGTTCACTCAATTCAATGGCCTATTTGGTCAAACGTCCGGAGTGCTATGGTTTTTTCAGTATTTGCCTCAAAAGCTGATCTGTTAAGACAGTCACCAAGTGAGCCTGGAAGTACGGTCGTAACTTCTGAGTTGCCATCACCAATGATAGAACTATTTTCTCTACTAAGGGGTACCTTGTCTCGACATCTAGTAAGACTTTACTCACATAATAAATTGGACAGTCCTTTTCTCCTTCCTTCCTCAATAAGACTACATTTACAGCCTTCTCTCCTGCACCGAGATACATGAGGAGATGGTCTCCGGGTTGTGGTCGAGACAATAGTGACAACTCTTTCAGGTAGTCTTTTAACTTTTCAAAAGCATCATTGCACTCTTTTGTCCATTTGAAGTTCTTCTCAGCCTTTATCGTCTTAAAGAATGGCAGGCTCCTTTCAGCTGATTTGGACAAGAAGCGATTCAAAGCTGCTATCCTCCCTGTTAGCCTTTGAACCTCTCTAACAGTGTTGGGTGGCCTCATGTCCAAAATGGCTTGAACTTTCTCGGGATTAGCTTCTATTCCCCGATTAGTGATCATGAACCCCAAGAATTTTCCCGACCTCACTCCGAATGAGCATTTGTTGGGGTTCAACTTTATCTCATACTGTCATAGTACCTTAAATACTTTCATCATCTTTTTCACATGTGACTCTTCTTTTCGGCTTTTAATGATCATGTCGTCCACATAAGCCTCCATGGTGGTGCCTAATAAGTCCCTGAACACCTTGTTTACCATGCGCTGATAGATTGCCCCTGCGTTTTTCAAACCGAATGGCATTACTCGATAGCAATATGTTTCGCTGTTGATAATGAAAGAGGTCTTCTCCTCATCCTCTAGATGCATCATGATTTGGTGGTACCCCGAAAAAGCATCTAAGAAACTAGGTAATTCGTATCCACAAGTTTCATCTACCAACTCATCAATTCGAGGTAGTGGATACGAATCCTTAGGGCAGGCTTTGTTCAAATCCGTGAAGTCCACACACATCCTTCATTTTTCGTTGGCTTTTTTCACCATCACAGCGTTAGCCAACCATTCTGGATAATTAACTTCTCTGATAAACCCCGCCTGCAACAACTTCGAGATTTCTTCGTTGATAACCTACTGCCTTTCCGGAGTAAAATTTCTCTTCTTCTGCTTGATCGGTTTTGCTCCTGAGACTATGTTCAACCGATGACAAGCAATCGGGGTCAATCTCAAGCATATCGGTCGTGGTCTATGTGAATAAATCAGCATTTTCCTTCAAGCATTGGATTATTTCCTCTTTTGTTCTTTCAGGCAATTGGCTTCCCACATATACCACTCTTTCTTCATCTTTTTCATCCAATCGGACTACCTCTATTTCCTCATCAGGCTTTGGCTTAGGTGGTTCTTCGATCGTAAGGGTTTCCTTCCTTTGAATTCCCTTAGACGTGGTAGACGCGATATTACATGTCCTAGCCTTCCTTTGATCTCCCCTTACTTGTCCAACACCATGGGGAGTCGGGAACTTCATTAACAGATAACAAGGATGCACCACTGCTCTCATGTCATTCAACAATGGTCGCCCGAAGATCATGTTATAAGCCATTGATGTTGACTTCACCACCATAAACAACACTTGACGGACAACACTTCTTGGGCTCTCCCCTACCAAATTCTGTACAGCTTGCGGCAAGCTCAGTGTCAGGAGAACTCCCTTAAACAGATCTACCATTGCTCTCAGCGCCTGGGTTGTTTCTTTGCTCTACCGCCTTATAGCCTCGAATTCTGCCGCAGACACAGTCGTTCTCTCCGCTTCTTTATTCACCTGAGTTCTCTGACGAATTGGCTATCCAGGGAAACTTATAGAGTTCTCATCACTTCCAGTTCCCACATTAGTCGATCTTGTTCTCACCATCTTGAAAGTCTTAATTGGCTTTTAATACGTTTCCTACAGACAGTGCCAATTGTTGTTGCTCAAAACAACAATAAATGTGTGCCGATGTCGATATTCGTCTTCTTTCTCCATGTGTCTCCAAAGAGCCTTTGTCAAAATAAGAAAAGTCAAAAGAACGTAGGAGGTGGTTCCCTACGTAAGCACTCCGATACTTAAGTCAGCAAAAGGTTCTCGAATCTTGGGAGTAGTCAAAAATTAGAGAATAGAATTGTACATAGGGCCTATTTATAGGCGAATATTCTAGGGTAATTACCTACGGGTGATCACGTCTTTTTGGTGAGAGTTTGTTTCCAAGTGTAACACGAATTCCTTCAATCTCGGGATCAGCGGGAGGCTGTCGCTGGCGGGAGACTGTAAAAGGTGCGGCACATAACGGCTGGAGGAGTCTGTCACCTAATTACGGGAGGCTGGATATGTGCCACATGTCCACACGACGAGTAATGAGCGATAGACCCCTGGGTCAATAGCCTGTGACAGAGGTCCTGTCGCAGGCAAGAGGGATCTCTTGTTGTCCGAAATTATCTCTCGTTGAATGTCACGTGTCCAATAAGACATCGCCACGTGGCAGACTCTCTGACGTTTTGGGCTCTAGCCCAATGTGAATGGGCTTTGCCATATCATAGTGAATGCTTTTGTTTAATTAAAATTAATAATTTTAAATATGATATAATGATATGATATAAAAATTATATAAACGATAGACACAAATTAAAAATAGAAAAAAATTTTATATTATTACGGCAAAAGCTAAAAAGAAAAATTATATTTAATATATTGACATAAATTTAAATACAAAATTTTTATATTTTATATAATATGAGCATAAATTTTTGTTACACATATATAAATTTTATAGACGAATTATCAAATTTACTCGGTCGCATCGGACAATGTAATTTCAAAACAGTCCGTGTTCATTCTTCTTATTGTCCTTGATATCATAGTGTAGGAATAAAAATTGTCCTAATAAAACCCTCAATCATGGCCCAAGGCTGGGCAGAACCTACTAGGCCCATTGGTGACTGTCTTGCAAACATTGGGTAACGCCAGAGAGCCCACAATAGCGAAAATAAGGTTAATATCATGTCCGCCAATGGTCCACGTACCATATATTACGTTAGCCCAAAACGGAGAGAGAAGCCACTCACCCCGCGAGTCGTGTCGTGGCATCATGTAGATACGGAATTTATGAAAAGGATTTATTTTGCAACTATTTGTGACCTGTGAGTTGCTTCTAAAACTAATTACGAACACCCTTCATAGTCATATATAGGCTTTCTTGATTTGTATGTGTATCCTTAAAATGTGCTTTCAACTCAATTATCAATCTATTCAGCTTATTTAAGTGTATCCTTAAATTTGTTCGTCCTTCCATTTTTAACTTATATAATATCTTTCGAAACACAATTTATTTATAATGGATTTTGACATAAAAATATCTCTTTTTATCTATTAATTGTTTTGGGAATTTCTAAAATAGCAGATCATGCTTAACTTCAAGAGTAAGAACAGCACTTTGTTGAAGTTCTTTCCATTTAACATTTTTCATTCGCATTGGCATCTCTTATTAAAAAATGTCTTCAATCCTGCTTATAGTAAAACGTCAATTACACTACTTTCTGACATAATAATAATATTTGTTCTGGCAAACCGTTCAATTTTAAATATTATATTGTATCCACTAATATCTTTACTTAGCCAAACTCTGATATCACTATAATTCTTAAAGGCACATGTGAACAAGTAACTCATGACATGTTATTTTTGAATAATCATTCACTAATTTTCATCACTTTAACAAAAAATTTTAATGAACTAATCATGTCATCTCCATTTGTTATTATATTAATTTGTTTCCAAATTACTTGTCTTTGCTTAAATTACACACTATTTAAGAGATCGTTTGGTATCGCTTTCATTTTTTATTTTCTGTTTTTGTTTTCAATATATTTTAGAAACAGAAGCATAAAACATGTTTGGCAACATATTTTTATTTTCAAAATATGAAAACGAAAACATAAATTTTCAAAATTTTTAGAAACAAGAATTTGTTGTTTCTATTGTTTTCGAAAACATGTTTTCATTAAGTGAACAGTATTTATATATTAATATAATATTAATATTTTTCATATATAAATAAAATTAAAATTTGTAAATAAAATAATATTAAAATTTAATATAAAATATTATTTAATTTAATTTATATAATAATTTATTGAATATATTATATATTTTAAATAATATCATTTATTATAATTTTGATATGTTTATAATTAATATTATTGCTACGTACTATTATCTAATATAATTAATTGTTATTTTACTAAAGAATATTATTATTTAATACTATATTCTTTAAATTTAATTTAAAATATATTAGTACTACTGTTAAATAATTTAATATTATTAAATAAATGAATACTTAACATTAAATAATATTATCTATATTAAATAAAATATATTTTAATAACTATATAATTTATTATAAATTAATTAGTTAAATATATTATTTAATATTATTACAATTAAATAAAACAATATTATTAATAAAACTTATAATTATTAATTCATATTATTATTTAATATATAAATTTAGAATTTTAATAATCTAAATTATTATCTAATAAAAATTAATATTGAAAAATTATTTAATATTATTTTAATTGAATTATTTTTATTTAATTTATATTTAATTATAATATTATTTAAATTATATTAATTTTTAATAAGATTAAATGAAAATATTTGATATTAGTATTAAATAGTATAAAAGAATATTATTTAATATTATGTAATAATATTATTTAATAAATATATTATTTTTATTTATTTTTTAAAATTTTATTTTATGAATTAAATTATTATATTTGAATCAATTTAAATATTTTTTTTCAATACATAACAATACTAACCAAACATGTTTTTTGTTTTTAGAATTTGAAAACAGAACAAAGCAAAACAGAAACAAAATTTTCAAAAATAGAAAACATAAAACAGAAAATAAAATACGATTCCTAAGTATTCATGCGGACATACTATTTAGTTGAAATCCTTACCAATTAACAACTCAAAATTCTTCAAAAAAATCAAAAATATTTGAAACACAAATATCGTTAAAGAATAACACATATTTTGATTATGAAAATATAAATCTCATGAAGCAATCACTATGTAGTTCTCAAATTTCATCGTGTATAAATTTGCAATGCAGGGCTTTAAACTTAGTGACGCATGCACCAAAATATAAACATGATTAAAACTATAATCACCACTACATACATACATACATACATACATATTTAATTTAACTCATTTTGTTCATTGAAATCTTCATTATTTAAAAATAAATAAACATGTGCATATATGCATCTATCAAAAGTTAAAAATACTGAAATAACGTTAAATAAAAAATATAAAAAATAATGTTAAATAAAGAATTACTGAGTTCTTCCTTGCTTCATTCATTCTGTTATTACAGCATTTATAGTACAAGAACCGAAGCTGTCGTAATTGTCAACTGCAAAAGAGTTGTAACAACTCTAACTACTTGTAACTAACTTAAAGTTGTAAACGAGCAGGCCTCTTAACCATTCGCCTAGCTCAACCTTGAGCGACAAATGATGCACTGCCAGCCAACCCCTGATGTACCTCCTCATTGCTTTCAGGCAGCTGCATGTGCCCTACCTGTTAGCTCCGGATGCATCTCACCAGTCCTTCCAGTGTCATTTTCAGCTACATTCATATTTGGATTCGGACCGTAAATCACACCGAGCACCCATTTGGGTGTCAAGTCGAGCTCCAATGCAGCTGGAGGTTTTCCAACTGCACTGGAGCTTCAATCTGACCATCATGGATCTGGTGGCTCCCAACTGGCCATTTGTGTCTTTTGGCCCTTTTTCTTTTTTATTTTGCTACTGTTTCAATTTTTTTGTTAATATATTTTTTTACTTAAGATTCTTTGAATTATTATATTTTAATATAATATAATGTGTCAGTATTTAATTAAATAAAATATTAAAATATACATAAAAAATATCTAACTATTTTAACAATAAAATTTTAATTTATTAAAAAAATTAATTGGTATAGATAATTTTACTAATTTTTTAATTATTTATTAATTTTACAAATATCAAATATATATTATAAATTTTTATTATATACATTTTTAAATTAATATCTTTAATGATCATTTTTTCTTCTACCTACACGCATGGTTTTAAATCGCGGTCGCGGCCGCGTTTTCGGTCGCGTTGCGTTTATCGCGGTTGCGGACATAACGGCGGTAATTGCGGTCATTGCGGTCATCGCGGTCGTAAATTTTTTTTAATTTCGCACAATTCTATATAAAGTGTAGTAATTTTAATTATAATCATGTAAAGTCTTATTTTATAGTTTTTAAAGTAATATATAATACCTCAAGTCTATTATTTATGTGAAAAAAAGGTTATTTATAATTTTTTCAATTATAATAAAACATTCATATTTAAAAAATTACTTATGATAATTAAAAAATAACAAGTATTCAAAATAGAGATAAATAATTATCTACTAATTAATTAGCATTAATTATTTTTTATCTAAATTATTAGGGAATTTTTTCATCTAAATTTTGTCAAATCTTTTTTCATCTAAATTAATTATGTCAATATTTTTCTTTTTTTTTTTCTCTTCCACATGAATTTCTACGAATATTAATAATTAACAAATAGAACTTGTAAAATTCAATTCAAGGAAACTAAAAAAATGCACTTTAAATCTTACCGATTACCACATAGTGGAATGACGAGGAGCATCAAATTCTCCCTCTTCACTTTCAGAACCATGGCGACTCGATCTTCGTGACCTTTGTCCAGAATTCAAACCATATCCTTGTTCTTGATACATTTGGGGTGGTGGTGGATACATTTGGGGTGGTGGATACATTTGGGGTAGTGGTGGATACATTTGGGGATAATAGGGCATAGGATAATTAGGATATGGCTGGGGTGGATAATAACCTTGTGGAGGTGGATAGTAACCATAAGGAGGTTGAAAATATAAAGGTGGTCCTGATGGATAATAGCCTTGATTACCAAATGATTCATTACTAGAAGCTGATCTTCGAGATGAAGAGCCTCCAGAACCAGAAGTATCATGTTGGTGCTTCTTGGCTTTTCCCTTTGATCGAGCTCTATCTCTACTTCTATCCCCACTAGATTCAATAGATGGATGTACTCCATATTCTGACAAATCAAGGAATAATCCACCAGTAGCAGCAAGCCCAAATTCTCCTCCAAGTGGACTAAAAGGCCTATTTTCATTTGCACCACCACTATAATCAGCACCACTACCATCACCACCGGGTCCATCACTACCAGTTGGACTTGAACCCTCATCATCATCACTCTGAGTTGGTGATCGGCTTGTACTTGAATGAGGCAAATTTTGTTCTCCTGATTGATATGATTGTTCAACATTCATTTCATCATCAGAATTATCAGGAGGCAACCAATCAGAGTTTTGCCCATCTAACAAAGGATTTTCTTTCTCTTGTAGCCATTCTGAAAGTGGATCATCTTCTTCAAATATATGGTCTAGGCTAATAGGATTGAAACTATCATTTATCTCATCAATACTCCTCCTTTTTTGATGTCTCATCCTTAGCCTCATATTGTAATAAGTGTATACCATCTTATGAAGTCTTTCATATTTCAACCTGTTTCTTGTCTTGGTATGTATATAGCTAAATGTGCTCCAATTTCTTTCACAATTAGATGCAGAAGTTGTCTGACTAAGCACTTTAATTGCTATTCTTTGCAATTCAGGAACACATGTGCCATATATCATCCACCATTCAGCTGCATAAATTAATTTAAAATAAATTTAATACCAATATAATTAAATAATATTAAAGAAATTAAAACTATTTAATTAATTATTTACCTGGATTCATTTGCTTCCAAGCTCTCTGTGCTTGTGGCGTACCGAATGTTTCTCTTTTATCTTGAAATACAAACAACTACATTGATAAAACATTACAATTATTAAATAAATGCAAAAAGGTAATTATATTTATGATACATAAAGTAAAATTTTCAAGTATAAAATAGTGGTAAACACTAACCTGATTAGTCATCTGGATTTGATTATCCATAGAAGGTTCTAGTCTTTCTATCACTGCTTTTATACCTTCTCTTGTTTCTATTAACACATCCGACGAAGATTTCACACCATATTGAAATTGGGGATTAAGATAATAACCTAAACATAGTTCATAACAATAAAAAAAATAAGCAATAAAAAGTAAATATATAAGCAATTTAGGCATATAACATAAAAATGTTATTTTAATTACAATCCACATTTTTAGGTCACTTACCAGCTGAATGCAAGTGAGAATGCATAAATGTCCATCTATTGTCGATAATCCTTTCATATTCAGTGACGAATCGACATTCTTGTGCAATTGCTCGTTTAGCTCTATCCATTACCTCATAAATAAAGCCCATTGTTGGTTTTTCATCACTATCCACAAGGCGCAATACTTTTACCAAAGGCTCATAAACTTTTATTATTTCACTTGCTTTTTTCCAAAAATCTTTTCCCAAAATAATTTTTTTTGCTTCATAAGCAGGTCCCGACTTTTGTTGCCCCCATTTAGATTCTTTAAATTCCTGCATATTTTAAATTAAGATTTAAACAATATATAAAAAAAACTAGATTTAAATAATTGTACTAATTATTAAGTGCTAACCTTTGAATTGAACATTTCTCTCAGACCTTGTTTATTCTTTGTTATTTCTTGCAATTGGATGAAATGGGTAGCAAATCGAGTGAGAGCAGGACGAAGTATTTGCCTTCCTTGAGTATATTTCTTCATTAAGTCAACTGTCCAAATATGATTGTATATGAAACAAGTGACTTTCTTCGCCTCGTCCAATACTTTTTCCACGCTTTGCTTCTTCCCAATATCTTCAAGGCATAAATCCAAGCAATGAGCTGCACAGGCAGTCCAAAACAAATGTTTTCTTTTCAACATTAATTTTTTTCCAGCAGCCTTAAGTGCTGCCTCATTGTCGGTAACTATTTGAACAATATATTGCTCTCCGATTTCTTCCACAACTTGATCTAGTAATTTGTAGTAAAATTTAGTATCTCTACTCTGAACACTAGAGACATCAACAGATTTCCAAAAAATGGTCCCTTTACTACAATAAACTAGAAAATTTATTATATGCATTTGATTCAAGCTGTTGGTCCACCCATCACACATTAAGGTAGCACCTAATTCACTCCAGTAAACCTTTAATCCATCAACCCATTCTTTGACTTGTTGATACTCTGATTCCAAATATACATCAGAAACCTCATAAGGTGTTGGAAGCTTTACATTTGGCCCAATTTCTGCTGCTACAGAAACTAAATTATGCAACCATGGAGAGTTTGCTAAATGAAAAGGAAGTCGATCGTATATCAAAAATTTAGATACTGATTCACCTAGCTTCTTTCTTAATGTCTTCATAAAAGAATTACTTAACTTCGGTTGCTTTACACTCTTGCTTCTAACCAATTCAGGTACTGCTCTCCTTAAAGAAAATTCAGAGTCACTTGGAGTGGATTTCCTTGTTCTTTGATCAAAATAGTCAGCAACTGAGCCATGAGAGCTTCGTCCCTCTTCATAAATATTACTCAAACCACCAGTTCTTTGCCTAAATTCTTGCCTCATATGCCATTCACGTTGTGATTGAACACTTTCTCGCATGGCTTGTCTCATAGCAGCATCTTCATCTATGAATCCTTCGTAATCATAATCTTCCTCTCCTCTTAATTGAGAAATGAATTCATCTTTTCTCTTTTTGTTATCAATTTTTTTTTTTTACTTTCTTGGAGGAGTTTCATCATACTTTCTCTAACAGTACCTTTTAATAATACAGTTAAGAAAAATAAAAATAATTAGTTGTACATGTTAATGTAATTTTATAATCTTTATTGAAAAATTAACATAATATTTATAACATACCGGTAACATTGGGACATGGTGCAACATTGCCGGTCTTATGAGCTATATGCTCCTTGAAGCGTGTTATTCCTCCTCTTACGATTTTCCCGCAAAGTTTACATGACACATTTCCTTTTGAATTTGGTACAGGGATTCCAAAATGCCAACCGATATCATCACTTGGCGCACCTTCTAGTCCCTTACTTGGAAAATCCTCACTTCGTGATATGCCTGACATTTTCTGTTAAACAAATAAGTATAAATAAATGAGATAGAGTTATCACATTTTTTTATACAAAAAATTTGAATTTGAATTATTAATTAATCACATTTTCAACCATTTAAGAAGTAATAATAATTTAATTCATTACATTTACAATATCAATATTTTTCTTGAATTACAATAATGTTCAACTATATTAAAAATTTAATATTAATTTGCCACAATCAATTAACTTAAACAATCATATTTATATATGAACATCAAATTATCAATATTAATTTTTTTTCTTAAGTTATAATAATATTTAGTACAATACATTCAATTGCACTACAAATTTTATTTGTAAAATTAAATTAATTATTTAAATTCAACCTTCTCTAATTTTTTTTGAAATTCAAATTACTCATTTCCTAATTTTTTTTTATCATGATTTTTCCATTCCTAAACTTTTAATTTAAAGCCCATCACTATTAATACATATTAAAACAAAATTTTTTTTTGATTGTTGTGATGATGATTGATGAAAATAAAAATAAAAAATAATATGCTTCATTAAATGAGTTAACAAAAAATTTAAAATCAACATTTATATTTACTAAATAAAAATAAAAACTGTTAACCAAAAAAAAAATTAAAAACTAAACATTTAAAATAAAACAAAAAATGAACCGGCTCCTCACTCCTTCTCCTTCTTCCCTTCACTACCCGCGAGCCGCGACTCCCCCAACCCAATCTCCCTTCCGTCCCGACCCAACCCTCAGTCTCCTCTCAGTGGCTCAGTCACAAGCCGCCGGCAGCCTCCCTCAGCCTCACGAGATCACGCCCTCAGCCCCTCACCTTAGCGGCTTAGCCTCCTTTCTTTTTTCCTTTCACCTCCCCTCACGCACGGCCTCACCTCAGCGGCTCAGCCAGTTGCCAGCCTCACGACGCCGACCTCAGCCTCGCCTCCTTCTCCGTCGGCTTCGTTTCGACTTTCACCATGACTCCCTCGGTCTCTCCCTCCCCTTCTATCACGGATCATGCCGCCAGCCGCCATGTCCATCTGCGGCCGGCGGCGGCACCTCCTTTTCTTTCGACTTTCAGCCTCTCATCTTATCTCTCCGGAGCCTACTATGGCCTCACGGCCCTCACCCTTTCAGCCTCCTTTCCTTTCGGCGCCAGATCTGAATCTTTTGATCTGATCTGATCTCAGCCTCTCAAAGACTCAAACACCCACACCGCCCTCGCCATCACCCACTGTCCCACGCCTTCTCATCCTCTGTCTGATCAAAGTTAAAAAATTAAAATGGTTAGTTGCTTACCTTTCGAAGATCTAGCTATGTTGTTGTGTTTGTTGTTTGTCTGTGAGTTGTGACTCTGTGAATGACTGTCTCTGTTTGCTGTGTGAGTGTCTATCTCTATTTGCTTGTGAATGTGAGTTGTGTTGTTTGTGACTTGCGATGCGAGCTGTGAATGTGGGTTGTGCCGTTGTGGTGTGTGACAGAGTTCGGGTGGGTTGTGGTGGGTTGTGGTCTGTGACTGTGGTCTCGTGACTCTCGGCTATGAGTCTTGTGAATGAGTCTTGTGAAGTTGTTGTGACTTGTGACTGTGAATATGTGATCTCTGATGAATTGGTGTTTTATCTGAATCTGTGAATTGTGAATCTGATGAATTTGTGAATTGTTTTGTGTCACGGATCTGAAAAATTTTTGGGTTGATGATTGAGCTTTGAAAGCTTTGGCGTTGTACTTGAGGTCCTTGAGGAATCTGATTCTTCTTGTCTGTTGTCTGCTTCAGAAACTGTTTTGTTTTTTTTTTCTTTTCTGTCTGAAAGGTAACGGTGATAGCGGCGATAACGGACCGCTATCACCGCTATTGTCCGTTAAGCCGTTTCAGAACGGCCACTATTAGCCGTTATGGGTGTGAGCCGTACTCACACCCGCTATATCCGCAATAGCGGTGGCGGCCACCGCCGCTACCGCGAGATAGCGGCCGCTATTTGAAACCTTGCCTACACGTATCTCATCTATTGCGATTGCATCTAAAGTGTAAACTCATATCTCATTATTGATTTTAATTTCACCACTAAAATAATCAATCTCACTGTTAGAATAACTAATATCACTCTTATTACTGTTTTTAATCTTATCGAAACTATTCTGAAGCAGAGAATAGTGATCCCCAAGCAATGAGGGAAGTTATCGAAGGAATGAATGATCTTAGTCTTGAAGGAAGCGCCGCTAATGGCAATAACAGCAAAGGATATGGCGGTCGCCACGGTGGGTGACGGTATAATCAGTAGCGAGATGCGTTAGAGCTTATTGCCTTTAGAAGAAGCGGCAACTTCCTCTTGTCGTAGCAAAAAACTTAATAGTGTCAGTGTTTTCATTGATGGTGAATTTGGGTGTTGAGTTCTCTGTGCATGCTGCTTTACTGGTAATCTAACCAGTTACATGCATTAGTCAAAGTATTTCAATTTTAAGAAATATATGCTTGCTAAACATAAACTATTGTGTTTCAATTTTTTTTTGTTTTTGATTTTTTTATTATATAATTAATCAACGACGATGGAATTGTAGGTAAAATATTTTATACGATGCTCCCTTACTGTTCACAAAAACAAATTATGTTGTCGATAAGTAGAGGAGTAGAAACTTTTATGTAAGTTCTATACAGACACATTTACTCTATAATATCTGTAGATGGGTTCTTTTGTGGTGGAGAGGAAACGTTGCAAACTAGTAGAACGGGGTGTGCCGGGAGGCGGCGGAGAGGAAGACTGGAGCAGACCTTGAAGAATGAGTGCAGCGGCAGGTGGCGGTAGAAGGCTGAGCAAGGCTGAGAACAAGGCTGTGTAGAGAAAACAGTGCAGAAAGGATTTGGGAGAGTTTACGGATTAGCTGATTTGCCAAAAGTCCTTTCAATGGTAACAAGAACCTCTATATATAGGAGTAGAGAATGAGAGTTACATATCTTTGGTATTAATAACGTAATAATGAGAATTTGGCGGTTACAAAGCATTAATGCTTTGTCTAATGGAAGTTATGCTATATTGAAAGAAATAGGGAAGAGCACTCAGGCTTTGGGAGAAGGTGTACTGAAAGAAATATGGAAGAGCACTCAAACTTCAGAGAAAGGTTAAGAGAAGAACTCTTAACTATCTCCATATCTGATCCACCAAGCCAAACTCTCCAGGACATCCCAATAGTGAAGATAACTCAAGAACCCTGCCCTATTCCGGAGTTATCTTCACTTCTTCTTGAAAGTGCTGTTCTTTAAATAAGTTATTCTGAGAACATGTTGTTTTGTAAAAAGTTGTTCCGAGCAGAGCTGTTCTGAGAAGAGCTATTCTGTGAATGAGTTCTTCTAGAAGTAATGAGCTCTTCTGATAAGAGATTGTTCTTGTGTAGAAGCTCTTCTGAAGAAATTATTCTTGTGAAGTATTTATTCTAAGAAGAGGTTGTCTTTCACTATAGTATGAAATAAATATTAGTTTCCAAAATTAAGTATCTACATTTTGCCCCCTGCATGAGAATTCTTAGTATAAGAAATTCTCATGCATTAGTACTATAAAGGGTTTTTGGAAAAATAATATTTTTATTAAAACTTATTGTCTTGTATTGAAATTATTTAAGTTAGACTTATTATTGCCCCCTGTATGAATTTTTAATGATGAATGAAATTTTCTTAGCCAAATAATTGTTTGGCATAAATTTTTTTTAGCAAAATAAGTTTTTGTTTTACTATACAATTGCCTGATGGAATAATTGCTTACGTTATGTTGCCCCCTGCATAGAAATTTCTAAAGAAAATAAATATTCTATGCATAGATTAAGAACAAATGAGAACAATTTAGAAGGAGTGTTTCTTTAAATCTTTGGAAATAAATAAGAAAAACATTTTCCTAAAATTTTGGGAACAAGTGAGAAAAGGCATTTCTATAAAATTTTGAGAATAGGTATAAACTTTTCTCTAAATTTTTTTTTTGGAAATAGATGAGAAGCTTTTTCTTAAAATTTTGGAACAACTAAAACTTTTTCTCTAAAATTTTGGGAATAGGTGGAAGTGTTTTCCTAAAATTTTGGGAACATGTAGAAGTTTTTCTCTAAAATTTTGGGAAAAGCGAGATCCTCAAAATTTTGGAACAGCTAGAAGCTTTTTTCTAATTTTTGGGAACAAGTGTTTCCCTAAAATTTTTGGAAACAAGTAAGAGCGTTTCTCTAAAATTTTGGGAATAGGTAAGGAGTGTCTCCTTAAAATTTTGGGAACAACTAGAGGTTTTTCCCTAAAATTTTGGGAATAGGTAGAAGCATTTGTCTAAAAGTTTGGAATAACTAAAAGCTTTTCCCTAAAATTTTGGGAACAGGTAAAAAGTTTTTTCTTAAAATTTTTGGAATAACTAGAAGCTTTTCCCTAAAATTTTGGGAACAGGTGAAAAGTGTTCCCTAAAATTTTGGGAACATGTGAGAAGCTTTTCCTCAATATTTTGTAATAGCTAGAAGCTTTTTCCTAAAATTTTGGGAACATGTGAAAAGTTTTTTCTTAAAATTTTTGGAATAGCTAGAAGCTTTTCCCTAAAATTTTGGGAATAGGTGAAAAGTGTTTCCCTAAAATTTTGGGAACAGCCAAAAGCTTTTCCTTAAAATACTGGGAATAGGTAAGAAGCTTTTCCCTAAAATTTTGGGAACAAGTGAAAAGTGTTTCCCTAAAATTTTGGGAACAGCCAAAAGCTTTTTCTTAAAATATTGAGAATAGGTGAATAAAAACTATTCTTCAAAAATTTGGGAAGAAGTCTCTATTTAATTAATTTTTTTTTTCACCATGGTATGTCTCTATTTAATTTAGACAGTGTTGTAATTGAATAAGATATAATAATGATAATATATATTCTCCAAAAAAAAGAAAAAAAAAGTTATAATATATATTTTTTTGTGTGGCTCGTAGGAATACTACTGTGATTCACAATACTTCTTG
This sequence comes from Heritiera littoralis, assembly GCA_031772115.1. Lineage (NCBI taxonomy): Eukaryota > Viridiplantae > Streptophyta > Magnoliopsida > Malvales > Malvaceae > Heritiera > Heritiera littoralis. Next base: position 1,703,441 of record JAPDPK010000135.1, on the reverse strand, counting down.
TAACTATAATACTATTTTGTAATTATAAAACATTATAATACTATAAGACATTATAATACGATTTTGTAAAAATTATAATACTTGTTGTATTATGAAACATTATAATACTATTTTATTACTGTTGGAAACATTATAATATTAATTTGAAACCATTCTTGTAGCTGTAACTTCTTAAGCTATACTGTCGTGCCTATACTTGGTGTAGCTCACGGGTACTATTCCCGTGAGCTACCTCTTTCCTTTTTTTTTTTAAGAATATATATTTTATATTTGATTCTTTTTTTTATTTCTATAAGGAAAAGAAATATTGTTATATGTTAATGAATAGATACTTATCTGACTCGTACCATTGATTTCTTGTAAAAAATCTTCTCGTATTGCTTGAACTCCTTTTCTGTAAGAGAGAGGCAGAAGTGACATAGGAAGTCATAATGTTCAACTTTTCTGCAAAGAAACTTCACTTTAAGGAAATAGTGCAAGATCAGAAAGGTTAGCTTTTCCATTTGAAGAACTTTGTATATCAGAGTGAAGGAAATGGTGTAATACCACATCACTTGATTTATCTTTAGAGAATAGTTTGTATGCATATATGCGACCAAGGAGAACCTTTCTCAACTTTACATCAAGGAGAGACTATCTCTCAACTCGATATATAGGAGATTGATTCAATCCTTCTAGAAAAGCATATAGCTGCGGTCATTGTATAATAATTCTTAGCCAAGTATGAGTGATAAAGCTACGGCTAGATTGTAAGTAATGAAATATAGCCAAAATATGAGCGATTAAGCTGCGGCTATTAGTGAAATAAACTTCTCATTTATTAAACTCCATTACGGAGAAAAGTAGAAGCAATGAACTTGATTTATTATTGAATAACATAAACTTGACAAGAGAGTGGAAGTATGAGTCTCATACATGGAATTTTTTGATGTACTGAAAGTTGATGGGTGCTATGATAGCATTGTTCCTTGGATTCATCAACTTGCAATAGCCACTGTCATTCACTTCATGTACAATATATGGACCTTCCCATTTTGGACTGAACTTAGAGGATGGAGTTCCTCTTCTAATGTGTTTTGCAGCACGAAGTACCAAATCACCTTCTTCAAAATTTCTTCTTTTCACTAATTTCTCATAAGCTTTACTCAATCTTCTTTGGTAAACTGATAAATTCTTCTTCGCCTTATCTCTCCTTTCTTCTAATGCTTCTAGTTCTATCATCCGCAAAGCATCATTATCCAGTTCAGCATCCAGAGCTAACCTTGCAGAAGGAACTAATATTTCAGCTGGAAGAACAACTTCCGTTCCATACACCAATGAAAACGAAGTTGCTTTTGTTGGCCCACGCTTTGAAGTTCTATATGCCCATAATGCCACTGGAAGAGCTTCACACCATAATTTTGGTTCTTCATGAACCATTCTACTAAGTATCTTTAGCAGAGTCTTATTGGTGGCTTCAGCTTGACCATTTCCCTTTGGATAATAAGGAGAAGACTTCACATGATCAACATCATAAAGTGCAAGCAATTCTCTCACATTGGAATTGATAAATGGGGTTCCATTATCCGAGAGAATCCTTTTGGGTATCCCAAAACGGCAAATGATATTTTCTTTGATGAAGTTTGCCACCGCTGGTCCTGTTGCATTCTTCAAGGGAATAGCTTCTACCCATTTTGTGAAACACTCCGTTGCTGCCAATATCCATATGTAGCCTTTGGAAGGTGGACTTATGGGACCAATTAAATCAAATGCCCAAGTATGAAAAGGCCATGGAGTTGTTATGCTATGTAGTTCCACTGCTGGCGCATGTATAGCATTGCCATGAACTTGGCAAGGGTAGCACTTCTTCGCGTGATTCATAGCATCTGCTTCCATAGTAGGCCAGTAGTATCCAATATCTAAGAGCTTCTGATAGAGCTTCCTGCCTCCTTCATGTTCTCCACTACTCCCACCATGTACTTCTTCCAACAGAGGATGCATATCAGCTGGAGAAACACATTTCAATGGTTTTCCTGAAAATGAGACTCGGAATAGATCATCTCCATTCATAAAAAACCTTTGAATTCTTCTTTTCAACTGTCTTGCATCATGATAATTGGTTGGAAGAACTCCATTCTTTAGATAATCAATATAAGGCCTACGCCAATCTCCAGCACTTCTAATAAAATTACATTCTTTGACATCTGGAGGTTCAGAACACTTACTGCATGATTTCTGAATTTGCAAAGCATCCTTAGACATGGTTGGCCAAAAGTATCCAGCTATTTGAAGTAGGCGATGTAAGGGAGGTCCTTCTTCACCACACCATTGCTCATGTGCTGCGCTTAATCTTTCTTGAGCTTCATGCTTAGAAACAAACCTTGCTAATACTCCATTAGCACTTCTATGGTATAGAACACCTTGGATTAAGAGGAAGTGTTTCAGATTCGGAATACTAGCAGAAGTAGGCTTAAGCAACTACTCAATGATAGGTGAACGCCAATCTTCATCTTCTTCATACTCAAGAGATTGAAATAATTCACTAGTTGTACATGGTAAAGTTCTTCTAACAACAGACATAGTGATACTTTCATTCTCTTCTGGAATCTGAATTTTGGAAGCTAAGGTAACAAGTGCATCTGCATACCGATTTGTAGATCTTGGGCTATGCTCACATCTTACATTCTGAAACTTCTTCCACAAAGATTGAACAAGTGTTCTATAAGAAGCTAACATCTGTTCTTTGAAAGCAAATTCACCATTAGCTTGCTTAATTATAAAATTAGAATCTCCATGAATACAAAGATTTTTAATTCCAATGGAGTCAGCTACGAACAAACCCAGAATAAGTGCTTCATACTCAGCCTGATTATTGGTGCATGGAAAATCCAATTTGAAGGCAAAGGAGATAGGTTCTCTACTCGATTCTAGGGAGTTTAACTCTAAACCAGGAATCAAGGAGTATCCTTCTCTTCTTGACTCATCATCCAAGGAGATGTTGTTTCTACTCAAATGAGAGGAGGTTAACTCTAAACTCTCTATCGAGGAATCAACTTCTCTACTTGGTGGAATCAAAACTATGCCAACACCTCCCCTAGAAGTTGTGGAAGAACCATCAAAATATAAATTCCATTCCCCTTCTTCTATATTCACAGAACAAACTTCTTCATGAAATTCATTCAGAATAGAATAATGTATTTCTTCTTCATGTTGGGATGGAAAATGTGCTAACAAATCTGAAAGTGCTTGAGACTTGATGGCCTTTGGCTGAACAACTGATATGTCAAACTCTCCAAGCAAAAGAAGCCACTTTGCTATTCTCCCAGATAAAGCTGGTCTAGAGAGCAAATATTTGATAGGATCTGACTTAGTCACCACCACAAGTTTATGAGCCAAAAAGTAGTGACGCAACTTTTGAGTAGCAAAGACCAATGTGAGACAATGTTTCTCCATCGGTGAATAATTTAACTCACTCCCATGTAAACATCTACTCAAGTAATACACAGGTCGTTCTTGCTCTTCCACTTCTTGTACTAGCAAAGCACCAATAGAATGTGGAGTAGAAGTGAGATATAATATCATTGGCTGGTCTTTCAATGGCATAGTCATGGTTGTTGGAGAAGTCAAGATTCTTTTTATCTTGTCAAATGCTTCCTGTTGCCATTTGCCCCATTCAAACAACACTCCTTTCTTCAACAAAGCTTGAAAAGGAACTATTATTTCTCCTAAGGCTGGAATGAATCTCCTGATATATGAAACTTTTCCCAACAAGCTCTTGAGTTGTCTCTGATTCACTGGAGGTGGCATAGACTGAATAGCAGTTATCTTTGCAGGATCAACATCAATGCCTTTTCTGTGAACCACAAAACCCAAGAACTTTCCAGCTGAAACACCAAATGCACATTTCAGAGGATTCATTCGCAACCTGTACTTTCTGCACCGTTCAAACACTCTTCTCAAATCTTGAAAATGATCTGAGGCTTTTTTGGATTTCACAACTATATCATCTACATAATCCTCCATACAATCATGCATCATGTCATGGAAAATAGCTGTCATGGCACGCTGATAAGTTGCACCTGAATTTTTCAATCCAAAAGGCATAACAGTATAATAGAAGTTTCCAAATGGAGTTCGAAAAGCTGTCTTTTCTGCATCACCTGGAGCCATCTTAATCTGATTATAGCCACTAAATCCATCCATAAAAAAAATTTCATGACCAGCTGTAGCATCAACCAAGTATCAATATTTGGAAGAGGAAAATCATCTTTGGGACATGCTTTATTCAAATCTCTAAATCTACACACACCCTAATTGTACCATTCTTCTTCTTTACTGGAACAATATTGGCTAACCAAGTAGGATGGTGTATTGGCTTGATAAACCCAACTTTGAGAAGCTTATTGATTTCTCCTTGATTGGTTTTCAATATCATGACGAAACACACGAGCATGTTGCTTCACTGGTTTACTTCCAGGAGCAATATGCAATTCATGTGTAACCAGATTCTCATCTAGCCCAGGCATCTGTTCATAAGTCCAAGCAAAAACATCTTGAAATTCTTTCAAGAGTTGAATCAATATGATTCTTTGTTCACTTGAAAGGTTTTTGCTGATGAAAGTGGCTTTGCTGTTTCTCCTTCTTCCTTGGCTATATTAATCTCCTCTAACTCATCACCTTGTGGCTTAGGTTGATCTTGAAGTTGTTCTGGTGCAGGCTCAATCTCTTCTTTCTCCTTTTCTCGTACCTCTACTTGAGAACAAGTTAATTGCTCATCAGGAGGTTTCCATTGTATGGGGTCGAGGAAGGTTTTCTCCAGACCCCTCGTCCCATCATAAGCAATAGATAGTTTTTCCATCTTCACGAGTATAAGAACTCACTCCAGTATTCTGTCTTTCTTCCTTTATCTCTGTTCTCAAAAGTATTTCCACGTCTTCTTTTTCCACCTCGACGTTTCTTCTTCTTCTCACCAATATTATTTTCCTTTGTAGAGAGGTCTTCCCATCTTGGAAGTGGAACACCTATAGGTCTTACAATAGATGTTTCTCCATCCTCTGCTGAATCTTCAAAGAAAGATGCCTCAGCATAGTTCACTTCATTCCGCTCAAATGGAGTCTTTGTAGCTGGAATGAAAATTTCCTTCCCCTTCCAATGACCTTTAATGCACTGGTGGCGAGAAGATGGGATGATGTTGTGAGTATGCAAGAATTTTCTTCCTATGAGAACATGGTAAGCTACATCAGCATCAATCACATGAAAGCAAGTCTGATCTTGAATTGGTCCCATCTTGAAATTCACTGTCACTTGTCCCAAAGTTGAAATCTCTTTACTGTCAAAGGAAGAGATTGTTATGGGACGTCGTAAACTCTTCAAATCAATGTTGACTGCCTTCAGAGTAGACAAAGGCATGAGATTCACAGAAGATCCGTCATCTATGAATGTTCTTCTGATAGGATATTCATTGATAACACTCCACATAAAGTGGCTTATTGTGATAAGGATGAGAAGTACACATATCTGCCTCCGTAAAAACTATGGCATTCTCATATCCACTTGCCATTCTTCCCATAGGCCGACCCACCATGTTACACTCTCCGTATTGTTGCCCTCCTATTCTGACTAAAGCAATAGCAACTTCTTTTTTCGATGCTTTAGAAAACCCAAGTAGATCAAAGAAATGCCTGAAATTTGGAGTTTTCATAAGTGAATTTGCAATGGAAGAAGTCACCATACTATCTGCTTGTATTTCTTCAAAACGGGTAGTTGAAGGAGAAGGGTCATCATGATGAATAATAGCATTCACATGTCCTCGAGGATTTTAATGAGCTGGAAGTGGATTATTCTGAACTCCATTGTTACCAATCAACACTTCTCTTGCTTGTACTCTCCTATGAAATAACCTCCTCATATTCCTACATTTGAGAGTGGATGGCCAACTGTTCGATAGTCACAATACCTTGGGTTGGACCTCTCTTCTGCTGTTGGTGGACGTGGAATATAAGGCAAGTTGATATTTCCATCTCTACCCATTCCTGAAGAAGTGCTTTCACTCTATCCAAAGGAACTGAGAATGGCGGAGATTCAGCATCATCATCTTGCCTTCCTCTTGGATCTTCTCTTCTAGGGCGCATATTAGGATGAGGAGGGCCTCTTCTTTCTCTTCCTCTTCCTTGAATAGCGTTCACTGTAGGAGTATTTCTTCTAGTGAAACGATTAACTCCCTTTTGCCTAAGAACAATGTTGTTGGTTCTTCTTGCAGCTTCAACTAAAGTAGCAAAAGTTGGGAGTGGTAAATTCTCCAAATGCACCCTATATTCATCAAACATCCCCTGAATACAGACTTTAAGTAACTCTTTCTCATCATGAGAGTCTTGAATATCTAACACTCTTTCTCTGAAGCGCTGAATATACTCCATGAGATCTTCACATGACTTTTGATACTCTCTTCCCAGATCAATAAGAGTAACGAGTAGAGAAGAACTTTTCTCCTGAGTAGAGAAGAACTTTTCTCCAAACATTCTGCACATTTGACTCCAGGATTCTACAGAACCCGGATTAAGATTAACATACCAGGTGTATGCCTTTTCAGTGAGAGACTTGGAAAACTCTTTCAAATTTAAATCATCATCTAGTCCTGCTACACCAAGAGTCTCCACGAACTTCATAACATGCTCACGGGCATCACCAGTCTTGCCATTGAATTGTTTAAACTTGGGACTAGTGTAGTCCTTGGGATATGGCTTAGTAGCCACACTAGCAGGGTAAGGTAACTTGAGATCAAATTCAGAAAAACTCAAACTCTTGTTCTTTTCTTCCAGCAACCTTTAAAGCTCTTCTTTTTTCACAAAGCCTTGAGCTGTGGATGAAGGAAGAGTCACAATAGAGGTTCCAATAGTAGTGGTGTTATTTGCACCAATGTTTTCAACACCTCCGGGACCAGGTGCATCGGTTGGGTTTCCCCTATTGCCGGTAGAAGTGTTCTCATTCCCGGCAGTAATAGGAGTGACCGGTTGAACTTGAGAAGTTGTGGCGTTAGAAGATGTGAGTTGGGAGATTGTGTCTTCCAACTTTTGCATTCTTTCTTGAGAAGCTTGGATCATCTTCATCAACTCTTGAATGTAGACAGGGGCCTGAGCATCCTGATTTCCAATAGAGCTCTCCATGTTTTCCGACAAAGTTAAAGTTGAAGATGTTCTACTTAATGCAATCGCTCCTCCCCAGCGGAGTCGCCAAAATGTAGATGGGTTCTTTTGTGGTGGAGAGGAAACGTTGCAAACCAGTAGAACGGGGTGTGCCGGGAGGCGGCGGAGAGGAAGACTGGAGCAGACCCTGAAGAATGAGTGCAGTGGCAGGTGGCGGTAGAAGGCTGAGCAAGGCTGAGAACAAGGCTGTGTAGAGAAAACAGTGCAGAGAGGATTTGGGAGAGTTTACGGATTAGCTAATTTGCCAAAAGTCCTTTCAATGGTAACAAGAACCTCTATATATAAGAGTAGAGAATGAGAGTTACATATCTTTGGTATTAATAACGTAATAATGAGAATTTGGCGGTTACAAAGCATTAATGCTTTGTCTAATGGAAGTTATGCTATATTGAAAGAAATAGGGAAGAGCACTCAGGCTTTGGGAGAAGGTGTACTGAAAGAAATATGGAAGAGCACTCAAACTTCAGAGAAAGGTTAAGAGAAGAACTCTTAACTATCTCCATATCTGATCCACCAAGCCAAACTCTCCAGGACATCCCAATAGTGAAGATAACTCAAGAACCCTGCCCTATTCCGGAGTTATCTTCACTTCTTCTTGAAAGTGCTGTTCTTTAAATAAGTTATTCTGAGAACAGGTTGTTTTGTAAAAAGTTGTTCCGAGCAGAGCTGTTCTGAGAAGAGCTATTCTGTGAATGAGTTCTTCTAGAAGTAATGAGCTCTTCTGATAAGAGATTGTTCTTGTGTAGAAGCTCTTCTGAAGAAATTATTCTTGTGAAGTATTTATTCTAAGAAGAGGTTGTCTTTCACTATAGTATGAAATAAATATTAGTTTCCAAAATTAAGTATCTACAATATCTACATGGATTTACCTAAGCTACGTAATGCATTGCCGGTGTACGCCGGAGATTTCCGTGGGAAGCTCCATAATATAGTTAAATGGAAATTGAAAACACAGGATCAAATTCCAAAATAAATAAATAAAGCAAGAAAATGTTAACAGGCAAGGCCAACCATGCATTGATGACCATGAAAATATAAACTGATCTAAAGCTTGGGATCATATTACAAGTTGATATTTTAGATACCAATAATAAAATGAAGCATTATACTCCTAATCATTTTTATGTGTGGAAGAACAGGCCTTTAAAATGTTGGAGAAAAAATTAAACAAAATTTAAAACATCCCTAACCATATTCTCTCTCATATCCCATTAATAATTTAAATGTATAATGAGAAAAAAAATTGCAACGAAAGCGTGGGGATTGGAAACATCTGAAAGGAAAGTGATTAATTACCTTCACTCATGCCACTATTAAACTCCTATTCCTCTTTACAAATCATATATATATATATATATTATAAAACAGAAAACAAAGGTAACATGTGTCACAATATTATTAATCTTATTTTTTTATTTTATTTAATCTCAATTTTTTATTTTCTTTTAAATTATCTTTTTTACCTAATAAATATTCTGTTAACTATTATCACACATAATTTTTTACAGTTTTTTATCTGACAACTCACCATTATCAAGATAATGCTAATATGGATTCACAACTCCTTGTTCCTTCGGTTGAAAAATAGACAAGTAATGAACATTAGTTTATTGTAAAAGTCAAAATTTGAGGCGTTGATAGCATAGATAGTGGAGGAAAGGGAAAGAACAATCTTAATTTTCATTTTTTATTTTCTTTTAAACTATATTTTAAAACTAATTAATATTTTTGGAATTATCTATTTATCCCTTTTAAATATTTATTATTCAAATTTTAAACATTATTTAGTTATGCTATCAAATTATCTACTAATATCTAATTTTAAAAATATAGATAAATTAATTAATTTAATAAATATTTAATTTTCACATCTTTATCAAATTTTTCATGATATTATCAATATTAAACCCGTATTAATTTTTAAAATTAATATCTAATTAAATCTTTTATATATATAATCAAATCTTTTAAAATTATTATCAAATCTATTTTAAATTATTTAATATCTAATTAATAAATAAAAACCAACTTCTAATAATCGTTCTATTTACTGTAAAACTGCTCCCTCCACGTTTTAATATCTCTCTACCATCCTCATTCTGAATCACATTCTAATAACCCTCTATACCCCTCACTCTAAATCCACATTCTAATAACTCTTTCTAATCCTTACTGGAAAACAATTCAACCATCTCCTCCGGTTTCCTTGCTTCAATTACAAGTTTGCACATTGTCATATTAGAAACATGGAAAAGGTAAATTTGCCTTCATCTTATAGAGTTCATGCCTTTTAAGGTAACATTTTGAATTTTTCGTTTAGGAAAATTTTTTTTGGTGGTTTTAATAATTAAAACACATGAGTTGGATAATAAGCTGATTATTCTATTCTATGGTTTTTTTTATAGATGAAATTTTGGATATGTAATTTGTTTTTTTTTGTGTTACATTTTTAAAGTTTAATGCTATAGCTTACAAATTTGGTGATCTTTCATGTTTTATGGAGTTTTAATGGTTGCTGTAACTGTTTGCCTTTTCATATTTTCATTAAATAAGTAAAAAAAGAAGAAGTTAGAAGAAGATGATTGTTGACACCTAATTTTGTCCCATTCTTGTTATTATTATTATTTTCATATATATTTGTATTTGTTTTTTTTTATTATTTGTGTTATTATTATTATTAGCATTATTATTATTATTATCTTTTTCTCATATTACTATTATTATTATTATTATTATTATTATTATTATTATTATTATTATTATTATTATTATTATTTTATGCCTTTGTCCAATCTGTCAGTCACCATCAGTCTGAAAATTCACCTTCCCCATAGCCTCCAACCACCCTCAACCCACTGCCACCATCAGCTACTCTACTCCATCCCATCTACACCGAACCCCCATACCAGACCTCCCTCTAAAAAACCCTCCATTTTGGCCACCACCTAGAGGAGAGGGAGGGAGAACCTTCACCATCATCCATCTCCACCATTCGACCCCTCTGTTTCTCGATCACCGAACCACCATCCATAGTCAGACCCATATTCACTCCCTGACCACCTCTGCTTCTATCGAAAGCACCAAACCAGCCTCCAACACCATCTTCGACATCAACTGAGCCCCATTGCCTCCACCAGCCGCCACCAAAGCCAAGTCAGCCACCACCAAAACCACAACCATCACCAAAAAAAACCCAATGACACCATCCCAAAATCGAAGCCCCAGATCCGGAGAACCCTCACCTAAGCCACCTCGTGAACCTACCCCTATCGCAACCACCATTACCTAAACCTGAAATCTCCTTTCCCTCAAACTGAGCACCCAAGAACCTCTAAAAAACCACCACCACCGAGAAGCCAACATCCGCCTTAATCGGCATCCTCAACCCACAACAGAAACCGAAACCCCAAAACCCCCCAGACCTAAACATCCCCTGCAAAAAAAGAAACTAGCCACAGCAGCTACAAGCAACAACCAAGCACCATCAACCAGAAAGAAAAATAAAACACAAAAAAAAGAAGAAAATAGTTTCGATGGAGTTCAGACCTACGAGGTTAGGAGAATCTTTTGAGAAAACTGATGAACAAAAAGTTATATTCTCGCAAGTGCACGAATCAGGATAGTATAGCGTGCAAGTACAAGAGTCGATCCCACAGAGATTTACTAAATTTATTCAATTAAAATTCAACTACTTATCCTCTAAAAAATTATAAAAGCCAATAAAAAAATTATCTAAGTGTCTAATTAACTAATGTAATTAATTAACCTAATAAAACAAATAAATTCACCAATAGAGAAAAGCCTAGGAATTTGATTTCACCAATACATTGCAATTTTATGTCTTCAATCCTAAAAATCTCAATTCAATTCTAGGGTTCATTCTTCCTAATATATGATTACTCTGTTTGATGGCAGCTATAATCAAGTATTTTTAATCATTAATTACCTATGATGTGTAGCATAATCAATGACTAAAAACTCATTAAGAATAGAAGAATATATGACAAGAACCAAATAAATATTCTAGCTTGATGTATGCATCAAATATTTATTCAATCATTCAAGAGAGCTATACATGGCTTAGCATATGATGTGTACCCCTACCATGTCTCAAACAATCAATTAATTTATATTAAAGGCGGCCAATCAATAACACAAATTAAAATATTGAATTAATCACAATGAATGAAACTAGAATTTAAGAATTAATCAATTAATCATAAAGACATAAAATATGCAAGTAGGCTTGATCAAATTTCTAGTAAAAGAATTAGTTCATGTTTAATTTAGCAAAACACATTATTAAGGTAATAAAAGTCATGCCTTTAATTAAACAAGAGACCAATTCAAATATTCATGCAAATAAAATATAAAATAAAATCAAGAATACTGGCAACCCCTCAAAATCTATAATTGCAGCAAGAAACACATGGAAAAATCAATCCTCTGACACATCCACGTGCTGATCCAACTTCAATTCCACTCCTTTTGTTTAACAAGAATCTTGGTGTTGGCAAAACGTTAGCAGCCACTCCAATTCACGCTATTTTGCCTTCACGCCTCCAGGTTTGTTCGGTTTCAAAACTCGACTATTGCTCACGTTGCTGCTCACGGGTTTTAACAATATCCAGGCCAGTTTCAACAGCTCTTGGCTTTTGTAAATTTCCACACGTTGCTGCTTACGGTTTCTGCTCAAGTTCGGCTACTGCTCCAGGCTTACGGGTTGCTCTATTTCTCTTCAACTTTGGTTGCAAGGAATTGCTCTGTAAAATAAAGAGAAACAAAAAGAAGACCAATAGCTAGGCCAAAACCGATCCCTCTCTTCTTACTACGCTCTCTGTTTCTTCTCTGTTCTGCAATTACTCCCCGTTGTTTCCTCTGTCTCCCTTTACTGCCGCCCCCCTCCTCTCTTTTATAATTTGTCCTTTAAGATTTTTAGGGTTTCTTTTTAATCAAGAATAAATCTCAACCCTCTATTTTATTTTAATCCTATGGTCCAAAAGTCTTTAAAACAAATCAGAATTTAATTACAACTTTAGAAAGTCAAACAATATATATATCAAGAATTTATTCCAATTACAAGATTTATTGTTTGATTTCATGCCATAATTTCCAAAATTAATTCTAAAATCACTTTCTCTAAATTAATTCACAAGATACATTAAACAATTAATTTTACACAAGAATATAGCAATAAATGTGGTAATAAATAATAAAATAATATAACAAATATATTATTATCAAATACCCCCAAACCTACATTTTTGCTAGTCCTCGAGCAAAATTAAAAGAAAATGCACTTGTTTGTGACCTTTAAGAACAAAAGTGAAAACTCAAGGACACTCAAAATGTTTCACTCAAATTCATGTAAATTCAATTCCACTTGATTTCCACATATTGCCTCAAGTATTCCTCACATCTATAATTCAAATAATTGTTCAAAATACAACTCAGTAATCTTATAATTCAAATGTTAATTAACTCAAATCATGATATCAGATGTGTGTGTGTGTTTAGCCAAACTCAAATTCCTTGTCAATACTCAATTAAAATTATGCAGCTCATGAATAACTGACGTGATCTCAAATTTTTTTTTTAATTTTATTGACACTCCATAGGCTTGCTCTTCTTACATCTCTCCACTAATGTAGACAATAAAATCAACTTAGATCAATAGGTCTTTATTAGCTTATAATATTTGGCCAAGGTATTGGTTAACAAAGAAAGAGAATGTAACAATCAAAATAAGAGAGCTAAAAATGATAAAACACATATTAAATTTCTCTCTCTTTTTTTTTCTTCTTTTTTTTCTTTTTTCTTCACATGCTAATCTCCACAACCCCCAAACCTATCTTTTCATATATTTGCTTGTGGATGACAATTTCCATGCCACATTTTAAACTCCTTCTTCTTTCTTTTTTTTTATCACAGTGGAGTCAAGGCATGATCCACACAATTTTTATTTTAACAACCTCTTCATCTATTTCTAGCTTGAAAATATTTCTTGAATCACATCCCCTTAATGATAGATATGTGCATTAAAGCTCTCTTTAAGGGTACATTCATTATTTTTCAGGCTAATTTGGGTAAGGTCAATGAGGTTACAAGAAAATTCGAATGGTGGCTATTCATATGCTTTTGCATATGCCATTCTTTCAATAAAGCTCAATGGGGTATACTAGTGAATAATTTGTAACATGGTAGGCTTGAAAGACTCAAACGTTCCAAGGAATGCCTAAATCATGTCTAAGTCAATCAATTGCCTATGATTTCGCCTCAAGTGTAATAAAACAAGTTCTAGAGGGTCATGCATGATCACTAATTTCACAAGTTCACATAATCATTCACTAAGTATCAACAATTCATAAGAATATGGCTTTATGTGCTCAATTGTTCATCAATCGTGAAGTGAATAAAATTAACACCAAATCATTTAATTACCTAAGTATGCATTTCTCACAATCACTTGACCATAGTAAAATTCTCTCATATTCATCATAGGCTAGTGAAAAATCATAGTGAAAAAGAAAAACATAAATCCAAGTAAAATTTTTTTTAAAAAAAATTTAATTTTTTTGTTTTTTTTTACTTTTTTTTTTTTTTTCAAATTTTTTTTAAAAAAATAAACTAAACAGACATAACTAAACCACACCCCCAAACCTAAATCAAACTTTGTCCTCAAAGTTGAAAAACAAATATTAATAAAAGAGTAAGAATGTGCACACTAAAAAAATAAAATTAAAAAAAATGAAGAATTGTACCTAGTTGGGTTGCCTCCCAACAAGCGCTTTATTTAACGTCTAGGCAAGACGCAATGCTTGGTCTAAGGCTTCTCCAAATCAACGAAATCCACTATTTGCCCCTTTGGAGTGCCTTCCAAGTATGGCTTCAATCTATGCCCATTCACCTTGAAACTAGCTCCTGTTCTCATGTTCTCAATCTCAACAGCACCATAAGGAAACACTCTCTGCACCAAAAATGGTCCATACCACCTTGACTGCAACTTTCCTGGAAAGAGACGCAAACGTGAATCATAAAGTAAAACTTTCATACCTTGTTTGAATTCTTCCGGAGAATAGATTTGCCGTGGTACAACTTTGTTCTCTCATTGTAAATCTTTGCATTCTCATAAGCTTCATCTTGAATCACATCCAACTCATTCAATTGGAGCTTCCCAGCTCCACCAACCAAGTCATCTGTTTTATCCTGCACAAGATTAGAGTCAACAACTGAGTCCAAATCATCAACTAAGAAGCAATCATTAGAATTTGAAGGTAATTTTAAAGAATTAAACACAGAAAATTCCACAGTCTCATCTAAGACTGTCATGGTTAGTTTCCCATTTTGAACATCAATTATTGTCTTTGCTGTAGCCATGAATGGACGTCCAAGCAAAATAGGTAGCTCATGCTCATTCTTTGACTGTCTCTCCATGTCCAAAACTACAAAATCAACAGGAATAATTAGTTTGTCAATTTGCACTAAAATATCCTCCACAATGCCTCTAGGATATCTAATTGAACGATCAGCAAGCTGTAGAGACATTGTGGTAGGTTTTAGCTCTCCTAAACCTAATTGCAAGTAAACAGAATAAGGCATTAAATTGATACTTGCACCCAAATCCAACATAGCCCTTTCTTTCTTTGAACCTCCTACAGTAATGTCGATGTTAAAACTCCCAGGATCTTTTAATTAGGTGGCAGATTACTTTGAAGCACAGCACTTACCGTTTTCGAAACCATTACCTTTTCATTTGGCTCATACTTACGCTTGTGAGTATTCAATTCCTTTAAGAACTTTGCATAAGATGGTATGTTCCTGATCATATCAAGCAAAGGTAAGTTCACATTAACCTTAGACAAAATATCATATATTTCGAAAAATGACTTATCCAATTTGCTTTTCTTGAGTTTGCTTGGGAACGGAATAGGAGGAAAATAAGGGTGTTGAGCCTTGTGTAACTTAGGAGTTTCACAAGATGGATTGGGCTCCTCACTTTGACTTGGCTCCTCAATATCCTTCTTTTTGCCACCACTTGGACCTTTCTCTTGTTGCTTTTCATCACCTGCAGGTAAGATTAAACTTTCATCAGAATCATCATTCAATTTATTGTCAAATACCTTACCATTTCTTAGAATAGTAATAGATTTGGCTTGCTCAGGCTGGCTTGGAAATTTTCCAGGAACATGGCCTTGCAATGCCTCGGCAATTTGTCCAACTTGAACCTCTAATTTCCGTTGAGAAGCCTCTAGTTGCTGGAATCTCTGTTCATTGCTTTGTTGATTACTCTGACAAACTTCTATGAAGTTTTGCAAAGTATCTTCTAAAGATGGCTTCCGCAGTTGGAAAGAAGGACTTGCTTGATTTTGGTTCTGGTTGCTATTCCATGAAAAATTGGGATGACTTCTCCAACCCGGGTTGTAAGTATTTGAAAAAGGATCATTCCTCATCCGTGGGTTATGAGAGTTCATCATATTGGCTTGTTTAACAAAATCTGGAAATTTTTCACTAGGACAAGCATTAGTAACATGACCATGAATCCCACAAATTCCACATACCTCATTAGACACTGGCATTCTTTGACCCATCATCATAGCACACATAGACTTCATTTGCTTGGTTAATTCTGAAACCTGCATTGCCAACTCAGTGTTAGTGTTAATCTCATAAAGACCTCTAGGTTTACCTCTAACACTCTTTTGTTGTGAATTAGCACCAAGCATCTCATATAGCTCGTAGGTCTCTTGTGCAGTCTTTTCTCCCATGGCACCTCCAGCAGCATTATCAACCATAGCTTGACAAGCTTGAGTTAGTCCATCATAAAAAAATTGATTTTGCAATTCTAATGGGTACCGATGATGTGGACATTGTATCAAAAGCAATTTAAAGCGTTCCCAAGCTTCATGGAATGCCTCACCATCTGCTTGTGTGAATGTTGCAATTTTACCTCTCAATTCAGTGGTTTTGGCATGTGAGTATAACTTACCTATGAACTTATTGTACACTGCATCCCATGTGGTAAGTGAGGCTGGTGTTATAGACATGAACCACATCTTTGCCGCATCCTTCAATGTATAGGGAAAACATCTCATTCGTAATTGGTCCTCAGTTAATCCCTGCAAAGGAAAAGTTTGAACAGTTGCATAAAAATCACAAATGAATGTTAAAGGATCTTCAATAGCAGCACCATGAAAAGAAGGAAGCATATTAAAATGAATATTTTTAAGCTCATAATTCCTGGCTGCATCATTAAGAACAATGCATGATGGTGACGTTCCAACAGTAGGACGTGCAAACTCCTTCATAGGACGATTTTGAACACGATTCTGAACTTGATTTTCAGCTTGATTCCCCACTTGTAACTCCATGTTCATTTCAACTAGTTCTTCTTGTTGTGCCTTTGCTTTCCTACCGATTCTGTCAATTTGATCGTTGATGGGCACTATCTCTTGACCAAGTGATCGTCGTCCTTGCATCCACTACCTAAAGAAAGAAAAAAAAAATAACTAAATTAGTAAGCTAAAAAGAAAAATAATAAAAGAAAAACACACGTAGTTAAATAAAATTGAATAAACTTAAGACAAATCCCCGGCAACGGCGCCAAAAACTTGATGAACAAAAAGTTATATTCTCGCAAGTGCATGAATCAGGATAGTATAGCGTGCAAGTACAAGAGTCGATCCCACAGAGATTTGCTAAATTTATTCAATTAAAATTCAACTACTTATCCTTTAAAAAATTATAAAAGCCAATAAAAAAATTATCTAAGTGTCTAATTAACTAATGTAATTAATTAACCTAATAAAACAAATAAATTCACCAATAGAGAAAAGCCTAGGAATTTGATTTCACCAATACATTGCAATTTTATGTCTTCAATCCTAAAAATCTCAATTCAATTCTAGGGTTCATTCTTCCTAATATATGATTACTCTGTTTGATGGCAGCTATAATCAAGTATTTTTAATCATTAATTACTTATGATGTGTAGCATAATCAATGACTAAAAACCCATTAAGAATAGAAGAATATATGACAAGAACCAAATAAATATTCTAGCTTGATGTATGCATCAAATATTTATTCAATCATTCAAGAGAGCTATACATGGCTTAGCATATGATGTGTACCCTTACCATGTCTCAACAATCAATTAATTTATATTAAAGGTGGCCAATCAATAACACAAATTAAAATATTGAATTAATCACAATGAATGATACTAGAATTTAAGAATTAATCAATTAATCATAAAGACATAAAATATGCAAGTAGGCTTGATCAAATTCCTAGTAAAAGAATTAGTTCATGTTTAATTTAGCAAAACACATTATTAAGGTAATAAAAGTCATGCCTTTAATTAAACAAGAGACCAATTCAAATATTCATGCAAATAAAATATAAAATAAAATCAAGAATACTGGCAACCCCTCAAAATCTATAATTGCAGCAAGAAACACATGGAAAAATCAATCCTCTGACACATCCACATGCTGATCCAACTTCAATTCCACTCCTTTTGTTTAACAAGAATCTTGGTGTTGGCAAAACGTTAGCAGCCACTCCAATTCAAGCTATTTTGCCTTCACGCCTCCAGGTTTGTTCGGTTTCAAAACTCGACTATTGCTCACGTTGCTGCTCACGGGTTTTAACAATATCCAGGCCAGTTTCAACAGCTCTTGGCTTTTGTAAATTTCCACACGTTGCTGCTTACGGTTTCTGCTCAAGTTCGGCTACTGCTCCAGGCTTACGGGTTGCTCTATTTCTCTTCAACTTTGGTTGCAAGGAATTGCTCTGTAAAATAAAGAAAAACAAAAAGAAGACCAATAGCTAGGCCAAAACCGATCCCTCTCTTCTTACTACGCTCTCTGTTTCTTCTCTGTTCTGCAATTACTCCCTGTTGTTTCCTCTGTCTCCCTTTACTGCCGCCCCCTCTTCTCTTTTATAATTTGTCCTTTAAGATTTTTAGGGTTTCTTTTTAATCAAGAATAAATCTCAATCCTCTATTTTATTTTAATCCTATGGTCCAAAAGTCTTTAAAACAAATCAGAATTTAATTACAACTTTAGAAAGTCAAACAATATATATATCAAGAATTTATTCCAATTACAAGATTTATTGTTTGATTTCATGCCATAATTTCCAAAATTAATTCTAAAATCACTTTCTCTAAATTAATTCACAAGATACATTAAACAATTAATTTTACACAAGAATATAGCAATAAATGTGGTAATAAATAATAAAATAATATAACAAATATATTATTATCAAAAACCGAGGCCAGAAACGGAAGGTGGAGGCCAAAGCTTCCGAAAAGTCGAAAACTTTTTCATTTTTGGCCGGCGACTGCGGACGGCAGTCCGACAGCGGCCGGAAATCGCCTGGAGAGGGAGGCTGAGAGAGCTCTGAAAATTTTTTTTTTAGAAAAGGTTGAAAATGAGTTAGAAAAAAAAAAGGTCCTATTTATAGTTTAAAAAAAAAAAGAGAAACTGCAGGATCCGCGCGTGGACCAGGATTCGACCCGGGTCCGCGCTCCTGACCTGCGGGAAAGAAGACCCGCGTGCCAACCCAGACGACCTGACCTGACCTGACTTGCGACCCGACCCGGGAGCACTCACAGCCGCCTAACCTGCATCGCAGACCCGACTCCTGCGCGACCTAACCCGTGGCTGATTGGGTTGCTGAACCGTGGAGGCCCTTTTGTTTTGGACCATCATTTGCCCAGCCCAATAGCAATTTGGGCTTCACTTTGAGTATAATCTTTTTCAGCCCTTTTATTTGTTTTTATTATTATTATTATTATTATTATTGTGTTTTTTTTATTGTTGTTATTATTATTATTATTGTTGTTGTTGTTGTATTATTATTATTTTTATTATTATTATTATTATTATTATTATTATTGCATGTTGTAAAATAAAAGTTTTTGAAAAATTTTCTTTTATTGGCATTTTCATTAAAATTATTATTGATTAGAAAACGTATTTAAAAATAATAAAATCTAAATTTAATAAAATCTAAATTTAATTAAATATTTCCGATGATGGGATGTCATGAAACTCACAAGTAGTGATTTCTTGACTGATCCCTAGGTGAGAAGAGTCTACTAAATGTTACCAGAGTATTGGGATATTTAGTATGATTTTTCAATAATTTAAATTTTTATTAAAAATAAAATATAAGTAATTTATTTTTTTAAATAAAAAAATTAATAATAAAATTTAAATTTAAATAAACAATTAGTCTGATGATGGAATGTTATGAAACTCACAAGTAGTGATTTCTTGACTGATCCCTAGGTGAGAGGAATTAGCTAAATGTTACCGGAGAATTGGGATATTTAGTTAAATTTTTCAATATTAAGAGTTTCATTAATAAAAATCAAAATATAAAGTTCCTTTTATAATTCCATGTGCATCATGTACTACATCCTTGCATCATGTGCATAAATACTAATTTAAAAATAAATGAAATTCTTCCGATGATGGGATGTCATGAAACTTACAAGTAGTGATTTCTTGACCGATCCCTAGGTGAGAGGAATTAGCTAAATGTTACCAGAGTATTGGGATATTTAGTTAAATTTTTCAATATTAAGAGTTTCATTAATAAAATAAAAATAAATAAAACTTCTTTTAAATTTCATATGCATCATACGTTTTTATCAATACTACACGTGTACACGATCAATTATAAAATAACGTGAACCCCACCGAAGATGAGATTCTATAGAACTCACAAGTAGTGATTCTTAAGAAATCTCTAGGTAAGAAAAATTATTTCAAATGTTACCAGAGTATTGGGATATTTGATTTAATTCAATAAATGGTGTTCATGTTGATTTTCATAATGAAATTTTAAAACCTATATAACAGTGTTTTTTTTTTAGCAAATGCACGAAATTTTTTTATATATATATAATAAATGAATTAAACTTAAGCCAAGACTGTTTTATTAAAATCAAAAGATACCACGTAGTTATGATGGTACCGTTTTCTAACGGGCGTTGTGATGGTGCAAATCCTTCCTCACACGTAACCGAACCCCCGAACCCAAATCTTGTTTTCGCATACTAAAAATTTATCTTTTTAATAAAACTTAATTAATTTTGAGATTTTGTTAAAAAGATAAATATTTTAGGTGACCAATCACACCTAATCAAAAAAAGATTGGTAGTGACTCCCTTTTGTTTTTTAAATGTTTTCAAAATCGTCGAGCGCGAAACTGTTACGAAAATGATAATTTCATATTTTCATATATTGAAGTAATAACCCAAAAGATGATAATATCCGTCAAACACCTGCAAAAAAAATATGTACACGCGAGTAAGGTTTTACGTTTATTCATTAATTAGTTGAATTCTTTCTGTTCTATAAATAGATAACAATTATGTATGATGTAAACATAATTGCAGGAGTATAGATCCGGCAGCATCATTTGAAGATTCTTAGAACTAAAAACCTTTTTTTTACGATAATCAAACTTTTAATTTTTAATTTAAGTGTTGGACGCATTTTTTTTGGATGTTAGTGTTTCTTATATTCGAATGCAACATTTATATTTCATTTATCATCATTTCTTATATATTTTTTCTTATAAGATTTACTTACTTCGATTAAATTACGTTAATTAATTATATATTTGATTTTATCATCTAAATAACTAAATTGTAAATAAAATTTATTTTTTATTAACAAACACTTTTAAGTATACAAAATTTTCGTGCATCACACGGGTCATAAACTAGTCAGTTATAGAAAGATGGAATCGGTTAAATGTTTTTCTGTTGTTACAAAGAAAATATTTAATAATTAAAAGTGAGATAAAATTATTTGGATTCAATTTTAAATTTTATAATATGTTACAATTTTTTTTAACCAAACGATCAAAAATCAAATGATCTGAACTTTTCAAAAGGAGTCGAACATCAAAATAACAGTGTTTTGGTAACCGTGAATTTAATGAATATTAATTTGAATACCTCGTCAAATATTGACATTGGCGGGCAGCATTTTTATAATATGTAAAAGTCTCCTAATAAAAAACCTCAGTCATGGCCCCTGGCAGTGAAAAACCTATTAGGCCCATAGGAGACAAACTTGCAGCGTTTGTGCAACGCGCTAGAGGCCCCAATAGCTAATTACTTTAGGTTGGGCTGTCCTGAAATATAAGGTTAAATCATGTCGGCCGATGGTCCGCGAATCAATATTAGGTTGATAAGCAATTAGCCCAAAACGTACAAAGGAGCTTCTCGCCTCGTCGCTTCTTTGTAAGTTAGCTTCCAACTGACATCCTTAATATATGAATTATTATCAAATACATCATTAATGAAGTTTTTTAATTTATAAATAAGATTAAAATAATAATACTATATTCTTTAAAAAAATAAAAATAAATAAAATAAGACATGTATTTTATCATAATCTTACATGTAGAGTTAAAAAACTCCACTAACTATCTATTGGATAATCTTATATATATTTATGGATTATCATCCAATCTACTACCGGTGGAATTTTTTAACTCTACAAGCAGGGTTAGAATAATGACACATGTTTTTTTTATTTTAATAATATTTTTAAAAGACAAATGTCATTATCTTAACTCCACTTGTGGAGTTAAAAAACTCCATCGACGGTAGATAGCATAATAATCATATATTTATATATAAAAGATAAAGCATTTGACTACAAGTGAACATCTTATGTGGACAGCTTAAATATTTGACACATGTAAAAAATAATTATCCTTTTTCAAGTTTCAAAAAATAGAAATACGTGTGCTAAAAATAAAAAATAAATCAATTATCTTTTTAAATTAATTTTTTATTTTCATTTTTAAATGATATATATCTATATCCATATATGGATTAAAATTAAATAAAAATCACATATTATTTATCTCTACCTAAGATAAGATTACAAAATATAACATTTATATATATAGCTTGTATCAATTATTTTATCACATATTAGTTTTTATTTTTTAAAAGATATCATCTATATTTATATTTATATATATATATATATATAAAATCAGTATAGACAACGTGATTTAACATGCAATATTAATATAACATGTTACATATTATTAAATTATCAATTAAATTTTTTAATTTTCTAAAAGATGACGTCATTTAAAAAAATACTTAACAGGTAATTTTTTTTTAACATTATACAAAATATAAGATCTATATATAGCTTTTACCGATTAAAAACATAACTTTGTATAACAACCAAGGCTTGGCTTAGTAATTGTTATCTCTCCTTAGAAGGCATTAGGTCCAAGATTTGATTCCCCCATTCTTCTTTGTACCTCCCTATGAACCAAAAAAAAAAAAACATAACTTTGTATTTTATAATTATGACCAATAAAATCCTATAATTTTCAAAGGAAAAAAAATATTACTTTGTATGTAATTAGATTAGCATTTTATCTATATCTTCTATGTCATCTGTGAAATTTATTAAATCATCAAAGTGACACATCATTCAAAGATAGTAAGGAATATACGAGTCATTTGCTATCTCTTCAACTCAATAAAAATTCATTGAAGAATCTTTTTTTAAAACAATTTGTATACGGTATTAATTTTAAAATGGAGAAAATTTTAATTTCTTTAAATCAAGAACATGTTAATTTTTTTATATACAATTTTCATTTAATAAATTACAATATCAATTTGATTTAACTTTTAAAAAAATTTTATAATTATATCCAACATGTAATTTTTTATATTACTATATTGTAATATACAAATTATAAATAAAAATATTGAATATACAATTTTTTTATAAACATAATAATTTATATTACAAAATTTCAAAAAAATTATCAATAAATTTATTATTTGATTAATATATTTTTATATATCATACGAGTTTAAAACTAATTATCCATAATATATAGGCTTTTCTTGATTTATAAGTAGAGCAGTTGCAGTTTTATACTTTTATATTTTTAAGATGATTCTAATTATCTAATATAATTTAAGTTCTTTATCTTTTCTAGACCTGACAATCTTAGACACAACACAAATGCGATACGAATAAATGACACGAGATTAAAATTAAATAAAATTAATATATGAATATGATAAAAGTTAAAAATAACATTTTGAGTTTTTCGCGTCGACATAAATTTTGACATAAAATTTTTATATTTTACATGATACGAACATAATTTTACATAATACGAAAACAAATTTTATACATATAAAAATAAATTATATACATGAATTACCGGATCTAATTTTTTCAAATGAGAAAGGGCTTTCGGTACCCGATCTTTTCGTGAGGGCTGCGGGCTGGATTTGGAAGAGACACGAAGAAAACGACAAATTGATCGACCATATAACCGCTGACATCAGGATCTGAAGTTCTTAACCTTCTATATAAAGAGCTTCGCTTCTTCCTTATAAATAACTCCTTATTTCTTTCTCTCCTTTCCAAACATCTATCTTGGAAAGAAATGAAAGATTGATGCTGAGAAAGTAGTGCAAAAAAGCCCTTTGTCTACTTCTAATACACAAGTTCTTCAAATGAAGCTTCGGCGTTCATTTGATCGAAGGGTTACTTTTCGTTGCTGCTGTCTTCAGTACTCGAGTTGAACCTCGTGTGTTCAATCACCGGCCTCTGGCTGCAGAAGCCAGCTTGTGCAGGTTCCGCCACTCAGTTCAAGATATTCACAAGCTTATTTTTACACAATGACTTCTTTGTTCATCTTATAAAGTATGTTTTGTCAGGTTCAACTGATAATTTTCACTGAAATCTTAAGTTTCAATCTCTTAAGAAGATTATAAGCTTTTTTTTAGTTGAAGCAGTCCGGTATCCGAACATCATTTTAGGTTTAATAATTTGAAATCGAATTATTGTCGGACTTCGAACGGAGTGCTTCTCAACATTGTTTTCTCAATTCAAAATACTCAAACTTAAGATTTTATTTAAAAGACACCGAGTTCTTTTTATTTAGCTCAACAGACATTAGTAACATTATAAGCTCTTCCTAGAACGTTATTAGACCCCAACCATAAATTTGCTTTTGATCAATTCTTTTTTTTGGTGTAAGGACAAATATTCTCATCTGTTTTACGGTCTAAGATTAATCATGTTCAGGTCGAAAGTGATAAACGGTAAAAGTCTCCCAACAGTAGAGACTCCAGGACTCGAACTCTATCCAAGTACCAGGGGAAGAAATCTACTTCCACTTCTTCCAACTATTTGTTGGTACTTTTGATCAATTCTAATGTCAAGCTAATTAACCTATTAACACAAAATTACCTTAATTAGACACCCATTTACAAGAATATAGTTTTCGCCATTTCTAATTTAATATTTCCTGCCTATTAGTTTTTTCATGTTTTTAATTCTCTTTATTTTTAGACAAGTGAAATTTTTATTTTTATATAAAGAACATTACAGGGAAGCATTTAGTCTCCACACTAAGTTAAAAATATAAAAGAGAAACTGAGAAGAATGGAGGATGGAGCATATATTTTACTTACATGTAAGGCTTTCCATGAATCTTGACAAAATAATTAGAAACCTAACAATTTTGTTAAATAATTAGAAAGTGTTGGAATTATTGAAAAATCTTTCTGGATCTTTTCATAAAAAATGAAAGGAAGAAGAATGAGCCACAAAATTACAAATGGTCGTCCATAAGGTACGTTAATCAAGGCTGGTTTTCGGTCTCATGAGGTCGGTGTAATCGCGTAGCAATTTTCATGCAAATCGCTCGACTTTGGCATATACGTGCAAGCAATGTTCGATTCACGGCCGATTATAAAAATGGTTAAGTGATATTTTTCGTTTAATTGATTTTTTTCTCGAAATCTCCTATATCCAAATATCACTTTTTCTTTTTCAATCACAAAGTCAAAGTAATTGCTTTACTTTTGCGAAG
This sequence comes from Heritiera littoralis, assembly GCA_031772115.1. NCBI lineage: Eukaryota > Viridiplantae > Streptophyta > Magnoliopsida > Malvales > Malvaceae > Heritiera > Heritiera littoralis. The sequence goes on along the minus strand of JAPDPK010000135.1, from coordinate 1,678,353 downwards.
TTGTTTCAAGGACATCAAATTTCTGCTCTGCTTGGTCTATTTGAGTGGCCTACTTTATTAGCGAGATGTAAATGGACTCAATCGGAAGACCTTGACAGCAAACGGGCGACGTGGCGTTATTTTGCAACTACGGTTGGCAGCAATCACACAATCTCGAAGGCAAACGGGCGACGTCGCGCGATTTCAAGCAATTGTCTCCAACAATCGCACCATCGGGACAGTAGACGCGCGACTCACGCTGTTTTGAGACAGGTGTCGCTAGCAATCGCACTATCTAGCCAGCAGACGCGCATTGCTTTTCTATATTAGAAAAAAAAAAGGTCTGAATTATGATGATCGAATTTAATTTTTGTATATACGCAGATGTATATTCTTTTGGAAGTTATTGTCACTTTATGTAAAGCTATTATCCAATCTCATTCTTGTATTTTGATTAAGATGAATTTATTATCACACCATTCTTTGACTTTTAAAACAAAATGTTTCTAATTAATTGTTGTTTGTTGAGTTTTGAGTGGATTCAATTATTTTGTTTAATTTCAAAAAGAATTTTTTTTAAATCTAAGTTATTGAAAGGGATGGAAAACTTTTACTTAAAAAATAAAAATTATATATATAAAACTTATATTTCAATCCCAATTCAAATAGTTTAACTGTAAATAAGAGGAAGATATACTTTGGATGAAGTCAGCTATTTTGGATGGAATTATTGTTTCATCGAAGGTTAAAACCAAGAAAGAAAATTTTGCGTCTTTTTCCACCTTGTAGAAATCTTAAATTATCTAATTAACATTGAGAAAATTAGAATCTGGACAGTGTTCACATTAGCTTTTGTTAACAATCATTTTGCCGAATGGTGAAGAGCTTTAACTGTGATTAAACCCTTAACAGAAACTTGTGATTTACATCCAAAAAATTACTTTTTTTAGTAGTACATCATTAAAAGTTACAATCATAATTAACATATTACATTCCATAGATAAGTAACTATAAAAATTATTTTACTTAGAACTAGGTAAATTAGTAAATAATTAAATTAATTCAAGTTCATACTTGTTGAGACTCAAATTTAAGAACTCAAAGTCCTAAGATTTTCTCCTTGTTACTAAGCTAATGTCCCATTGGTAGCTTTTGTTAATTACTTTGTTATGTAGGTTTTTTTTTTTACTTAATGGAGAATTGGAGACATGATGTAGGAAAATACAATTATCTAGGGATTATTATCCCTTTTCAGAAAGAATTAAGTTCAAGATTCTAATTCACATTTCCCTCTTGTACATTTTTATGATAAAAAAACTCATATTTCAAATCTGTCAAATTTTTACATTTTAAAAGCCAAATTATAATTGTCTTAGTTAATTCTCGAAGTTGATTTTTTATCATCTTAATATCTTTCAATGAAATCAAAAAATTAAAAAGAAAAAGTGCTGAAATGCCAAATGTTTAACATTTAGTAAACTAATTACCATTTTAATTTTGATTAATTACGATCTTTATTTTTATTAAAAAAAATTATGGCCTTTATTTTTATTTTGAAATCATCAAATTAGAAATGAAGATAATTATTATAGACTTGAAGAGCATTTTATTTAAAATTTTGCTAGAGGCTAATCTGTTTTTTTTTTCAACTCCAATAATTATATTAAACGAGGGATAACTTTTTAGTCTATAAAAATAAAATGAATCCTATAGGCTATAGTACCATAAATCAAGGTATTTAGACAGTGTTTGAAAAACTAAAAAAATTAAGTATTGAAAATTTAAACGCTGAATTTTTAATATTGAATATGAATAATAAAAGATATTTTGTATCTTATATCTTATACAAATGTATAAAAATAAAACATTTTGACTAAAAGTAAAATATCTTATCTGCGTAATCTAAATGTTTGACATATGTATTATTTTAAAAATAAAAAACAACTTTTTTCAATTTTCTAAAAAATAGACATTTATATATATTAAAATTACAAAATAAATCAATTATCTTTAAATCAAATATTTATTTCAATTTCTTTTTTCAATGTATTAACTTAAATAAATGTACTACCACTTTTTTCAATTTTCTAAAAGATAGACATCTATGTATATTAAAATTTTTTAAAAAAATCAATTATCTCTCTTCACTTTCATCCATCTATTATTATCGTTAACTAAGTAATGCTTATATATGTACTGTTGCTCTATTGGATTACTCTTTTATTGGTTTTTACTTCTGCACCATTTTGCTCATGCCCATTCCTAATTGAGTCTTTCTATTGTATTTGTGAAATTATTGTGGTGTGAGAGAGTTTTTTTGGCTTCTGCATAAGAGGCTTTGGTATCTTTTGTTCAATATAAAAAGCTAGAAAATTTCACCTTTTAAGTTAAGGCTTTTTTGATATATAACATGTAAAAAATTATTTTGAAAAACTTATACCTTGAAGCATGCATTCCTGACAATATTTGTAGTTTATACTATGCATTTGGAATTAATTCATGTATCGCATAGGTCACAAAATAGTTTTATATAAAATTTAGTTCTAAATATAAACATATATTTTTTATACTTGTTTGAAACTTTTTTACATTCTTTTCACCCTGATATTCATATTATTCCAAATAAAATCAAACTTTTTATTGACATATTATGTTTTATACTACATAAAAATATGAAATATTGAGAAAGAAATATAACTATTATATATAAAATATTATAAACTTAAAAATATATAAAAAAATTTAAATATAATAGAAATAATTAAATTTAATGATTAAGTAATTGATTTACTATTTGTTCTCTTAAATTATTATCGTTTTTATTATTAACATGTTTAATAAAATATTTCTAATCATACTAACAAGTGGTTAGAATAATTGGAAGTAGATTTTTTCTTCAGGTATTTGAACAGAGTTCGAATCCTAAAGCCCCACTGTTGGGAGGACTTTATTATTTTCTCACTCACAACCTGAACATAATTAATCTCAGAATGTAAAATGGATGAAGATGCCTATGCTTACACCTAAAAAAATATTTCTAATCACCCTCATAATGCTAATCTGCAATCCTCTCTTCCTTGTCTCTTAAAAATTTTGGAATTGAATTTGGAGAGGTTGAATCGGATTTGAGTGATTAGAGTTTGAAAATTTCTAATTTGGAAATTGTGAGAATGAAGTTGGGATTGAGAATTGCAAAAAAAAAAAAAAGTTTCGATTTGAAGATTAATTTAGATTTGTAGAATCTTTTTTTTTTATTTGTGATTGAGTTTCAATTTCTTATTTATGATAATGAAGAATTTAAAAAAAAACTGCAAAAAATGAAATAACTAGTCGAATTAGAAAAAATTAACTGCTAATTTTTTTTTATTTTCTAGGCACTGTAAATTTTTAAAACATTGTTTTTGAAACTGAATTTTTAATACATTTATCAGTGGAGATTTGGCTTGCATGTGCCCACCATGAAATTTTTTTAATGAGTGCTAAGTGTAGTTATTTTTACAATAACATTTTAACATTTTTCACGTAAAATTTGAAAGTGACGTGATTTAATAATAAAATTAAAATTATTGAAATGTGATTGTCAAAATTATTGTTCTTAGCTTTTTTTCAATTTTTTTAATTTTTTAACAATCAAATTTGAGCTAATAATTGTTACAATTCCTTAATAGAAATTAAGAGTAAAATTCGATGCACCATTTTTCATTGTACCTCCATGAGCCAAAATTTTTTATTTTTAATACATTAAGTTCCCACCTCGCTGCAGGGACACCCACGATTTGGATCGATTTGGCTGCAATCGCACCCCACTGAGAAACCGGTTGCAGCCAAATCAATTCTAAATGAATCCACTTGGTAAAGAATTTGTTATTTTCGCGTCTATTTAGGTTAGAAACAAGCAAGCTTGTTTTGGGCAGGCCTGCTCGACTGCTCCTAAGACTGCTGGCTTTTAGTTGCAAAGGAGGCGCCCAAATAATTATTTTGGCTAATAAATAAGCCACAATCAACGCATTCCAAACCGTCTCACTCTTCCTTTCTCTTCATCTCTTCCTGTCTCTCTGCGACTCTGACGCAGGTCTTACAGTGTTCAAGCTTTCAATATTTTTAGGATGGTGAGCTTTCCATTGTTAAAGGGTGATATCCGATCTGTTCTTTGATCGGATCTGAGCCCTCCAACTGTAACTGGAACGGCTTCTTTGTATAGTTAGGCTATTTTTAGTGGTTCTGGAATCCCTATTAAATTGGAAAATTATATCCTTCCGTGGATATGAAGTAACATTTTTTAAACTTTTTTCTGTTTTTTTCCTTAGTTTTCTCCGAAATTTTTTTTTCTTGAGATGGCAAGTTTTTACAAAGACAATTTTCATGTCGCAAAATTATGATTATTGATGATTTCATCGCCATTTTGTCCTTTTATTTTTCATAAAATTCTAGTTTTATTGCCCAGATCTTAGATCTAGGACGGGAGTCAAATACCCACATAATCTGTTAGATCATCCTGGTCACCATGAGTGGACAAGATGTCCTGTTTGACGAAGACTTTTGAATTTTAATTATTGAATTTTAAAATTAAAATTTTAATTTAAAATTGTCTAAAATTGAATCTTTTTAAATTTAATTTCATTATCGTCTTAATTTAAAACAAAAGTTCAAAAATTATTTTATATATTTTGATTATATTTTTTAATGATTTTTGTTAAAAAAAAATCAAATCAAGCCATGTTAATTACCAACTGAAAACTCAATAAAAATACCCATTAATTTTTTTATCAGTAAATACCTATTAGTTTTAAGATACAAATGAAGCCAAATTCTACAAATGATATTAAAAAATTATCATATTTATTTTTATTAAATATCATATGTTTTTATAATATACTTCAAAACAATATAGAATAATCTTTTAACTCATTGATGAGTTTGATATTCAATTGACAGTGTCAGATGAAATTTTTAATTAAAAACATGAATTAATTTTCCCCTCCCTCCATGAAAAAACTTAAAACGTACCAAGGGAAATTTTATTTTGGACGAAAAATAAACTTTAAATTATTAAAAAGAACATGAACTTTTAAGAGCCATAAACCCCAATCATTTGTACCTAAAATCGAATTTTAAAATTCTAAACTTTCATTAATTTCCAGTATTTTTTTTTTCATACGTCATTATTCGCATCTGTCGATTCAGACCTCAAATGTCTAAATTGGAGTCCAAAAAGTTGAGATATCCTTTTGGAGACCAATTACATGAAATCAGATATATACCAAAAATAACTTCAATGTAAATCAAACAATCTGGGACCTTGATAATTGGTAATTACCAAATGCATTTACTTATAAAAAAATTCTATTTGCAATCTAATATTTGCTTTTCACAACAAAATGTATTTTTTTTGTTTTTAATGTTATGACAAAAATACCCTATAAAATCCCCCCTAATTTCACTCTCCACCTCCTATCTTTCTTTCTAAAAGTCAACCCAGTTCATAGAAAACCCAACAAACCCAAAACCAGCCTCGGCCACTGCATCAACTGTCACCCTCCATCGCCGGTCACGGGAAAAATCTCAAAAATTATCCAGAAACTCCTTTTGAGCTCTTCTTTCTGTTTCCTACAACACTTTTTTCAAAAAAATAATCTTATTGTCCTAGATCTGTATATTAAAACCAGCTATATCTTTTTTCGCGCCGTCAACTGACGGCCGATAGAGGAGGATGGTTGCCGGCGTTGTGGCCGATCACCCCTTTTTGGGTTTGCTGGGATTTTATGATCAGCTGGGTTTATTTGGAAAAAGTTGAGAGAGAGTGAAAATAAGTTGAGTTTTATAGGGGTATTTTTGTAATAACATTAAAATTTTAAAAAATCTTAAATTGTATATAAAAAAAATGGGTTGCAAATAGAATTTATTTTTTGTACAAAAATTTTCTTTCATTTGGAGAATAGGAAATTTTAATCACGTTTTTTTAACCAAAAAATGCGCCAATTGATTAATCAAGGAACTTTATGCATTCATTAACCTTGACTATAAATCAACTAAGAGAATAAATCCAAATTTTTCTCCAGGTCAAAAGGAAACCCAACTTTCTTGTTAGGGATATTTTTGGAAGCTTATGATAGTTGAAATATATCTGAATAGATTTTTTTTTGTTCGTGTTTTTTTAAATTTTTCATATAAATTTTGTAATATTGGTGTTAATATTATTTTGCTTGCCTCTATCAGGATTCACCGAAGGATCTTGAGATTCTGGGAGCAGAATTGGCAAACAAAAAAGCTGAGACAAAACGCATGGTGAGGTGGCTGAGGGGAAAGGAACTTGCAGTTAAAAGGAAGAAAAAAGAAATGCGTAGGACTAAGAGAGTGAACAAGCTAATGTTAGCTGAGAATAGACGCATGGAAGAAATGATCCACGATTTTCTGCTTTGAGGCTGAAGCAGAGAATAGTGATCCCCAAGCTGTGAGGGAAGTTATCGACGGAATGAATAATCTCAGTATTGAAAGAAACAATATTGTTACTGTGAACTAAGTATCTAGCGGTCGCAATGGAAGCGCTGCTAATGGCGATAGCAGCTAAGGATATGGCAGTCGTCACGGTGGGTGGCGGTATAATCAGCAGCGTGATGTGTTAGGGCTCATTACCTTTAGAAGAAGCTCTGGCCGCCTCTTGTCGTAGTAAATATATAACGTAAAAGTGTCACTGTTTTCATTGGTGGTGATTGGTGAATTTGGGTGTTGAGTTCTCTGTCCATGCTGTTTTACTTGTAATTTAACCAGTTACATGCATTAGTCAAAGTATTTCAATTTTAAAGAAATATATGCTTGCTAAACATTAACTCTTGTGTTTCAATTTTTTTTGTTGTTGATTCTTTTGTTTTATTATATAATTAATCAACGATGATGGAATTTTAGGTAAAATTTTTTATACAAAGTTCCTTTTACAGTTCACAAAAACAAATTATGTTATCGCTAAGTAGAGGAATAGAAAGTTTTATGTAAGTTCTATACAATAACATTTACTCAATAAAATATTTACATGGAGTTATGAAAGCTACGTAATGCATCGCAGGTGTACGCCAGAGATTTGCACGGGAAGCTCCATAATATATTTAAATGGAATATGCAAACACAGGATCAAATTCCAAAAAAGGATAAATAAAGCAACAAAATGCTAATAGCCAAGGCCAACCATGCATTGATGACCATACAAATATACATTGATTTAAAGCTTGGGATCATATTACAAGGTGATGTTTTAGATACGAATGACAGTATTATGAGTGGGGGAATACGCCTTTAAAATGTTCGAGAAAAAACTTAAAACAAAATTTAAAAACATACCTTATCATATAACGTCAGACTGGATGCTCAGGGCACACAACACACAAGACAAAGGGATCATAATATTAACATCAACAAAGTTAAAAATATATTTGCTAGATAAATACCAAGTAATAAATTTTTTTGTAACCACAGATATAGTTGTCTATTTTACAGTTTAAGATTAATCATGTTCGAGTCAAGAGAAGTAAACGGTAAAATTCTTCTAACAATAACAATTTTAAGATTCAAACCATGTTTAAATATCTAAAAAAAAATTCCCTTTACTTTTTTTCAACCACTTATTAGTAATACCAAGTAATAAATTAGAAGGTTAAATCTTACGCAACTAACTATGTAAAGAATTAAAACCATAAACTTTATGTTGAAAATTGAATTGGGAAATAAGGTAGAGGAGAAAAGGGTCACGGTAGGCTGAGTCACTAAGGGGCTAATGGAAACCAAAGGAGTTGTCGCAGAGACTGAAGCAGATCTGTCATACTCCGCCATGACCCTTTTCTGCTTCAGTCTCAGCGGCTTCCCTTTTCGTTGCAACTTTGCATCTTTTGACACATTAACTGCAAAAACCAAAGCTTCAACGTATGTTAAAATTTCCAAACCTGATTTGTCTTTGTTTTGATGAATCATTTGCCTGAAACAAAGGGAAAAAAAGAAGATGGTTAGACTAAAAAAGATAAGAGAAATGCACACAATAGTTTAATTTATTTCTTTTAATTTGATACTCAGCTATTTCAATTTCTTTCACACCTGTCTCCAAGTGAGAAAGAAATTGAAAGAATGGAGAGTCAAAAAAACATGGGAGAGCCTGCCTGATGCAAAGAAAAGAAAGAAAAATGGGTGAGAATTTTATTGAGAGGGGGAAGGCGTGAGGAAAGAGAGGGGGAAGGCGTGAGGAAATACAAGGGAACTATGGAATGAATGTAAGGACTGAATTTATGGAGGTGATCAGAGGGTAAGAGTTGTTTGAGTAACTCTGTAGGGATAAGAGCAAACCCCTCGGCCCTACCCTCGCGTCATTTTCCGCATGCAAGAGGAGGCCTACGACAAGGCCTGCACTATGCTGACAGAACAGAATTAGTAATCGTCAAGTGGGTCTTTCACAGCCTGGCTTCATCTTTCCCTCTTTCGTTTTTCATTCGGTGGTTGAGGCGGTAGATAGGATTTCAGTAAATCCTAGAGAAAAAGGACAATCTTCGGTGGAATTTAGCGCCCATTTGGATGGATGGCCAGTTCGCATAAGTAGTGCTTCACACTGAACTGGTCATTCGTTTGGATGGTCTGCCGTGGCACAGGGGAGAGGATATTCATCGTGTCACAGCATATTTTACGATGAATGCGCTCTCGTTCAGCTAGAATTAATAATTTTAAACACTATATAATAATATAATATAAAATTTATATAAAAGATAGACACGGATTAAAAATAAAAAACTTGTATATTATTAAGGCAAAAGCTAAAAAGAAAAATTATATTTAATATATCGGCAAAAATTTAAACATAAAATTTGTATATTTTATATGATATGAACATAAACTTTTGTGACACAATTATAAATTTTATACATAAATTATCAAATTTACTCTGTCACACCGGACGATGTAATTTCAAAACAGCCCGTGTTCTTTCTTCTTATGATCCTTGATAATGTTGTGTAGGAATAAAAGTTGTCCTAATATTTCACCCAAAAAAAAAAGTTGTCCTAATAAAAACCTCAATCATGGCCCACGGCGATAGCCTTGCAAAGATTGGGTAACGCTCGAGAGCCCACAATAGCAAAAATGAGGTTAATATCATGTCCGCCAATGGTCCACGTATCATATATTGTATTAGCCCAAAACGGAGAGAGAACCTACTCACCTCGTGAGTCGTGTCGTGGCATCATGTAGATGCGGAATTTATGAAAGGCATTTATTTTGCAACTATTTGTATGTGTATCCTTAAAACTAATTACGAACACTTTTTTTTTTAAATCATAAGTATCCTTATTCATTTTAATAATTTGAGATTAATTTTACTCGAGATTTAGTCACAGTTAAGATTTTTCACCCCTCTCCAAAGATATGTTTAGTGGGAGTCGAACCCAAGAGCTCTTCTCACAAACTCAACTTACGTTGCTAACTGAAACACAATTTTTGAGTTAATTACGAACACCCTTCATAGTCATATATAGGCTTCCTTGATTTGTATGTGCATCCTTAAAACGTCTTTGCTTATCAGTAATGGTGTAGTTATGACATTATACTTGTGCTTTCAACTCAATAATCAATCTATTCAACTTATTTAAGTGTATCCTTAAACTTGTTCGTCCTTCCATTTTTAACTTATATAATATCTTTCGAAACACAATTTATTTATAATGGATTTTGACATAAAAATATCTCTTTTTATCTAGTAATTGTTTTGGGAATTTTTTAAAATAGCACATCATACTTAACTTCAAGAGTAAGAACAGCACTTAGTTGAAATTCTTTCCATTTAACATTTTCATTCCCATTGGCATCTCTTATTAAAAAGTGTCTTCAATCCTTCTTATAGTTACACGTCAATTTTAAATATTATATTGCATCCACTAATATCTTTACTTACCTAAACTCTGATATGACTATAATTCTTAAAGGCACACGTGAACAAGTAACTCATGACATGTTATTTTTGAATAATTATTCACTAATGTTCATCACTTTAACAAAATAAATTTTAATGAACTAATCATGTCATCTCCATTTGTAATTATATTAATTTGTTTCCAAATTAATTGTCTTTACTTAAATTACACACTATTTAAGGGGTTGTTTGGTATCACTTTCGTTTTCTATTTTTTGTTCTTGTTTTCATTTTTTTTTGAAACAGTAGCATAAAACACGTTTGGCAACATATTTTTGTTTTCAAAAAATGAAAACGAAAACAAAAATTTTCAAAAATTTTAGAAACAAGAATTTGTTATTTCTATTGTTTTCGGAAACATGTTTTCATTAAATGAACAATGTTTATATATTAACATAATATTAATATTTTTCATATATAAAATAAAATTAAAATTTTTAAATAAAATAATATTAAATTTTAATATAAAATATTATTTAATTTAATTTTGTATAATAATTTATTGAATATATTAGGTATTTTAAATAATATCATTTATTATAATTTTGATATGTTTATAATTAATATTATTGCTAAGTACTATTATCTAATATAATTAATTATTATTTTACTAAAGAATATTATTATTTAATACTATATTCTTTAAATTTAATTTAAAACATATCATTACTACTGTTAAATAATTTAATATTATTAAATAAGTGAATACTTAACATTAAATAATATTATCTATATTAAATAAAATATATTTTAATAACTATATAATTTATTATAAATTACTTAGTTAAATATATTATTTAATATTATTACAATTAAATATGATAATATTATTAATAAAATTTATAATTATTAATTCATATTATTATTTAATATATAAATTTAGAATTTTAATAATCTAAATTATTATCTAATAAAAATTAATATTAAATTTTTTAATATTATTTTAATTGAATTATTTTATTTAATTTATATTTAATTATAATATTATTTTAATTATATTAAATTTTAATAAGATTAATTGAAAATATTCAATATTAGTATTAAATAGTATAAAAGAATATTATTTAATAGATATATTATTTTTATTTATTTTTTAAAATTTTATTTTGTGAATTAAATTATTATATTTGAATCAGTTTAAATATTTGTTTTCAATATATAACAATACTAACAAAATATGTTTTTTATTTTTAGAATTTGAAAACAAAACAAAGCAAACACAAAAACAAAATTTTCAAAAATATAAAACATAAAACAGAAAATAGAATACGATCCCCAAGTATTCATGCGGACATATTATTTAGTTGAAATCCTTACCAATTAACAACTCAAAATTTTTCAAAAAAATCAAAAATATTTGAAACACATATATCGTTAAAGAATAACACATATTTTGATTATGAAAACATAAATCTCATGAAGCAATCACTATGTAGTTCTCAAATTTCATCGTCTATAAATTTGCAATGCATTTAAACTTAGTGATGCATACACCAAAATATAAACATGATTAAAACTATAATCACCACTACATACATACATATTTAACTCATTTTGTTCTTTGAAATCTTCATTATTTAAAAAACAATAAACACGTGCATATATGCATATATCAAAAGTTAAAAATACTGAAATAATGTTAAATAAAAAATATAAAAATAATATTTATAGTGTTCAATCAAAAAAAAAAAAGGAGTTCTTCCTTCCTTCATTCATACTGCTGTTACAGTATTTATAGTACAAGAATTGAAGCTGTCATAATTATCAACTATAAAACAGTTACAACTACTCTAACTGCCTGTAACTAACTCAAAGTTGTATAACGAGCAGGTCTCTTAACCATTCACCTGGCTCAACCCTGAGCTACAAATGATGCACTGACAGCTATCCGCTGATGTACCTCCTCATTACTTTCAGGCAGCTACATGTGCCCTGCCTGTCAGCTCCTGACGCATCTCTCCAGCCCTTCCGGTGTCATTCTCAGCTACATTCATGTTAGATTCGCACCTTAAATCGCACCGAACACCCATTTGGGTGTCAAGCTCCAATGCAGTTGGAGGTTTTTCAACGGCACTGGAGCTTCAATCTCCGCTGGACCCTCATGGATTTGGTGGCTCCCAACTGGCCATTTGTGTCTTTTTGCCCTTTTTCTTTTTTATTTTGCTGCTTTTTCGATTTTTTTGTTCATATATATATTTTTTACTTAAGATTCTTTGAATTATTTTATTTTAACATAATATAATGTGTCACTATTTAATTAAATAAAATATTAAAATATACATAAAAATAATTTCTAACTATTTTAATAATAAAATTTAAATTTATTAAAAAAATTATTTGGTATAAATTATTTTACTAATTTTTAATTATTTATTAATTTTACACATATCAAATATATATTATAAATTTTTATTATGTACTTTTTTTAAAATTAATATCTTTAACGGTCATTTTTTCTTCTCCTTACACTTATCTCACCTGTTGCAATTGCATCTAAAGTGTAAATTTATAATCTATTATTGAATTTTATCTCACCACTGAAATAACCAATCTCACTGTTATAATAACTAATATCACTATTATTGCTGTTTTTAATCTTACTGGAACTATTCTGAAGCAAAGAATAGTGATCCCCAAGCAGTGAGGGAAGTTATTGAAGGAATGAGTAATCTCAGTCTTGAAGGAAGCGCTGCTAATGCCGATAACAGCTAAGGATATGGCGGTCGCCCCAATGGGTGACGGCATAATCAGCAGCGAGATGCATTAGAGCTCATTACCTTTAGAAGAAGCTGCAACTTCCTCCTGTCGTAGCAAATAATGTAATAGTGTCACTGTTTTCATTGGTGGTGAATTTGCGTGTTGAATTCTCTGTCCATGCTGTTTTATTGGTAATCTAAGTAGTCAAAGTATTTCAATTTTAAGAAATATATGCTTGCTAAACATTAACTCTTGTGTTTCAATTATTTTGTTTTTGATTCGTCTGTTTTATTATATAATTAATCAACGACGATGGAATTCGAGATAAAAATTTTTATGCGATGCTCCTTTACCGTTCACAAAAACAAATTATGTTGTCGCAATGTAGAGGACTAGAAACTTTTATGTATGTTCTATACAAACACATTTACTCTATAATACTTACATGGATTTACGTAAGCTACGTAATGCATATCCGGTGTACGCCAGAGATTTCCACGGGAAGCTCCATAATTTATTTAAATGGAATATTAAAACACAGGATAAAATTCCAAAATAAATAAATAAAGCAAGAAAATGTTAACACCCAAGGCCAACCATGCATTGATGTGATGACCATAAAAATATAAACTGATTTAAAGGTTGGGATCATATTACAAGGTGATATTTTAGATACCAATAATAAAATGAAGCATTATACTCCTAATCATTTTTTGTGTGGGACTTTCAAAAAAAAAATTTGTGTGGGAGAACACGCCTTTAAAATGTCAGAGAAAAAAAAACTAAATAAAATTTAGAACATCCCTAATCATATTCTCTTTGATACCCCATTAATAATTTAAATGTATAATGGGAAAAAAAATTGCAACGAAAGTGTGGGGATTGGAAACATGTGAAAGGAAAGTGATCAATTTTCTTCTCTCGGGCCCCTAATCAACTCCTATTCCTCTTTAAAAATTAGTTATATAAAGATGGAATCGATTAAGTGTTTTTTTGTTGTTACAAAAAAAAATATTTAATAACCAATACGTGGTTAAAAGAAGTAAAAATAGATTTTTTCTTTAAACATTTAAACATTGTTTGAAATTTGGAGTTGTTATTATTGAGAAAACTTTATTATTTACTACTCCAATCTGAACAAGTTTAAAACTATAAAACGGACAAGGATGTTACACAAAAAATTTTATATCTAATAATTAAAAGTAAAGTGAGATGATTTGGATTTGAATCTAATTTTTATAATATGTTACAGTTTTTTTAACCGATTGATAAAAAAAATCAAATGATTTGAACTTTTCAAAAGGTGTCAAGTAAGGATGGCAATGGGTACCATATAAACAGGTATCCAGTATTACTCGATTTGTTTAAATAGGGTTATGATAGTATACAATAGAGTTTAGGTAGGGTTCAGGTAGTGAAATAATTACCCATCATAAGTTCGAGTAGTTATCTAAGAGCATCTGAACCTGAACCCTATTATAAAAATAATTAATTAATATGATATTTATATTTTTTATATATAAATTGTTTATTATTAATGTTGTATTAAATTAATTCATTAAATGTTATAATTATAATTTTTAAATTTAATTTATTTTAATGAGTTAAATTAAATTTATTAATTTAATTTTTTTAATTAAATTATTCCAAAATCAATTTTAATTTAAATTTAAAAATCAAATTTTGACTTAATAAATAAATATTTAACAAGTTCAGATAATTAAACGAGTATTTTTTATTTTATATGATTAGGTTTCAAGTAACACAAATCAAAATAATCATATAGTTAATTGGATTCGGATTTGAGTATCTCAAATTTAGAGGATATCCAATCCATTTATATTCGTAGTCTCAAGCATGAAACCAAAGAGTGTTTTGGTAACCATAAATTTAATGAATTTTAACTTGAAGACCTCGTCAAATATCGACATTGGCAGGCAGCATTTTGATAACTAAAGTTATGATAAAATTAAAAGCCTCCTAATAAAAACCACAATCATGGCCCAAGTCAGGGTAAAACGTACTAGGCCCATGGGTGACTAACTTTCAGCGATTAAGCAAAGCGCTAGAGCCCCCAATGGCAAAGTTACTTTCGGTTGGGCTGTTTTGAAAAAATAGGGTAAATTCATGTCGGCCGATGGTCCACGGATCATATATTAAGTTGAAAAGAGATTAGCCCAAAACGTAGAAGAGGAGCATCTCGCCTCGTCCCTTCTTTATAACTCAGCTTCTAAAATTAATTTACGAACACCCTTATTTTTTGAACGGAAGACATGAAGAAAACAACAAATTGATTGACCGGGAGTATAACCCCTATGACATCAGGATCTTTAAACCTCTATATAAGGAGCTTCGCGTCCTCCTTATTAAGAACTTGACTTCTTATTTCTGTCTGTCCTTTCCCAAATCGATCCAAGAAGAAATGAAAGATCGATGTTGAGAAAGTAGTGCACCTGTGGTTTACAAAAAGTCCCTTTGTCGACTTCTATTACAGAAGTTCTTCAAATGAAGTTTCGGCGTTCATTTGATCGAAGGGTTACTTTTCGTTGCAGCTGTCTTCAGTACTCGAGTTGAACCTTGGGTGTTCAATCAGCCGCTTATGGCTGCAGAAGCCAGCCTGTGCAGGTTCCGCCACTCAGTTCAATATATTCACAAGCTTAGATTTAAACAATGACTACTTTCTTCATCTTACAAAGCATATTTTGTCAGGTCCAACCGATAATTTACTCTTAAGAACATTATAAGCTCTTCCTAGAACGATGTTAGGCCCCAGCCATAAATTTACTTTTCATCAATTCTAATGTCAAGCTAATTAACCTACTGAAACAAAATTACTTTAAAAGGATATAGCTTTTGCTATTTCTACTTCAATATATCCTGTCTATTAGTTTTTTTTCATGTTTTCATTTCTCTATTTTTAGATAAGTGATATTTTTATTTTTATATAAAGAACATTATATGGAAACATTTCTTAATTTCCCCCCTAAGTTAAAAATATAAAAAAGAAATGAGAAAGATGGAGCATAAATTTCAGTATTACATACGTATAGTGTTAGGCTTTCCATGAATCTTGAAAACATAATTAGAAACTTAACTTTTTTTTTTTTTATATATAGGAGGTATAAAAAGAGAATGAGAAATCGAATTTTGAATTTAATTTTTTTTTAAAAATAATAATAATTATTAGATCAAAGTTTTATTCCTAGAAATCTAACTATTTTGTTAAATAATTAGAAAGTGTTTGAATTATTAAAAACTCTTTCTTGTTCTTTTCTTTTTTTTTGGTTACAACTTTCCTGTTCTTTTCATAAAAGGAGTGAAATGAAGAAGAATTCGCCACAAAATTACAAATGGTTGTCCATATGATACGTTAATCAAGGTTGGCTTTCGGTCTCCTGCGATTGGTGAAAAGTATAATCGCCTAGCAAACGTCACGCAAATCGCTCGATTTCAGCATATTCGTGCAAGCAATGCTCTATTCACGGCCGATTAATAAATGGTAAAGTGATATATTCGTTTAATTGAGTTTTTATTATTTTCTTTCTTTTTCAATCCCAAAGTTAAGAGTAATTGCTTGACTTTTGTGAAGTTGTTTCAAGGGCATTAAATTTCTGCTCTATTTGGTCCATTTGAGTGGCCTACCTAAATAGTGAGACGTAAATGGAATCAATCGGAAGACCTTGAAAGCAAACGGGCGACGTGGCGCTATTTTTAAACTACAGACGGCAGCAATCACACGGGCTCGACGGCAAACGGGCGACGTCGGGCTACTTCAAACAATTGTCGCGGGTAATCGCACGATCGAGTTAGCAGACGCACGACTCGCGTTATTTTGAAACAATTGTCGCCGACAATCGCACGATCAAGCCAGCGGACGCGCATTGCTTTTAAATATTAGTAAAAGAAAAAGGTTTGAATTTTTTTTTGATTGATTTTAATTTATGTATATATGCAGATATATATCCTTTTGGAAGTTATTGTCACTGTATTATGTAAGTAAACAAGGCTATTATCCAATCTCGTTCTTGTATTTTAATTAAGATGAATTTATTATCACACCACTCTTTGACTTTTAAAACAAATTGTTTCTAATTAATTCTTGTTTTTTGTCTTGAGTTTTGAGTGAGTTCAATTATTTTGTTTAATTTCAAAAAGAATTGTTCTTTTTTTTTTTAATCCAAGTTATTGAAAACGATGTAAAATTTTTATTTAAAAATAAAAAATATATAAAACATATATTTCAATCCCAATTCAAATAGTTTAACTGTAAATAAGAGGAAGATATACTTTGGATGTTGACATCTATTTTGGATGGAATTATTGTTTCATCAAAATTAAGTTAAAACCAAGAAAGAATAATTGTTTCTTTTTCTAACTTGTAGAAATCTTAAATTATCAATTTCTTGATGGAATGATTAATGATGAATTGTATTATCTTGTAATATTTAGATTTAAAATTTTTATTTTCAGTTATTTAATATTTTTTTGTAACAAAAATAATGAAATCTTAAATTATCTAATTTACATTGAGAAAACTAGAATCTGGACACTGGCCAGATTAGCTTTTGTTAATTTACTTTTTTTTAGAAATATATTTTCATTGGAAGTTATAATCATAATTAATGTATTATATTTCATAAATAGATAATTATGAAAATCATTTTATTTAAACTAAGTAAATAAGTAAATAATTATAACTAACTAAACCAATAAATAACTAAACAAATTCAAGTTCACATATAATAAAACTCAATACATTGAGAATTCAAAGTCTTTTCATCTTTTCCTTACCATTAAATTAAAGCTTCGTTGGTAGTTTTTGTTAATTACTTTGTTATGTTGGAATTTTCATTTTTTTTTCTTTAATGGATGTTCGAACCATTATTTCTCTCTTGTATTTTTCTGTGAACAAAAAGAACCCCTCATATTTCAAATTTGTCAAATTTTTGCACTTTAAAAGCGGATACATGATTATCTCAATTAATTCTCAAAGTTGATTTTTTTTATCATCTTAATATCTTTGAATGAAATCAAAAAGTAAAATAAAGCTGCTGAAATACTAAATGACAAATATTTAACATTTAGTAACACTAATTACCATTTTAATTTTGATTAATTATGGCCTTTATTTTTATTCAAAAAAATTATGACCTTTACTTTTATTTTGAAATCATCAAATTAGAAATGAAGATAATTATTATAGATTTGAAGAGCATTATTTTTAAAAAATTTTTTTGCTAGAGGCTAAGTGTGTCCTATAGGCTATAGGACTATAAAACAAGGTATTTAGGCGTGTTTGATAAACTAAACACTGAATTTTTAATATTGAATTTGAATAATAAAAAATATTTAGTACAAGCAAAATTTTTTACTAAAAATAAAATATCTTATGGAAGTAATCTAAATGTTTGATACATGTATTTTTTTAAAATAAAAAAATTATTTTTTTCTGAAAGATAGACGTTTATATGTATTAAAATTATAAAATAAATCAATTATCTTTAAATCAAATATCTATATCAACCTTTTTAATGTATTAACTTAAATAAATGTACTACCATTTTTTTTTCAATTTTCTAATTAATGCTTATACATGTATATTTTGCTCTCTTGCTTTTGCACCATTTTGCTTGTGCCCATTCCTACTTGAGTCTCTCCGTTGCATTTATGAAATTGTTGCGGTGTGAGTAAGTTTTTCGGCTTATGCCTAGGAGGCTTTTGTGTCTTTGTTTAATATAAAAAGCTTGAAAATATCACTTTTTAAGTTAGTAAAATTATTCTATACATTATTAGTGGAGTTTTTTAATTTCACAAGCGAAATTAAGATGATGATATGTGTCTCATTTTATTTATTTTTTATTTTTTTAATATTTTTAAAGAACATATGTCATAGTCCTAATCCCGTTTGTGGAGTTAAAAAACTCTAATGACGGTGAATAGGATAATAATCCTTTAAGTTAAGGCTTCTTTGATATATAATATGCAAAAAATTATTCTAAAAAGCTTATACCGAGAAGCATGCATTTCTGGCAATATTCGTAGCTTAAACTGTGCCCTCGGAATTAATTCGTGTATCCCATGGATCACGAGTTAGTTTTATATAAAATTAAGTTTTGAATATAAATATATATTTTTTATACTTGTTTGAATTTTTTTTACCCTGATATCATATTATTCTAAATAAAATCAGACTTTTTATTTGACATATTATGTTTCTTTCTACCTACAAATATGAAACACTGAGAAAGAAATATAACTATTAATATAAAATGTTATAAACTTAAAATATATAAAAATCCAAATTTAATAAAAATAATTAAATTTAATGATTAAGTAATTGATTTACTATTCGTTCTCGTAAATTGTTAGGGATGTAAAACGGGCGGGGAGGGGCCGGCCGTACGGAAGCGGGCTTAAATGGGCTAAACCCATTTAGGCCCGTTTTTAAATGGGTTGAATATTACATGCCCGGTTCATTTTTAATACGGACCGGGCCGACCCGCGGGTCAAGTATTTTTTAAATAAAAATAATAAAAATTAAATTAAATTTTAAAAAATCATTAAAATTCATATATAAATACAATCTAAATATAATTACAATTCACTAACAATATTTTAAAATAAATAATTACAAACTTGAAAAAACATAAATTTTTATTAAACATTAAACTTTTCCAACATTTTTTTTCACTATTATACATATAATGCCATGGTTTGAATTCAAAGTAAAATTATATGAATTTATTTTTTGCTAGAATACAATAAAATCATGTTATGTATTATTTTGATAAGAAATAAAAATACATTAATAATATAGTTTAAAAGCTAATTACATTAAAAAAACAAAAAAATGGCTTAAAGGGGTTGGCCCGCTGGTCGACCCGCAGGCCACGTGAATAGGCCCGCTCGGATTGGCGGCCCGCGCGGGCCAATCCGTTTAGAAACGAACTGTAATTTATAAGCCTAAACCGCTTAAAGCCCGCTTTTTAAACGGATCAGCCCGCGGTTTAAGGCCCGTTTTACACCCCTATAAATTGTCATCATTTTTATTATCAACATATTTAAAATAATATTTCTAATCACCCTATTATTTTTAATCACCCTTATAATGCTAATCTCCAATCCTCTCTTCCTTGTCTCTTAAAAATTTTGGAATTGAATTGGATATTTTTGAGGATTAAAGTTTGGGAGTAAGATTTGCGAAAAAAAAAAGAGAGACAGGTTTCGGTTACATGATTGATTTAGATAATTGAGTTTCAATTTTTTGATTTATGAGAATGAAGAACTGAAAAAAATGCAGAAAAAAAGCTAGACGAATTAGAAAAATTAACTGCTAATTTTTTTTTATTTTCTAAGCACTGAAAATTTTTAATACATTTATCAGTGGAGTTTTCCCTTTCAGGTGCCCAAATGAAATCTTTTTATTTTTACTTTTTTTTGGTCTTTTTATTTTTTAATACATTGAGTTCCACCTTGCCGCAGTACACCCTTACACGATTTGCATCGATTTGATAATTTTAAAATGGTACGATCATATAACATAAAAATAATATAAATAAAAAACACAAAAATACAATAAGTTAAAATTAAATAAAAATTATATATGAATATGATGAAAAATAAAAATAAAAATTTATATTTTTTGCATTAATATAAATATTTTATATTTTACATAATATAAACATAATTTTATATGATATGAATATAAATTATAAATATAAATTGTTAAGCTTATGTTGAATGGATTTGCACCGTTACGAATATCCGGTTGCATTCGAATCAACCCAAAATGCACCCACTTAATAAAGAATTTGTTATTTTCGCGTCTATTTAGGATAGAAGCAACCAAGCTTGTTTTAGGCCTTCCCCTTAGAGTGCTTGCTTTTAGTTGCAAAAGAGGCGCCCAAATAATTATTTTGGCTATAAATTCTCGCCACACGGCTCTCATCAACCCACCGTGAATAGCTTTCCTCTTTAACTTCTTCTCTCTCTCTCTCTTCCTCCGTCTCTAGTTTTCAGATGGTGAGCTTTCCATAGTTATCCAGTCTTTACCATTCTTATTCGAGTAATTAAAGGGTGATATACGATCTGATCTTTAATTGGATCTGGAAAAACTGCATGCATATTTAGGTTATTTTTAGTGGTTCTAGAATCCCTACTAAATGGGAAAATTATATCCTTTTTGTGGATATGAATTAACATTTTTAAAATTTTTCTGGAGTTATTTTTTTTCTTAATTTTTTCCGAACTTTTTTCTTTTTCTGTAATAGTTTTTTTTCCTTGAGATGGCAAGTTTTTACAAAGGGTATTTTGATGTCGCAAAATTATGATTATCGATTTCATCCCCATTTTGTCCTTTTATTTGTCATAAAATTCTAGTTTCATTGCCCAGATCTTAGATCTAGGACGGGAGTCAAATACCCATATAATCTGTTTAATCATCCTCGTCACCATGAGTGGACAAGATGTCCTGTTTGACGAAGACTTTTGAATTTTAAAATTAAATTTTAATTTAATTTGAATCTTTTTAAACTCAAATTCATTATCATCTTAATTTAAAACAAAAGTTCTTTAATTATTTTATATAATTTGATTATATTTTTTAAAGATTTTTGTTTTAAAAAAATCAAAACAAACCAAGTCAATTATCAACTGAAAACTCAATCCAATGTACACGTTTGGTTTTTTTTTAAATCAATAAATACCCATTAGTTTTAAGATACAAATGAAACCAAATTCTACAAATGATATTAAAAAATTATCAAATGTATTTTTATTAAATATAATATTTTTTATAATATACTTTAAAACAATATAGAATAACCTTTTAACTCATTGATGGAGTTTAATTATTGGATTGAAAGTGTCAGATGAATTTTTAATTCTCCCCTCCATGAAAAAGCTTTAAACTTACCAAGGGACATTTCATTTTGGAGCAAAAATGAATCATTAATTATTAAACAGAACATGAACTTTTAAAAGCCATAAACCCAATTTTAAAAATTCTAAAATTTCATTAATTTCCCATCAATTTTTTCTTATGTCGTTGTTCGCATCTGTCGATTCAAGCCCCAAATATTTAAATTGGAGTCTGAATTCAAGTCTTAAAAGTTGAGATATCCCTTTGGAGACCAATACATGAAATCTGATATATACCAAAAATAACTTCAATATAAATCAAGCAATGTGAGAGTTTGGTAATTAGTGATTACCAAATCTAATATTTCTTTTTCACAACAATGTTTTTTTTTGGTTTTCAATGTTAGGACAAAAATATCCATATAAAGCCCCAGCAAATTTCACTATCTCTACCTGTATCTTTCTTTCTAAAATAAATCCAACTCATAGAAAAGCAAAGCAAACCCAAAAGCCAGCATCGGCCGCTGCGTCAGCTGTCACCCTCCATCGCCGGTAGTTGGGAAAATCTCAAAAATTGTCCGGAAGCTCTTTTTGAGCTCCTCTTTTTGTTTCTTGTATCACTTTTGCCAAAAAATAATCCTATTTTACTAGATTTAGATTTTTAAATCAGGTATTTGTTTTTAGATGTAATAATCGAATGAGGAGTTCAAAATAAATTTTTGAACAATTTTTGGACAATTTTTGAGATTTTTTCTGCGCCATCAATAGGCGGCCGACAGTGAAGGGTGATTGCCGGCGTGGTGGCCGGTCAACCTTTTTTGGGTTTGCTTGGATTTTCTGGTGAGCTGGGTTTACTTTAGAAGCAGAGAGTTGAGATCTAAAGAGTGAAAATACATTGAGCTTATAGGGGTATTTCTGTAATAACATTAAAAAATCTTAAATTGTGAGACGAAAAAATTGAGTTACAAATGGAACCTTTTTTTTTTTACAAATATTTTCTTTTATTCGAAGAATAGGGCATTTTAATCACGTTTTTTTTGGGGGGGGGGGGGGGGGGGGGGGGGGGGGGGGGGGGAAATGCACAAATTGATTAATCAAGGAACTTAATACATTCATTAACCTTGATTAATTTAAGGAATAAATCCAAATATTTTTCCAGCTCAAAAAGGGACCCAACTTTCTCGTTAGGGATAATTTTGGAAGGTTCTGATAATTGAAATATATATCTACCAAATCGGTTCTTTTTTTTCTTTTTATTTTTTAATATAAATTTAGTAGTAATGGTATTGAATATTATTTTGCTTGCCCCAATCAGGATGCACCAACTGATCTTGAGATTTTGGGAGCTGAATTGGCAAGGAAAAAAGCTGAGATAAAACGCATGGCGAGGTGGCTAAGGGGAAAGGAACGTGCACTTAAACGGAAGAAAAAAGAAATGCGGAAGATTAAGAGAGAGAATAGACGCATGGAAAAAATGGTCCACGACTTTCTTGGCTGAAGCAGAGAATGGTGATCCACAAGCTGCGAGGGAAGTTATAGAAGGAATGAATAATCTCAGTCTTGAAGGAAAAATATTATTACTGTGAACCAAGTTCAACCTCGCGGTCGCTGTGGAAGCGCTGCTAGTGGCGATAGCAGCTAAGGATATGGCGGTCGTCAAGGTGGGTGGCGGTATTATAATCAGTACGTAGCATGATGGGTTAGAGCTAGCTCTGACGAACTCTTGTAGTAAATAACGTAAAAGTGTCACTGTCTTCATTGGTGGTGAATATGGGTGTTGAGTTGTCTGTCCATGCTGTTTTACTGGTAATCTAACCAGTTACATGCATTATTCGAAGTATTTCAATTTTAAGAAATATATGCTTGCTAAATATTAGCTCTTGTATGGTTTATATATATATATATATATATATATATTAGTTATTAGAGATTGAATTTTGATTATCAAATTAAATTAAGGATCTATATCTCTATAAACAGAGCACATGACTATATAAAAGAAGAGAGTTGACGGTAAATTTGGATAATCAGTCATTTAAAATTTGTCCAATATTTATGAGATGAATCATTATATGAAATCTGTTGGAAAGATTCATATTGACGATTTTATGTAAAGTTATATATTGGTTCATATAACCTATCTTAATATTGAAAAAATGTTTTGATGATGATGATGATAATAAATACTATTGTCAATAGTCATACTGAGATGGCAAGTAGTAGTTGATTTTTTTTTTATTGATTCTTTTGTTTTATTGTATAATTAATCAACGACGATGGAATGTTGGGTAAACTTCTTTAAATAAAGTTCCTTCTACAGCTCAATAATATTTACATGGAATTAAATATCAAAGCTACGTAGGGAACAAAAACAAATTATGCTATCGCTAAGTAGAGGAATAGAAACTTCTATGTAAGTTCTACACAATAGCATTTATTTAATAATATTTACATGGAATTAAATATCAAAGCAACGCAACGCATTGCCGGTGTACGCCAGTGATTTGCATGGAAGCTCCATAAATGGAATTTGAAATACATCATGTAATTTCAAAATAAATAAATAAAGCAAGAAAATGTTAATAACCAAGGCCAACCATGCATTGATGACCATTAAAATATACACTGATTTAAAGCTTGGGATCGTATTACAAGGTGATATTTTAGAATAAAATGACGCAATATACTCCTAACTATCGTATGTGTGGGATAATACGCCTTTATAATGTTCGAGAGAAACAAAATTTAAA
This sequence comes from Heritiera littoralis, assembly GCA_031772115.1. Taxonomy (NCBI): domain Eukaryota; kingdom Viridiplantae; phylum Streptophyta; class Magnoliopsida; order Malvales; family Malvaceae; genus Heritiera; species Heritiera littoralis. Next base: position 1,654,131 of record JAPDPK010000135.1, on the reverse strand, counting down.
AACATCCCTAATCATATTGCAGCAGACTAGGTGGATAGGGCCCACAACACAGCGAACAAAGTGCTCACAATATCAACATCAACGAGGTTAAAAATATATTTGCTATATAGAAATTTTAAATTAAAAGCTTGAATCTTACGCAACTAGCCTTATAAAGAATTAAAATCATAAACTTTGTGTTGAAAATTGGAAGATAGAGGAGAAAAGGATCTTGACAGGCCGAGTCACTTAGTGGGCCGAAGGTCAACGAATCATATACTAAGTTGATAAAGTATAAGCCCAAAAATCACGAAGCAGCTTCTCGCTTCGTGGCTTCTTTCTAAGTTGCTTCTAAAACTAATTACGAACACCGTTCAATTATAGGCTTTTCTTGATTTGTAAATACAGAAGTTTCAGTTTTATACTTAATAATACATCTTTACGTATCATTAATGGTGTAGTTATAACATTGTACTTTACAACTCAATAATCAATCTATTCAACATATATATATATATATATATAATATATATTCTTAAGGTCATGTTTGATGCATAGGATAAGGATAAGATAAGATAATATAAGATTATGGATAGGATAAGATTAGATTATATCATCCTAACTTATGTTTGGTGTATACAAGGATTAAGAATATGATAGGATGATTTTTTATGTCTTTCACAATATTTGTTATGTGTAAAATTAAAAATAATATAAAATAATTTTTTAAGTACTCTTTTTTAAAGTAACATAATTTAAATTTATAATTTTTTTGTTATAAATATAAATTAAAAATTAAAAATTTAAATATTATTTATAATACTATAATTAATAGTCCAATTTATTAGTTGATTTTTTAATAAAAAATTACTTCTAAAAAATTATATTACTTTTTCAAAAAATTTATTTTGTTAAGAAATGAATTTTTGTAAAAAGCATTTTCTGTATTTTTTTCATTTTTGTTTTTATTTCTTTTATATGATTTAAATTTAAAATAATTTTTTTATTGAAAATTAAATATATTTATTTTTAGAAAATTGAGTTTTTCTTGGAAATAATTTTATTTTTTAATTACATTAAATTTTCCAAAAGACTATTCTTAAGTATTTTTCTTTATTTTTATAGGATCTTTATCTTCTTTCTTTTTTTTTCTACCAATTATAAGGAAATATAGAAAACAAAAAAAAAAGAAGAGAAAAACAAGTTAAATCTAATAATTCAATTTTGATGAATTAAAAAATATATAATTTCTAATAATTTATGGTTACTAGTCACTTTTCTTTCATTTTTTTCAGGCAAAAAGAAAAAAAATTAAGAAAGAAAAAATAAAAATTTAAATGTAAGAAAAAACTAGTTAAAAAAATATTTTTATAATAATTTTTATGTTTGAAAATTTATTTTCTAAAAAATAATTTAAAAAATGTGTACAAGAAAATATTATTTTGTCAAAATTATAGTTTTTCTTTAATAAAAAACAAGAAGAAAAAAAAAGAAGGAAAAAAGTTATATTAATTAATTAATTAATTAAAAATCTTTACTATTTTATTAAATGTTTAAGTTAATTTTTAAATAAAAATGTTAAGAATAAAATAATAAAATAATAAAATATGAGTACTTATTTCTAATCTTATGGGATTAAGAATAATCCTCACTTTTTGGAGAGGATTGAGTTATCCTATACTAAGAGGATGACTAATCCTCCTTACAATCCAATCCTCTCCTTAATGTGTGCACCAAACATAAGATAAGATAATTATCATCTTATCCTATCCATCATCCTATGCACCAAACATGACCTAAACTTGTTCGTACTATAATTTTTAATTTATATATTATCTTTCTAAACACAATTTATTTGTAATGGATTTTGACCGATAAATGTCTCTTTTTATCTATTAATTTTATTGGAAATTTTTAAAATAACACATCATACTTCAAGTATAAGAACTGCACTTAATTGAATTTCTTTTCATTTAACATCTTTCATTCCGATGGGCAACTCTTATTAAAAAGTGTCTTCAATCCATCTCATAATAACACGTCAATTACACTACTTTGGGATCATAATAATATGATTTGTTCTTTCAAAACGTTCAATGTTAAATATTATATAATCTATCCACTAATATCTTCAACTACCCAAACTATAATACATATCTCCATAATTCTCAAAGGCACATATGAACAAGTAAATCATGACATGTTGCTAATAATCATTCACTAATGTTGATCACTTTCACAAAATGAATTTTAGTGAACATTATAATCATGTCATCTCATTTGTCACTATATTATCTAAGCTCTCTTATGAGCACTATTAATATTTCCAACATGGATATCAATTTTTGTTTTTCAATTTATGAATCCATCCGAAACACAACAATCATCATACATTTGCTTTTCAATATTCAATCTATAAAAATAACAACACAAGCAAAAAGCCTTCTCTACTCTATATTCTAATCAATTAACATAATCTTTTAACAATGTAGGAACAAAATTACGTAGTGCCTTTCCAATTATTTTGAGAAAAATTATATTCATTAGATTGATCCAAATATCAAGCCCTTAAAAATAAATACAAATATATATTTTTTAATTTACTCATAAGGGTTTATTGATGAGGTGTCAATATCTAGTGCAGTGACATTGTATAAAGATTATAAACTGTCATTACATCAAACATAAATTCTTAAATTTATGGTATTACTTCATTAAAAACATTTTTATTACTGCTATAGTTTTGTTATTTTTAATATTTATGCATGTGTCTGTAGACACCAAATTTTGCCCAAATTGATAGTTTTAAACTCAATTGAACTTTCAAAATCTAAAATAAAACATTGGACTTCAAGGCCCATTAAAATGAGTAAATTTATTTTTATTATTATTAGTATTTTATTTTTATTATTTTTATTGTTATTTTTTGTTTTCGTTTTTATTATTATTATTATTATATATATTTTATTATTTGTTTTGTTATTATGTGTGTTATTATTGTTATTGTTTTTTTATCACATGTGTTTATTTTATTATTTATTATTATTATTATTATTACTGTTTATTATCATTATTATTATTATTATTATTATTATTATTATCTTTTTTATTTATTATTATTATTATTATTATTATTATTATTATTATTATTATTATTATTATTATTATTATTATTATTGTTGTTGTTTTGTTTGCCTGTCATCCCAGCCGCCGGCGGTTCCAACCATTCCCCTAGGTCTCGGCTGCCACAAATTCATCTTCCCCAGGTACCCATCCCATCCTGACACTGCTTTGGAGATCTGGAAAACAATAGGGAGAACCCAGATGGGTTCTAACCCACCGGATCAAAGGGAGACTCGGAATGTTGTTTAAAAGACTTGAATAATTCAAGCACCGATTTTTTCTAAGGAGAGATTTCCGGACACTAAAACAAAAAAAACCTACCCCAACCGAGACACCACCGGAGGATACAGACTCAGAAACACCATCACCGATCACCATCACCCTCACCAACAGAAACCCTAAACCACCACCGTAGCTACTACTCGCCACTACCGTCACCAAGCTATCATCGCCAAATCCCAGCCACCACTCATCACCGTCACCACCATCACCATCAAACCGCCACCATAGCCTACCCAAAACCTAACCAAAAACAAACCCCATACCCTAGAACCGAGACCCTTAGGATCTCAGATCTAGGAACCCTAGACCTAAAACCTGCAAGGAAACAAAAAAAGAGGCAAACAACCACATACACAACCAGACCTAACCAGATAAAAACACAAAAAACAAAAAAAAAACACAAAAAACAAAAAGGGGAATGGCTTTCGGGAATAGTCAGATCCGGGGGGTTGGGGGTGTTTTCGGGGAAAACAAACCCCAGATCTGAGAAGAGGAAGGAAAGGGAAGTCTTTTAGGGTTTCGGGGGTATCACCGGCGACCGGCACACGGCGGCGCACGGCGGCCGGAAATCACCCCGGGGAAGGAGGGCCGAGAGGATTTTAGGGTTTTCTGAACCTTTTTTTTGGAAGGGCCGGGTAAAATGAAAGAAACAAAAAAAATAGGGCCTTTTATAGACGGACGAAACGCAGCGTTTTGAGGCCGAAGGATCCGCGTGTCTTGCCCGACCGACCCGAGATCCGCGCAGATCGCCCCTGCCACCCGATCGCGACCCGGCTCCACTTTGCCCCTCGCGACCCGACCCTCGCGCCACAACCTGCTCCGGCCCAGCAGCTCCAGTCCGCGCCTCTGCCGTTTGGGCCTGACCTTTGGGCCCTCTTTTGGGCTGTTTGGGGTATATTTCTTTATTTATTTATTTATTTATTTATTTGTTTTATAGAATAATCTGTTTTAGGTGTTATAAAAAAATAAATAAATAAACAAAATACATGATAATAATAAATGAATAAATAAATAAATAGCATAATACAATATATAAAAAAATAAAAAAAAATAAAATAAGATGAATGCATAGTTTTAAAAGAAAAGATAAATATATATATATAAAAAAATACCTAGTTTTAAAGTATATAACTTTTATAAAATACATATATTAATAAATAAATAAAAATGAATGAATGAACAAATTTATAGTTTTAAAATGTATGAGAATAAATACATAAATATAAAATATATAGTTTTAAAATATACGGATATATATTTTGTACATAGAGTATATAAATAAATATATAAAAATGTGTATATACATAAATTATACATAAAAACATATTTTTAAAGTAAAAATAAAAATAAATTTTTATTAGATAAATGAAATATGGGTTAAGGAAAAAATAATAATGATAAATGAAGGATAATAATAAAATAAATAAAATAAGTATGGAATCTCGATGATAAGTCTTCGTAGAACTCGCAAGTAGCGATTCTTCGAAAAGCTTTAGATGAGGGGAATTATATCGAATGTTACCAGAGTATTGAGATATTCGGTATTATTCCTCAATATCCAATTTCATGCTTATTTATTTTTTTTAAAAGAAAAATTAAAAATTAATAATAATAATAAAATGAATAAATAAATATATATAATAAAGAGTCTTGACAAAGAAAGAGTGTTTAGAGAAATATTAATTAAATGAAAATTAATAAAAACAATTGAGAGAAATAAACAAAAGGGGATTTTTAGAAATACATAAATACAAAATAATTAAACCAATAAAATTTAATCATAGTAAAATTTCCAAAGGTAAAGAAAGGTAGTTAAATTAACCAAATAAGTAGTAATAGAATTTTAATAAAAAGGAATAAGAATCAAGATAGTAAATGGAATTCTTCCGATGATGGGATGTCATGAAACTCACAAGTAGTGATTTCTTGACTGATCCCTAGGTTAGAAGAATTAGCTAAATGTTACCAGAGTATTGGGATATTTAGCTAAATTTTTCAATAATAAGAGTTTCATTAGTAAAAATTAAAATATAAAGTTCTTTTTATACTCCCATATGCATAAATATTAAAAACTAAAATAAATGAAATTCTTCCGATGATGGGATGTCATGAAACTCACAAGTAGTGATTTCTTGACTGATCTCTAGGTGAGAGGAATTAGCTAAATGTTACCAGAGTATTGGGATATTTAGTTAAATTTGTCAATAACAAGTGTTTCATAAATAAAAAATTAAAATATAAAGCTCTTTTTACAATTCCACGTGCATCATCAACTATATGTTTGCATCATACGCATAAACATTAATCTTAAAATAAATGGAATTCTGCCGATGATGGGATGTCATGAAACTCACAAGTAGTGATTTCTTGACTGATCCCTAGGTGAGAAGAATTAGCTAAATGTTACCAGAGTATTGGGATATTTAGTTAAATTTTTCAATAATAAGGGTTTCATTAATAAAAATCAAAATATAAAATTTCTTTTTATAATTCCATGTGCATCATGTACTATATCCTTGCATCATGTGTATAAGTATTAAAATTCTAAAACAAATGGAATTCTTCCGATGATGAGATGTCATGAAACTCACAAGTAGTGATTTCTTGACTGATCCCTAGGTGAGAGGAATTAACTAAATTGTTGGCTCTATAGGCTATACCGAGAGGGGGGTGAATCGGTTCTTAGCTAACCTTATGCCCGTTTTTCGGTTTCTCTAAATTCTCTAGCCTATTTGAGTGTTTTCTAAGTTCTCTAAGCTAGGCAATTATACAATATAAATTCAATTCAATAAGCACAATATAATTGCAAGTAAAGAGAGTAGGGAAAGAGAGATTTACACAAGCGATTTATAGAGGTTCGGCTGCCTTGCCTACGTCCTCTACCTTGAGACGCTCCCAAGGATTTTCCCCAAATTCACTATACTTGAATTTGTCTTTACAATCCCTCTTTTTACAGGCTTAAGAGAAACCTCTCTCTTTTTCTAGGCTCAAGAGAAACCTCTTCTCCCTCTTTTTCTAAGGCTCAAGAGAAACCTCCCTCTTTTTCTAAGGCTAAAGAGAAACCTCCCCTATTTACAAGGATTGAATTGGATAACAAGTTGTGTAATCAAGGAAGACCTCTAAGTAGGCAAATGATTACAGAAATTGAGCACAATGAAAAGCCTATACAAAGTTTGTGCTAAGCAATACAAGAAATAGATGAGTGATAGAAGATGAAGACTCTTTATCTCTTGAATTGATGTTGAGGCTTGAGGAAGATGAATAAAATGATGAAAGATGTTGCTTGGTTGTTCCTCTTGCTTCCTTTAGCTTCTAAGCCTCTATTTATAGTCCCTTGGATGGTTTGTGGACGTTGGTTGGAGCCAAAACCGAAACTAGCCGTTGTGTCTCACAGAAACTAGCCGTTGGGGGCTTTCTGACTAAAAGGGATCGATCCTTTTACCAAAGGGATCGATCCTTTTCTTCATTTTGGCCTTCCGGGGCACACTGCCAAAAAGGGATCGATCCCTTTCCTTAGGGGATCGATCCCATTCCTCCAGAATGGGTTTTTCCTGCACTTTTGGGTTAGAAATGATGTGGTCTTTGATCCTAATTTAACCCAAAACATATTGGCACTTTTGTGGGAGTTTTTCTTGACTTTCTCAAATGAAAACATAGTCTAAATATTCATCAAGTGATTTTCTAAAAATATTCAAGACATTACAAAGTATTAAGACCACTAAGAGTATGTAATTAAATCATGGTCTTAAGTTTGATAAAATCACTTGAAAATGGATTGAAAAAATCATGTGTGATGGGCAAATTTACAATGTGAATTAACACATTAAGGCTTACTTAAGTTTTTGTCATTTCAAAATATATATGGCAATTTAAAGCTAACAATCTCCCCCTTTTTGATATGACAAAACTTAATGTAAATTTGCGTTGAAAATTCTTTCATAAAATTACTCCCCCTCAAATAAAGCAGGATTTTATAAAGCTCCCCCTTAATATAAGCATGGGTTTTGACAATGAATTTTCCCTTATTATCTCTCCCCCTTAAAATCTCTCCCTATATCTATCTCTCCATTTATCTATCTCTCCCCCTTTTTGTCATAGCAAAAAGAAGAAAAAATAATAAAAAAATATGCTTCCCCTAAAATCATGGTAATGTGAGAACAAATAAAAATGCTCCATCCAACAAGAAACATGTTAGTACTTGGGACTCATAGCACAAATTTATAAGACAATGTCCATAAAGAGTATGAAATGTTTAGGCATGCAAAGGACAAGGCTTATTTTCCTATACCAACTGTTTATAAATAATTTTGATACCAATTGTTGATAAGTAATTTTGCAAGAAGGTTCCAATTGGTAAATAATGAAGCAAGTTGTGTATAAATATCTACTAAGGTCTGTGACTTGCTCATTTTCATCCTATCAAGCACCTAAGTATATCAATTGTTCGCTAAGGTCCAACTAAGGTGCAAAGTAATACATCATGATTATGAGCTGGAATTAGATGACATATCATATGCAAGAGCTCATAAATGATTTTCAAGCAAGAGTGTGCATAGAATTGAAACATATAGCAATTAACTACAAGTTCTAGCACACAAGAGTTTTCATGCAAAAATATCCTAAATGAGTTCTTCTCTATTTGTCATTTCAAACTAAAGAGCATGAGAAGAATTGTCAATTTAAAGCTCATATCAATTGGCAATTTAGATTTGGCTTACCAATTAGTGAAAATATGGTTGCCAATGATACTAAGTGTTATTTCAATCTAAATACCAATTGTTACTAATGGTTGACTTAGTCATTTTGCATGAATCCAATAATGATGTGTAGTGTGTTCATGTCAAAATAATCATTCTAAATATGCACGAACACAACTCACATCATCAAATATGCATATGGATCAAATAAACATTAGCACACTACCATAAAGTATTAATCCATATTCATGTTCACAAAGTTATACCGTATGGAAGATTCAAACAATCAAAGTATTCAAGCAAACACATTTTCTTCCATGTTTTTAAGCACAAAAATCCTATGCTCATTTTCCAATTCAAGTCCTTAACCAATTATGAGCAAGGAAAGATTACCATTTTAATCATCTAATAGCCATATCCCTAGTTAATTTTAACGTTTAAGGTTCCAAATGGTATATGCTATTTTAGCTAAAATGGATTTGTCTAAAGAGATCAATATCATGCTTAAGTATATTTTAACAATAAAATTCATAATCTATGAGTGAGGTTAAGTACAAAATATCATGAAAGCAACTAATCTCATCTTATAGGCATGATTATTGATTCAACTTAAGCAAACATGCATGTTCAACATCAAAACAATCAAGATACAATGCATGTATATCAATAGTTGGTGTTGTCATTAAAGTCCAAGTTCTTTAATAATTTGGCCACCATTACCAATTGTTGAATTTACATTTGAGATTAATCCATTAGATGTATAATTATCATGAAACCTAGTATGGAGTAGTTGAGTCAAGCTAATACACATAATCCTATAAGCATGCTTGACTAAGATGAACAAAGAGATGAAGAATACTCATTATGCACAAGTTCATCAAATTCTCAAATATAGCCATAAATTTTTGAAATAAATCTCAAAATTATGTTTAAGCATTCATTGAAAATATATTTCAAGATTATTTCAAGATTTATGCAATTCATGACTATTTTCAACAAGAAAAATGATTTTGCACTTGTGAGTTGATTGTTGGAAGTGATACCATTTTGTTGGAAATGATTCGAATTGATGGAATTGAGGCATGATATCAATGAAAAATGAATTTTTAGACATTAAAGTTCATCAAAAAGAAGTTAAAACATTGAATTTCAAGTTGAGAAGAAAGATAGTATCAAAACAATGAAAAGTTCTTCTCATTTTTGGTTGAACACATGCAGGAAAGCCCTTACTGGCCTGGGGGGATCGATCCCTTTAGGAGGGGGATCGATCCCTCATATGCTTCCTGCAGATTCTGCAGTTGGTTTGACAGAAAATTGAACTTGTGAGGTACCAAAACTCCGTTTTTGAGTAATTTAAGTCCAAATAAAGGTTTAAACATTTGTAAAGCATGATTTTGGACTTGTATGAATGAAAAACCTGAATCAAAAACCATTTTACAAAAGATTTGGCCATTTTGGAAGAATTTTTACCAATAAATGCATTTTTGGCCTCAAAGGAGGTCATTTTGAGAGTTAAGCTTGTTTTGGCAAAACCAATGCATTGAATTTCATAAATATGTCAAAACAAACTTGTTCACATAGATTTTATGCATATATATCATTAAAGCATCATACTTGTGAACAACATGCCATGATTGTCAACATGCATATTCTTCATTAAGGCTCATGACATGGAATTTTGCATATATGACATATTTGACAACTTTTGAGCAACTAAATATATTGTCTAGACATATCAAACTTGCTCAAGATGCAGAAAACCAAAAATCATTTCAAAATCACAAATCATGCTTTTCATTCAATGTATCAAGTACTATTCATCAAACATTCAACAATCATTCATCATGCCTTTTGTTCTATCATTCAACTCACAATGCTTCAAGAATTATTAACACATTTTCTCATCAAAGCACAAATAATCATATAAAAGTTTTAAAGAGTAAAGAATTAATCTTACAAAACTCCTTTGCTTGAGTATGCTTTGCCTTGAATTATTGAGTCCACCTTGAGCTATTCTTTGAAGAATAGTTGCGATGGATCCTCAAGCTTTTCCTTTTTCTCATTGGCACTAGCAAACTCCATAGAGGTGTGTAGAGCACTCAAACCCCATTGTTTCTTTGTAACTCCATGCTCTAACACTCCTACAACAAGCAAATTCAAGCATGCTTTGGTACCCAAATTTTCTTGGGTCCATGAGAGTTAGTACAAATAATTTTTGATCCTTTTGGGATCCATTTCAAGCACAATTCATCATTATTTACAGCATGCTTAGGCACCCACATTTTTCTAACCACTCTTCCTCTAAATGTGGTTTTTCTATTTGTGCATGCTTGTGAGGTGTGGCCTATTCTATTGCAAAGTGAGCATGTGAGAGATACATCATGCATGGTATTTTTGCTCACTAGGAAATTCTTAAGATGAGTTTCTTTTTGTTTAGCATTATATCCTAACCCATCTTTGTCAAAGAAAGCTCTTTGGGTCTCTAACATGTGATCTAGCTTTTGTTGACCCATATAAAACCTAGAAAATGAGTTATGCAAATTTGTGTTCTTTTTATTTAACTCATTTATTTCTAAGTTGGCATCTTCTAGTTTCTTTTCAAATTCTATCTTAGCACTAGTCAAGGCTTCATTTTCTATTTTCAATTTAGCAATTATTTTCTTATATTTAGAATTCATGCATTGAAATTCATTTGCTAAATCATCAAAGGCATTTTGTAGTTCACTAAAGGTATAATCATTATCTTCACTAGAACTACTACTAGCCTCATCATCACTAATGGCCATAAAGCATGAGTAGGCTACCTCTTCATCTACATTTTCCTCATCGGAGCTATCACTATCACTCCATGCAGCCACAAATGCTTTCTTCTTAGGTTTCCTATCCTTTTCCTTCCTAAGTATGGGGCAATCTAGCTTAGTGTGACCCGGTTCATTGCATTCATAACACACTAAGTGGTCCTTTTCTCTTCTACTTGACTCTCCCCTATGATGTTTTCTATTTTGCTCTCTCTCTTTCATTCTCATAAATCTATTTGTTAGCTCTTATAGGCAATACCGAGAGGGGGGGTGAATCGGTTTTTAACTACCCTTAAGCTCGTTTTACGGTTTTTCTAAATTCTCTAGCCTATTTGAATATTTTCTAAGTTCTCTAAGCTAGGCAAGCATGCAATCCAAGTTCAATGCAATAAACACACTATAATTGCAAGTAAATAAAGAGTAGGGAAAGAGAGATTTACACAAGCGATTTATAGAGGTTCGGCTACTTGCCTACGTCCTCTACCTTGAGACGCTCCCAAGGATTTTCTCCAAATCCACTATCTTGAATTTGTGATTACAATCCCTCTTTTCAAGGCTCAAGAGTAACCTCCCTCTTTTTCTAGGCTCAGGAGAAACCTCCCTCTTTTTCTTAGGCTAAAGAGTAACCTCCCTCTTTTTCTAGGCTAAAGAGTAACCTCCCTCTTTTTCTAGGCTTAAGAGAAACCTCCCCTTTACAAGGAATGATGGAATACAAATAATGTAATCAAAGGAAAGGCCTCTAGGTAGGCAATTGATTACAGAAATTAAGCTCAATGAGAACCTATACAAGATTTGTGCTAATCACTACAAGGAATAAGAGAATGATAGATGATGAAGACTTTGGAGCTCTTGATTTGTTGTTTGAGGCTTGTAGATTTGAGGAATATGAGATTTTGAGTTGCTGAGTGGTTCCCCTTGCTTTCTTTAGCTTCTAAGCCTCTATTTATAGTCCCTTGGATGTATTCTAGCCGTTGGAAGGAGCCAAGATTGAATATGACCGTTGTATCTCACAAAACTAGCCGTTATAGGCTATTTTCGAGCGAAGGGATCGATCCTGCTACAGTGGGGATCGATCCCTTTTGTCCAGATTCTTGATTCTGGGCTTCAGGGACCTTGGGAAGACTTTCTGCCAAAAAGGGATCGATCCTGCTACAGTGGGGATCGATCCTTTTCTTCCAGAGGGCATTTTTCCTGCACTTTTGGGTTAGAAATGATATGACCTTTGATCCTAATTCAACCCAAAACATTTATAAGCTTTAAGGGAGTTTTTCTTGACTTTCTCAGATAAAAACATGGTCTAAACATTCATCAAGTGTTTTTCTAAAATATTCAAAACATTTATAAAGTATTAAGACCAATAAAAGTATGCATCATTAAATCATGGTCTTAATGTTTGACATAAACACTTGAAATGTATTGAGAAAATCATGTGTGATAAGACAAATTTACAATATGAATTAAATCATTAAAGCTTACTTAAGTTTTTGTCATTTCAAAATATATATGTCAATTTAAAGCTAACACTATTAAATCTTTTGGCAAACATTGCCATTTCCTTTTCTTCCTCATTTCCACTCTCATCACTATCATCTTCAAGGACTTCATGAGTGGAAGACTTAAGTGCTACCCCTACTTTCTTTGAAGGCACTTCATTTCTTTTCATTTTCATTTCATATGTAAGTAGGGAGCCCATAAGTTCATCTAGGGACAAGGTGTTAGGATCCTTAGATTCTTCTATAGCAGTCACCTTTGCCTCCCAAGATTTTGGCAAGCTATTCAAGATTTTCTTGACCATTTCTACATTGGAATAGCTCTTGCCTAATGCCTTAAGTCCATTAATTATATCATTAAATCTAGTGAACATTTCGCTAATGGACTCATTTTCTTTCATCCTAAATAGCTCATAATCATGTGTGAGCATTCCTACTTTGGTTTCTCTAACTTGATTGGTCCCCTCATGTGTGATGGCTAATTTGTCCCATATTTGCTTAGCATTTTCACATAGGGACACTCTATTATATTCATTGGGACCTAATGCACAAAAGAGAGTGTGCATAGCCTTGGCATTCAATTGTGCCACTCTCATGTCATTTGTGTCCCACTCATCCTCTAGCTTAGGGACATCTTTTCTATCTACTTTCTTCATGGGAATTCTAGGACCATTCACTATAATTCTCCACACTTCATAGTCATTGGATTGTACAAATAACATCATTCTTGTTTTCCAATAAGAGTAATTTTCTCCATTGAAGAGTGGAGGTCTAACTAACGATTGTCCCTCTTCTCCTAGGGGTGTGCCTACATTCAAGTGAGCCATTTAAGATCGTTTTGCTCGATAGAGGTTAATCTAATTCAATCTCGAGCCCAAGCTCTGATACCAATTGTTGGCTCTATAGGCTATACCGAGAGGGGGGTGAATCGGTTCTTAGCTAACCTTATGCCCGTTTTTCGGTTTCTCTAAATTCTCTAGCCTATTTGAGTGTTTTCTAAGTTCTCTAAGCTAGGCAATTATACAATATAAATTCAATTCAATAAGCACAATATAATTGCAAGTAAAGAGAGTAGGGAAAGAGAGATTTACACAAGCGATTTATAGAGGTTCGGCTGCCTTGCCTACGTCCTCTACCTTGAGACGCTCCCAAGGATTTTCCCCAAATTCACTATACTTGAATTTGTCTTTACAATCCCTCTTTTTACAGGCTTAAGAGAAACCTCTCTCTTTTTCTAGGCTCAAGAGAAACCTCTTCTCCCTCTTTTTCTAAGGCTCAAGAGAAACCTCCCTCTTTTTCTAAGGCTAAAGAGAAACCTCCCCTATTTACAAGGATTGAATTGGATAACAAGTTGTGTAATCAAGGAAGACCTCTAAGTAGGCAAATGATTACAGAAATTGAGCACAATGAAAAGCCTATACAAAGTTTGTGCTAAGCAATACAAGAAATAGATGAGTGATAGAAGATGAAGACTCTGTATCTCTTGAATTGATGTTGAGGCTTGAGGAAGATGAATAAAATGATGAAAGATGTTGCTTGGTTGTTCCTCTTGCTTCCTTTAGCTTCTAAGCCTCTATTTATAGTCCCTTGGATGGTTTGTGGACGTTGGTTGGAGCCAAAACCGAAACTAGCCGTTGTGTCTCACAGAAACTAGCCGTTGGGGGCTTTCTGACTAAAAGGGATCGATCCTTTTACCAAAGGGATCGATCCTTTTCTTCATTTTGGCCTTCCGGGGCACACTGCCAAAAAGGGATCGATCCCTTTCCTTAGGGGATCGATCCCATTCCTCCAGAATGGGTTTTTCCTGCACTTTTGGGTTAGAAATGATGTGGTCTTTGATCCTAATTTAACCCAAAACATATTGGCACTTTTGTGGGAGTTTTTCTTGACTTTCTCAAATGAAAACATAGTCTAAATATTCATCAAGTGATTTTCTAAAAATATTCAAGACATTACAAAGTATTAAGACCACTAAGAGTATGTAATTAAATCATGGTCTTAAGTTTGATAAAATCACTTGAAAATGGATTGAAAAAATCATGTGTGATGGGCAAATTTACAATGTGAATTAACACATTAAGGCTTACTTAAGTTTTTGTCATTTCAAAATATATATGGCAATTTAAAGCTAACATAAATGTTACCAGAGTATTGGGATATTTAGCCAAATTTTTCAATATCAAGAGTTTCATTAATAAAATCAAAATAAATAAAATTTCTTTTAAGTTTCACATGCACTATACATTTTTACCGAAACTACATGTATACGATCAATTATAAGTTAGCGTGAGCACCACCGAAGATGAGATTCTATAGAACTCACAAGTAGTGATTCTTAAGAAATCTCTAGGTGAGAGGAATTGTCTCGAATATTACCAGAGTATTGGGATATTTGATTTAATTTTTCAATAAATGGTGTTCATGTTGATTCTCACAATAAATCTCTTCGTAATAGAAATTTTTCAAGCAAATACGCTAAATTTTTATACATAAGTCAAGACTATTTTATTAAAATCAAAAGATACCATGTAGTTAGGATGGTACCGTTTTTAACGGGCGTCGTGGGGGTGCTAATCCTTCCCCATGCGTAACCGTACTCCCGGACCCAATTTTGTTTTCGCAGACCAAAAAATTATCTTTTTAATAAAACTTAATTAATTTTGAGATTTTGTTAAAGAGATAAATATTTTAGGTGGCCAATCACACCTTACAAAAAAAGATTGGTGGCGACTCCCTGTTTTTAATATTTTTCAAAAAGTCGAGCGCGAAGCCGTTACGACAGTGTCATAACTTTTTTTTTTTCATTTTCAGTGGGGGGCAAAAATATTTTAAAAAAGACTAAATTTTTTTTATCACTTTCATAATACTACATAAAGGGATATAAGGATCTCAGCCCCCACTGGATATTCATCCTTGCCTACAATTTAGTTTGTCCTCTTTTTCTTCTTTTATATCTCTTAGGGTTTTTTTTTTCTATATTCAATTATGTTTTCAAATAAGAAAAAGGCAACCATGTTAGGATTTCTGATGTTATCGTAACCTAATTTGTAAATTATATATGGTAATCAACTGCTAGAAAAAAGAAATCGACTGCCCATAAAACTCTTAATTTCTATGTTTATTTTATCCATATGTAGGCGAATGCCAACATCGAGCATTTGACTGCCCATCTTTATTAAACTTAAAATTATTATAGTTGGCGTAAAATGATGATGGTAAGTGTAAAATTTTTAGAATAAAAATAAAATTATGATAATTTAGCGTAAAATTATGAGAATAAGCGTAAACTTATGATAATTAAGTATGCATAGAATTATTAGAATCATCGTAAAATTATGATAGTATAAGCATAAAATTATGATAATTAAACGTAAAATTATGAAAAATAAATGCAAATTTTTTATAATTAAATGTAAAAGTATGAGAATAAACATAAAATTATTAGAATTAATGTAAAATTATTAGATTTAACATAAAATTATGATAGCAAGCACAAAATTATAATAATAATTATGATATTCAAGAGTCAGGCTATCTGTGCAAGCTTGCAGGCCTTTCCAATTTTTGGACTGGTTCGAACAAAAATATTAAGCCATTAAAAAAGTTTGGTCTTGAAAATTGAGGCTCGTTAAAAAGGATCGGGCTTGTGTTTGAAATTTCAGGTTTATGTTTGGTTTGGCTCAATTCAATAATTATAATTTTTTGCTATTTTTTATACTAATTAAATTTTTAATTATTTTTATTTTTTGTGCATTTTAATTTGAGTTTTTAGTTTTTTAGACTTAATTTAAATTTTCATGTTTCTTATCATCTTTTTATAAGAATTTATTCAAATTTATTATGTTATACTCACTAACTATCATGGGTTTCAATTTTTTTATATTTTATTATAACTTTTTTAAAAAAAGAATTAGTACTTGGGTAGCTTGAACTTATTTATTGGACATACAAACGTACTTGGATTAAAAATAAGCCTAAAAATCGAAACAAATCGAATTTGAACTTACTTCAACCCCTTAATATTTTATCTAAATTCGATCCAAATCCAACTTAACTCTACTCTTAAACAAATATAACGTAGGTTGTCCCTTTTACAAAAAAATAATTAAATCTCGTTTTTAAATTTTCACTAAATGAAATTTTTAATTTTAAATATTGCTTAAATTTTTATCATGTTATCAAATGGTCAACGCTTTTGAGTTCGTATTTTCATCTATAAAATAAATATCTTGGTGTCCCATCGATTCATGGGAGAGTTACCACTGGTATGTTTAGCAGTATCTTGGAAAGGGTTTCTTCAAGGCTTAAGGGCTGGAAAATGAAGTATTTGTCTTTTGCGGGGCGTCATGTTCTAGCCCAATCTGTGTTATCCACTATTCCCCTTTACACTTTGCAAACGACGTTAATTCCTTTGGGGTTATGTTCCAAGATTGATAATATGATCAGAAATTTTTTATGGGGAGGTAAGCCTGGGGAGAGATCGTGTAGTCTTGTTAGGTGGGAGAATGTTACTAAACCTAAGGATCAAGGGGGCTTGGGAATTCGCAGTATTCATCATATGAATATGGCCTTCATGGCGAAATTAGGTTGGCGTATGCTCAATGAAAATGATCAGCTTTGGGCTCGGGTATTAGATAGTAAGTATAGAAGTAGAAGTGTTGCTGGAAATATTTTCCAACCGAAGCAAGCAGCTTCTAATGTTTGGCAAGGCCTTGTGAAAGCTTCCCCGATTTTGAGCAAGGGTCGTAAGGTTCTGGTGAGAAGTGGTAGGCAAACTGAATTTTGGTTGGATACTTGGATTGATAATGTCCCACTAATAAATTTTCTACAAAAAGACATCAGTTTGCATGAACTCCGTAGCAAGGTCAGTGATTACTGGGTGCATGGTTTGGGCTGGAATTGGGAGTTGCTTGATCAGTTACTACCTGAAGATATTATAGATAAGCTTACTGCTTTTATTCTTCATGAGGATGATGCTTTGGATGATGGTTATTGCTGGGATAGTTGTCATGGAGAGTTTACAATCAGCTCGGCATATGACATCTCGGTTGGGAATAATGCTACAAACTTGGATGTGGATTGGAAAAGAATCTGGCGGTTAAAGGTTCCTAACCGAATTCGTGCTTTCATGTGGCTTCTCAAGCATCGACGGGTCATGTGCAATGCAGAGAGGATGCGAAGGAAGTTTACATTGGATGGAAGTTGCTCTTGTTGTCCTGGTGTTTTGGAAGATGTCGATCATCTCTTTCGGCATTGTAGTATGGCAGACCAAATTTGGCGGAATTTGCTACCAGGGTCAGAGGTGCAAAAGCAGGCTTCCTTGACTTTTGATGCTTGGTTTTCCAATAATTTGCAAGGGAAGGCTTCTTGTCTTTTTCCTGTGGAATGGAGTGTTGTGTTTGCTACCACTATATGGTGGATTTGGCGTTGGAGAAATAACCGTGTTTTTCATAATGAGAACTTATCCTTGGATTGGAAGTTGAATTGCATAAAGTCTCAGTCTATGGAGTTTGAGAAGGTGTTTCAGGGATCACTTTCTGCTGTGGATGCAAATATGGAGACCACTATTAAGTTTATAGGCTGGCAACCTCCTCCTGAAGGGTGGGTGGAGTTAAATACTGATGGTAGTTGCAATTTGAATGTTGGAGTTGCAGGAGGTGGAGGTGTACTGAGAGATATGCATGGTGTTTGGCTGAAAGGCTTCCATTGTTTTATTGGTAATTGTTCAATTATTGAAGCAGAATTATGGGCAGCTATACATGGCTTGAGCATTGCATGGGAGGAAGGATACCGAAGGGTCATTCTTGCTACAGATTCTTTACTCTTTGCTCAATGGTTAACTAAGGTCAGCCCTCCTCGTTTATCGCTGACTAACCTTGTTGATAAATGCAGAAATCTACTGAATCTTGCATGGGAGGTCAATATTATCCATGTATATAGGGAGAGTAATAAAGTTGCTGATGTATTAGCTTCCAAGGCCCTTCAGCAACCTTATTTTCGGGGTGTGCGTGTTCTCCAGCAACCTCCTACTGAGGTTCAACCGTTCTTGGATGATGATTGGTTGGGTGTTACATGGGCTAGAAGAATTGCTGTAGTCAGGGAGATTGAGTTGTAGTTCCTTTATTGTGATTTGGGTATTCCCCTCATTTGGATCAAAAAAAAAATATAATAGAAAAAGGAGCTCGTTTTTGTGCCCTTTTAGACGAGAGAGGGAGGATATTCAGAAAAAACCATGCAAAACGTGTGGGGCCCACCGTATGCCGAAGGTTTTTCCTTCTGTCTTTTTCGTACTAGATTCTCTGTCGTCTGTCTGCCTCACCTGCAACTGCCTTCTCTGTTTTTCTGCTCATCTTCTTCTTCCCTTACGCGTTTTTTTATTTTTTCATATTTTATCATATTTCAAATCCCAAAACGCGTTTGCAGACAACGAAAGTTAATAGCCGGGAAGCAAAAATTTAAGAGTTTCAGTTATTCTCCTGCATCAAAGAGGGGTCTCGTACTAGTGAATCACGATTCGCCTTGTCTTTTCTATTAATTTTAGTTTTGGCCAATCCGTTATCAACGGTCTCACTTGATATGGGTTGGTTTTCGATGTGCATTTTTTTTTGTTGTTTCTTTGTCCTAACTCCCAATCCGCGTGGGACGACAGTGGTATTGTCGGGTGAGATCGGGATTTTGACAAGTTTCTAGGCAATTGGCACTTTTTTAACGTAAATGGCATTCAGCAGCTCTTTTCAACCCCACCGAACAAGCTATAAATCTCCCACTTTTCCTTTCTTTACAACTATCAACTCACACCTCTGTTTTAGCAACTCCACTCAGTACACCTTGTCTGTTTTCCAACTCTATTTCCAATATGGTCAGAAGTTCTCTTTCTATGATTTCAGTTTCATTATTTGTTTTTTTCATTTATGGACAACAACAATCTTAACTGTTGATGTGGCCTTACAGCTTTTTTCTGTTTTACTTGATCTGACAGGGTCGCCAAGATATCATTGCTACGGCTCGGGAAAATGTGTTGGAGAGAGGAAGACGGAAGAAAAGACTGCTGGAAGTTGCACTTGAGGAGAAGGGGGAGGAGCGTTTCATGCTTAAGAGAAAAAAGCAGGAAATTCTTGCGAAGGAAGCGGAAAAGAAAAAAGTGGTTGACGATTTCATGGACTTAATTACTGCAATTGAGAACAACGATCTCCAGACTGCCTAGAATTTTGATGAAAAAGCTATGATGAATACTATTGCAACTATGCTGAACGGTGACGGAGGCGACAATGGAGGCTTTGCCGGCGGTTACGGTAAAAAGAAAAGCCTGGAAAAATTACTGTTTTCATAACATACCTACCTGGCTGATTGGATTGGAAGCCGGTCACTTGTTCTTGTTCTGTCCTGAACACATTCCTAATTTCAGTATAAATTGGCTGATGGTTTATGGTTATTGTTTATGTAGGAGACATTATTAATCTTCTCGGAATCAATCTGGGTCCTGAAGAAAAAGCTTGGATGGATGCAATTATAGCTCTGGAGAACGCAGGAGGCAGTTGTGGCGGCGATGATAGAGGATTTGCCGAGGATCACGGTATAAAGAAATAACTTAAAAAAATAAAAATAAAGCAATGCTTTGCATGCTGGTAATTGAACTGGTTGGATAAAAGCCGATCAATTGCTTTGTCGGAAACATATAATTAAACCGATTGCGATAAACAAAACTCAAAACTTCGGTCTGAATTTGCTAAGTTTTTACGGTTATTGTTTGCAGGAGGGACTGAGAACGCTCAAAATTTTGGTGAGGAAGATAAGATGACCGCTATTGAAGGAACAATGAATGACGGCGGTGAAGGCAGCAACCTTGGTTGTTATGGCGGCAGTCACAAACAGAATCGCTGCAAGTAGGGCGATGGTGGGTCCCCCTAACGACATTTTTATGAAAAGATTCTGTGGGAACTTTTTTTTTTTTAAGTTCAACAGCTGTATTATGAACTTGTGATGTCCTTATGAACTCATGTTTAATTTAATTCGGTTAAACATTTAAGTGGATGATTTTCAGTGTACTCAAATGATGCATCCAATGAACAAAAAAAAAATGATGCATGCAGTATGCTTTAACAATTTAGATGCTTTTGTAGTAATAATTATGATTCCTTCTTAATTTGCCTTCCATTTAATAAAACTCCCTACCAGTTTTTTTTTTTTGTTACAAAAAAGCTCCCTACTAGTTGCCGTGCTGGTACTGTAGCAATTCTCTTTTTATCATGCACAGCAATTAGATTTTATAATATATATTTTATTTTGTAATTTAAAAATAAAATTAATAAAATTTTCATCTTCACTTTTTTTTTTTACCTTTTTCATAATTAGAAGTATAATTGAACCGAGTAGAGATAATTCAGTATCAAGCTCGAAGCTCAGCTCAAGCTCAAGCTCGATCGAATTTAGTTTTTGAAGCTTAAACCAAATTCGATAAGTTCGATTAATTAATTTTTAATTATATATTATGATGGTAAAATAGTAAATTAATAATAAAATATTAAAAATATATATTCAAAAAAGCTTAATAAGATTAGAGAGCCGTTCGAGTGAAGTATTAAGAAGTTCGAACTCGGCTCGATTCGTTATCCGAGTAATTCAAGTTCGAGCTCGGCTCAAAAATAAACAAGTCAAACTCTAGTAATCATAAAATCAAATTCGGATAACTCATAAATAACTTGACTCGTTTACACTCATATCCATAAATATATATCATGAAGAGTGCATCATTATTTTACTAGTCCATTAACTCGTCTTGATCTGATGTTGACCAGAATTTGTTCCACATTTCATTATTTCTTTTTTCTATAAATATGGCATTTATTTATTTCCAATATACTTACTAGATGAATGTCTTGTGTGCCTACTATATTTTGAATTAACAAAATCAAATATAGAATTTTTGTGATTATGCGGTTTCAAGTCAAACTCGCCCGATAT
The DNA here is from genome assembly GCA_031772115.1 of Heritiera littoralis. Classification (NCBI taxonomy): domain Eukaryota; kingdom Viridiplantae; phylum Streptophyta; class Magnoliopsida; order Malvales; family Malvaceae; genus Heritiera; species Heritiera littoralis. The sequence goes on along the minus strand of JAPDPK010000135.1, from coordinate 1,632,801 downwards.
CTTCGTTGCGCACACAGTTTATTTTATCTTCTTCGGTGAACGTGTGTGGCTTCGAGCTTTCTTTAATTTTAAGTAAATCTCATGGTTTCCTAATAAAAAGTAGCAGATTAGGATGAAGCCAATTCTTCTGTACACAATCAATGTTGTATCATGGTAGTTAAAACAATTTTCAATTTTATTTTTGATTAGAGAACATATTAGAGTTGAACTTATTTGAACATTTTAATTGAATTTATCTTTTTATTTTATATATTTTATTTGGGCTTTTTGTTTCAAATGAATTTTGATTGAATCCTTTTGCATGGGTTAGATTTTTGGTCATATGGGTTTAAAAGCCCATAATCCTAAAATCCAAACCCATATTCAAAGTCCAAAATCAATTTACTAAAATCAATTAATATTTTTTGGCCAAAAAAAATCAATTAATATTTGATATCTGTTTCCAAACTATTCTGAAATGTTCATTTCAATTTAACATGAATACTTAATTTGAATATATTTTTCTTTGAGAAATTATCATAACTAAGGAGGTATTTACCTCTTTTGTTAGCCAAAGATTATCTTTTTTGGACAATTAACCCATTTTGAGCTAATTTTAAAATTTTAAGTACATGATTAAACAATTAAAAACAAAAGTAAAGCCTTGACGTGAAAACCTTAAAGGCAGCCTAGAGCGAAGAAGATGATCCCTAATGCCACATAAACAAAATGTTGCCATGATTGTAACAAGAAGAAAAATATTAGTGAGAAAATTATTTATTTATTTTTTTAATGATAGATATTTTTGATAAGATCTCTATATCAATAATTGATAATTGTTTCCAAACAAAAATTAAAAGAACAATAATAATAATAATAATAATAATAATAATAATAATAACAATAATTAGGAGATTAGTGAAAAAGTAATTATATATTCATTTCCAACATGTTTGAAAGACTTGAAATAATTAATATTTTTGTATTTGTCAAGGGCGTTTAGTTGTTTAATTTTACAAGTATGAGGTGATTTCAAAATAGATTGACTTCATTGTATTCTAACTATTGTTGTGTATTGTGATTGGTAGAGGTGAAATAAGTCTTAAAAAAGTGATATTTACAACACACATTGTTGTAATTATGCATTTTAATAATAAAAACTATAAAATATATTTTTTAATAATTAGATAAATGCTACAATAATATTGCTATAAATACATGTTAAGCCGTTTCATTTAGCCGTTAATGGTTTGAAAACTAAACAATACATGAGGCTGTTAACAAATCATGCTTTAATTGGCCGGTTGCTATTTAATGATATTAGAAGGTTATATCTTTGTAAAAGTAACCGGTATTCTTAACAAATTGATTATTATTATTATTATTATTATTATTATTATTATTATTCAGCCTATAAATAGAGGTACAAAACCTCAAACAAGTAGACCAATTCACTTATAATATTATTGGACAAGAGAAGGACATTTGATCTTAGAGCTTTTAACTCTACAAATTAGTGCAAAACTATAGAGCGTACAATGAAGATAAGTTGAGTTGTTGTATCTTATGGGCTACACGTTTTGAATTCCTACTGCACCGGTCAATACAAACCCACAGATGTGTGAATCATCTTAAAGAAAGTAAGATATTTGTGCCTCAATCCAACTTTTCGTCATTCAGTAAAATAATTCTAATTTATAATGTTTATATTTTTTTACTGATATTATATTTTTTCAGGTTCTAGAACTAAGAATTTTAAAAGGAACTCCAACAATTTTAAGACGATTCAATAATTTTAAAAATATCTTCATCTCAAGAAGATAAGGATTACTCTTCTCATTAAAATATTGAGTTGTGATCTTATTATGGTATTCCTTGCAAGAGGTATGGTCTCTTGACTTTTGTATTCCAATTGTGTTAAAAATTGTGCATTATGTTATAACATAAAATTCATTATTTTGTATGTCTTAGTGGTGTTAATTGGAATATAATGATGCATTTTGAGTTGCATTTTAAATTGAGGATTGTTTGCAAAACAAGCTAATTGAGATGAAGAATTGAAAAGAGAATTTACATGTTGTTGATCAAGTGGATGAAATTAGACTACTGGTCACAATAAATTTGTGATTCCTAGTAGTATATCTTTTGATGTTAGATGTCATTAGGCTATTGGTCATATAAAATATATAATTTCTAGTAGTATGACTTTTAACATTAGGATAAATTTAGGCTACTGGTCACAATAAAAATTTGTGATTCCAAATAGTATGCTTTTTTGTGGAGCATGAAAATGCTATAAGCCCTACCATAGAAATATAGTTGTGCCAAGAAAATTTGGTATATCTACTATGTGACTGCTTGATAATCTTAAATTTAAATTATATGATGAAATATTTTTATGATAGCACTGCTACAATTGGTAGGGTGCATAACTGTCATTATAATGAAAAATCCAGATTTATTAGAAGGAAGCATGCTATGGTGAGATACCATTTGAGTAATGGGATTATAACTATGAATTACATAAAATCAAGTGATAACCTTGCAGATCCTTTAACAAAAGCTCTAGTTAGAGAAAAGATTTGGAGTACATCGAAGGGGATGAGTCTTTTGCCCAAAAAATCTGGAATCCCTTACGAGGATACCCAACCTAATAATCAGAGATGTTGAGAGTTAGGTTTAATGAGAAAATCGAATCATAGAGAGATCGTTAAAAAATACACACCAAAAGCTTTAAAGCTCATTTGTTTATCCTTATGGTGTTGTGTATCTATCTTGTAACGTTAGAGGGTTGATTTTTTAAAAATCCTAATGAAATCTATAGCTCATTATGAGTAGAGTGTATTAGTTATAGGAACACTTTTGATAGATTTCACCTATGTAAGTATTGGAGTGGGGTTGCTCCTACAAAGCTTGGTTGGGCAAGTTTCTAAATTACTCACTAAATCCAGGATTAAGCACAAGGCCGAAATGTGCTAGCTTAATAAGAAGCTCGTAGACACTTGAATAATTATATGTGTACTGTAATTTATTGTATCCACTATACAACCAAAGTTCGATGCACATGGCATACTATTGGTTTAGGAACAAGAATTGCTACTACACTAACTAAAGGTTCAATGCAATTGCACACTTTTATTTTGCATAATAATTCATCTCTGTTCGAGTTAATAAAAAATGCTTAAAACTTTGAAAACATTATTTATTATTAAAATGGAGAGGGAATTGTTGTAACTTTGCATTTTAGTAATAAAAACTAAAGCATATATTTTTTAATAATTAAATAAGTGCTACAATAATATTGCTATTAATACATGTTAAGCCGTTTCATTTAGCTGTTAATGGTTTGAAACCTAAACAATACATGAGGCTGTTAATAAATCGTGCTTTAATTGGCCGGTTGCTATTTAATGGTATTAGAAGGTTATATATTTGCAAAAGTAACTGGTATTCTTAATAAATTGATCATTATTATTATCATAATAAGTTACAAAATATTCAGCCTATAAATAGAGGTACAAAACCTCAAACAAGTAGACACCAATTCACTTATAATATTATTGGACAAGAGAATGATGTTTGATCTTAAAGCTTTTAACTCTACTAGTTACTGCAGAACTATAGAGTGTACAATGAAAATAAATTGTGTTGTTATAGCTGGAGACGACACGTTTTAAGTTCCTATTACACTGATCAATACAAACCCATAGAGACGTGAATTGTCTTAAAGAGAGCGAGAGTCCAATTCTTCGTCATTCAGTAAAATAGTTTTAATTTATAATTTCTTATATTATTTTTGTTACTAATATATTAGGTTGTTTTAGGTTCTAGCACCAAGAATTTTAAGAGGAACTCCAACACAAATTGAAGACATTATTCCTATTGTTCGTAATTATTTATTGGTTCGTTCATCAAGAAGTTCAAGTTCCAGAAATTTAAAGTTTAAAACAAAATTCAAAAGTTTCATCTTCATTCAAATCCAAATAAACATTATTTGTATTATTTTGTACAACAGACTATCACATTCTCTAATTAATGGTTTAACTTCTAAATAGATCAAATGTTTAATATTATCCTAAAGAGGCGTTTGGTCAATGAAAAGTAGGATTTCCATTGAAATTTTATTTTTCGTAACCAAATTCTTTTGTTTTGTTTAAAATATTTTCTAGATAAAGAATATTTCACCTTTGAGATACCATGAGATTTCAGGGAATTTTTATTTTTTTTAGACCTTAAAATCTTTTCATTTCACTATTTATAAAAGGAAACTTTCCATCTCAAACCCAATTGTAATAGGACTGCCATATACCCATGAGAAAGCCGACCCATTACTTACATCCAGAGCCCATTTCTGTACATGCAATGTTCCCATTTATGGAAAGAAAAAGGCCCAGGAATATGCCTGTTTGGGTTCTATCAATTTCAAAATATGGAAATAATGCCGAGTAAAATTTCTTTAAATATTAAACATTTTTGTATATAATACTGTTACATTATTGAAATTAAAATTTCAAATTTATTGAAAATTATATAACAATTTAATACGTAAAATAAAAATAATTTTTTGTTTGTTAAAAAATATTTTATTTGAGTAACTAGTAATATAAATTACACAATATGAAATAATACTATCTCATAGCAATATTAACTATTATTATTGAATTATATTACAAGACTTTAAGATCTGTAAATAAATAATAATTGGAGTTGGATAACAGTCCAATTATTTGTAGGAAAAATATTAAAAATAAATATTATTTATTAATTATAAATAATTTATTAAATAATATTTGATGTTAAATAAATAAATATTTTAAATATCATTTTTTGTAATTTTATATTGCTCTAAGCAAACACAAGAATTTTAAATTTCTTCCTATTAAATTAAATACAAAAACTTAACAATTCAAAAATTTTCAAATATACAATATTTTAACCATGATTAAATTTTAAAAATAATTTAATTTTTCACGTATCAAACACCCTCTAGAACGAATGGCGGAGTTTTGAAATCGTTTTCATTTTCATATTGAAATTTGGATGTTGGAGCCAAAACAATGAAGAGTGGCAGTTTGTAGAGAAAGTCAAACTGTCAAATTGTGAAAGAAGCTGGCTCACTTCGTAAAGTTTGTTATTTCCACGCACTTGTTAATTCCAAAGAGGCGCCCAAATAACTTTTGTCTTCTATAAAAGGTCCCTCTATTGAGGGGATCACCTTCAACCCTTCGCCCAACTCCATTTTAACAACCAGATCTTTCTCTTGCTCTAATCCAATATTGGACTCTTTGATCTTTCATCTTTCAATAGATTCGCATATGGTGAGGCTTCTATCTATAATTCTGTAGTTCTTTGGCGTCTGATTATTCTGATTGTAGTAACTATTTTGTCCTTTTATCATTCATGTAATTTTAGTCTTGTTATCTGAATCTAAGACGGTAGAAAAATGCCTCCGTAATCTACAAATCAGTCATAATAGGCGACGGTGGCCAAATTGGCCGTCGGTAAAAGCCATGATGATGCACCATATAGGCAACGCCATTAAGTAGGCTAGTCAATAGTTTAGACCTTGCCGTCGGCAGTGCCAGTTTTTCTCGATTGCGATCGCGTTTGGCCTAGAATGGTGCCAAATCTCGCAACGAAGACCAGACCTGGGATTGATTGGTGCGTCCTATAGTCAACTTTGCCTCTGCTCGTTACAGTTAAAGGAATGATTCTCAAAACATTAAGATAATAATTTTTTTTTTGAGATGAAAAAATTTCACCTATCTTTAACGAGTTCTTAGGAAAATTCTATAAACTTGCTTATAATAACTTGCAGTAAAAAAAACATGTTTTTTAAAATGTTCTGGAAGTTATATGTTAGTTTGTTTTTAATGGCATTCCAAACTTTTTATTAGTAAATCGTATAGACCTCGATTTTTGAAATTTAGTAACGTATATCCAATTCTACTTTTTTTCATTTTTCGTTTTCTTTTTCATATTCAGTCTCTAATTATTGAACTTAATTAGCTTGATAGTCAATATCATTCTTTAATTTTTTTTTTCTGTAAATCATAAGGTGTCACTATACTTTAAGCAAACGGTATTTTTATATAACATATTGATTTTTGTGATTTGTTTTACGTTTTTATCTTAAAGTTATTGAACATTTATATTTTTAAAATTTTATATAAAGAACATTAAAATGAAACTTTTCTTAATCTCCACACACAGTTAAAAAATACAAAAGGGAAAATAAGAAGGATGGAGCATATATTTTAGTATTACAAATGCTGTCAGGCTTTCTATGAATATTCTTCATAACATAATTAGAAACCTAACAATATTGTTAACCAATTAGAGTGTTTGAATTATTTTAAAAAAAAATTATTGTTTTTCTTTTTAATAAAAAAAAGGGAAAAGGGAAAACATTTATGACACATTAAGGTGAAATGTACTAACAAGTAGTTGAATGAAATAAAAATAGATTTATTTTTTAAGTATTTGAATATAATTCGAATTTTAAATTTATCATTATTAAAAAAATTTTACTGTTTATTACTCATAATTCGAATAAAATTATCATTGAGTAATGAGCCATGAGGTTGGTGTGGTGGCTAGCTATCTTCAAACAAAATTGGTCGATTTCAGCGTATTCGTTCAAGTAGTGAGCAATTCAGTACCGCTTGATAATTTGTAAAGTGATATCTTTTGCGATATTGTGTTGTGTCCATGACTAACTAAAAAGATCATTTATATGTATTTCGTTATTGCATTACATGCTAAATTGTATTTGCATTAGATAAATAGAAAAATTATTATATTTGTGCTAATATATATATGTTAATTTATAATTTTATGTACGATGTATTGATAGTATATAATTTTTATATATTATTAATGTATTAAAAATTGATATCTTATCAACAAATTTTTATGAGCATATTATAAAATTTATTTATATTTATTTTAAGAGTTTGATATATTTTTTAATTTGTTAATTGATTAGGTGTCAATTTTTAATGCAATGACAATGTATAAAAATTATACACTATTAATACATCATATACAAACCCTTAATTTATATCAAATTTATATAATTTTTTAATCAAATTTTAATTTTTATAATTTTAATTTTTTTTTATATTATCAGATTATAATATCATATCTAATATTTATGCTCTAATTTCAAATATGTTAAATTTCTCTGTTAAACAAGGCTTAATTATTTTTTTCGTTCAGGAAAAGAATACATCATTAACTTTAAAATCGATTAATTTGAATTAATGTGAAATTTCTTATAAATATACGTCACAACACTATACACATGACGTGGGACTTAACTATTAGGACTATTATTTTCTGTTGTATCTCTTTCTTTATAAAGATTATCTATCTCAATTTGATTAATTAATTTCGTTCGGCTACGAGACTACGAGTTACGACCGATAAACGAAAGCGCGACGCCGAAAATTGGGTTCAGTCGCGCGACAGCGACAATAATCGCGCGACATCGGTAGCAAACGCGCGACGTGCATTTCGTAATTTTAGGAAACTTCATGGTACGTCGCAACGACGCGTTTTCTCGTTAAGCAAAAAAAAAAAAAAAACCGACGCTTTTTCTCTATGCCTTGAAAGTGGATATGATCCTATAGTGCTGTGCATATATAAACGATCGACGCGTATAACCCAAAGGCACGCAAGTTGAAAGGTGAACGACTTGAACGAATATTAGAACAAAAATGCACACAAAAGGAGAGCATCGCAATGCCTTACTAAGAAAGAGGCAATCTGCATCAGTAATTGCGAAAAAGAAAAGAGTTACTCCTAAAAATCCAGTTCATCTTTTTAATAATGTTTTATTTTCTTCAATATTAATATTGTAATTTTTTTTTTTAGGTTTCCATGGATTAATTATTGACAATATCACTAACAAAAAAATTCAGTGAAGTCATATTTACGTTTTTTTTGGTGTAAATATTTACACGTTTATTCGTATTATATAAATCTTTTTATTTTTTTGGTTACAAGGAAATTCAATATAAATTTTCTTACGTTATACAGTTAAAAAAAACTTTTATTTGAAATTTAGCTAAAATGTAAAGCAGACTGACCGAGTAGAACTGGGCTTGGCTCGTACTGATGCGGACCAAAACTGAAAATGTTCGCTTAAGTCCACATCTAAGCTGGTAAAAAATTACAAGTCTAATCCAGCAGTAATGCGAGCCGGGCTGGCTCGCAAGTCAGTCTTTTTTTTTTGTACAAAATCATTAAAAAAATAATTAATATCCAAAATAAATAGAAAAAAGCAAAATATTAAATCCTTTGATATTAAATGGAATTGTAATATTTTTTTAACAAAAGAAAAAATTGATATAATTAATATTAAATTGAAAGTTGAAAAGAAAAAACCTGAAAAAACCCTTACTTGTTCAGAGACTGTAGGAATCGCCGTCTGCTGTACGGGGGCCACCTTAGCGGCTGTTCGTCTATGTTGTGCAGTGTGTGTTGGGCTGTGGAGTGTGTTAGTCAGCCTATGTGGCCTGATTAACGGGCAGCCTGGGCTGCAGGGCAGGACAGTTGCTAGCCCATCAGACTAAATCCATGTAGATCCGTTTTTAAACTAACCTAAAAATAAAAATCTAATCTTAATAAAAATCCGCAAATTTAACGGGTCAGTCCCCAAATTTTGGCTCCTTTTATACTATTTATTTTTAAATCGTTTATAAAATTTAAAAATTTTACTTACAGTACATCAGATAATAATTTAAAAATTAATATTCAAAATCAACCAATATTTATATAATTATATTTGCTATAAAAAAATCAACAAATTGAATGCTTAAATCTCACGCAACTATTTATAACGTATAAAATAGAAAGCTTTAAGGGTTTCTTTTTTAATCTAAAATAAAAGTAAGATTCAATAATATGTTTGTGTTTTTGTTAACTCACATATGCTGTATGGACCCCCTCACATTGACCTCTTGCTTCATCAGCGACATTGTCCGACATAAACTTGAAAGCTATGTAACTTCAGAAAACAAAAATTCAATACTAGTCACTAGTCGTAAGTTCCATTGCGATGAACAATAATTTCGGACAAACTCCAAGTAAAAAAAAAACAGAAAACAATTGTCTTGTTTTTAGTTTTGATTTTTCAACATAGATCATAGCTAACATCTTTCCTAAAGGGAAAAAAATAGCTATTAGCTAAAAGCCTAAAACTATTTATAGAAATTTGTTGTGGTTATTGGGTTAGAAAATTTTCTCACTTGAAATTTCGTTGTTTGCATAAGGAAAAGCCGGAAGCACCAGATCAGTTGTTCGAGAAAAGTTGTACAAATCTAGCATCAAGGTATGGTGCGATTAAGTTTGATTGACAGAATGACAGATTACATTTATATTTTCAATACGAAGTTTACATTTAGTTTTGAATCTGCTCTGTGCCCAAATAGAAAGCAAAAGGAACTCTTCGGATTAAGATGATGAAAGCTGGATTGTCAAAGAAGGCTGAGTCACTAATGGCAACCAGAAGAGATGCTGCGGAGACTCTAGTGGAATTTGGGTTGCTGAATGTGAGAAGGAATCTGCTGATGAATGAACTGAATAGTGGAATCAACAACTTTAGGAGGTTGCGGGCAACGGAGATTTTTCTGATGATGATGCTGGGTTTCATCCGAATTAGAGAATGATGAATTAAAAAACTAACTTTGCTTAATAGAAAGAAATGAAAGGATGAAGGAAAAAGATTTATTAATTTAACGATTAACCTACAAATTTAAGTATTGAATTAATAAATTTTTAATTTCCATCTCTTTCCATCCTCCCATCCAGGAAAGCTTAAATTTATGTTTTTGCTTTTGCCCATTGTCTGAAAAACCTTTTGATGAAATGGAACTATGGAACCTCTTTGTTTAGGCATGCATGTTTCCATTTATATATTGTCCGGTTAATGGGTGTCCAACAGCCTCCCATATTCCATTGACGAAGATTGAAGACAAGTCAACATTAAAGAGCAAAGATTTTTTTTTTTTATCAAATCTTTTAAAATTTTAAGTAATATTTCTAAATCAGCAATCTAGTGTGTTAATATTTATTTCTTAAGATACCAAAGTTGAGTTTTGTGAGATTTAGAATTTTATTTTAAAATATTAATTATGGAATCGATCAAATATAAATTTTTATTCAAAAATTAAAGATATATAACATATTTCACAAAACCATTTCAAATAGACTTGGTATAAACAAGAGGAAGTTATACTTTGGATGGAATTATTGTCTTTTAAAAGTTAAAACCAAGAAAAAAAAAGCTTCTTTTTCCGTAGGTACTTGTAAAACTTTTAAATGATATAGTTTACATTGAGGAAATTAGAACCTAGACTGCGGCCAAATTAGTTTTCTTACTTTCTTTTGCAGAAATTCATCATCTTTGGATGAAATAATTTTAAAAAATAGATATATTAAATGAAAATAAAATCAATAATTAGTGTCAACGTATCAATAGAAAAAGTAAATTCATTGTTCAAAGAGTTTAAACTTTTAATGTTCATATGGCTTATAACATTTGAAAAATAAAAATAATAGTTATAGAAGTTTGTTGAAGCCATAGTTTTGAATCTTTTCTAAGCGCAAACAGAAAACAAAACACACACTTCCGATTAAGATGATGAAAACTAGATTGGCAGATAAGATGGAGGAGAAAAGGCTGATGGCTGAGTCACTAATGGCAACGAAAAGAGTGTCGCAGAGACCGAAGCAAAATCTAGAGTCTCGGCCATGACCCTTTTCTGCTTGTCTCTGCGGCAGCTCTTTTCATTACGGTTTTACATCTTAGACTCATTAGCTGCAAAAACCAAAGCCTCAACGTACCTTAAATTTTCGAAACCTTATTTTTCTGTGATTTGATGAATCGTTTGGACAAACTGGTATATGTCAAGTTTTTAGTAAAGGGAAAAAAAAAGACAGAAACTTAAACTAAAAAAGATACAGAGAAATGCTTTCTTTCATTTTGATACTCAACTCTTTCAATTTGTTTCTCGCTTGGAGAGAAGCCAGAAAGAAATGGAAAGAATTGAGAGTCAAAAATGTTGAAGAGCCTGCCTGCAGATACAAAGAAAATAAAGAAAAAAAGCATTGAAAGAGGAGGAAGGCGTTGGGAAAGAGAGGTGAAGAATATGATACACGGAAACCCTACGGAGAACGCGGGATTGAATTTTTGGAAGAGGGGAGTAGGTGGAGGCCTGAGATAAGGCCTGCATTATTCCCACCGAACAAACTTGTTAATTATCAAGTTGCTCTTTCACAGCCTGGCTTTAACTCGTCTTTTTCTCTCTGTTTTTCCTATTGATGGTTGACTTGACTTGTGGGTTGACTTATCGTCCATGTTTAAAGAGTTTATATATATATATATATATATATATATATAAAAGATGTATTATTATTGTATAGTTTTTATATATTGTCAGTTAACAATATGATGACATCTCATTAATGAGTAAAATTTAAAAGTGTATAAGTCCTTAAAAATAAATTTAAAAACTTTGTTAATATTTATTTTTAAGGATCTCCATATGAAGTTTCATCCCATAGTTAATTGACAGTGTATAGAAATTATACATTGTTAGTACATTATATATAAACTCATGTTTAAAATGTGTGTTCCTATCATAAAAAATTATAGGCTTAATAGTCAAATATACTCTCAACTTTTTACATAAAATAGATATAAGCTCTCATGATGTGTTTGGATGAGGGATTTCAAGGATGAAATTTATTTCAATCAAGATATTTAAAAATCCAAAATCCAAATTCTTTGTTTGGAAAAAACTTTGAAAGAATTTCCACTATTAAATATAAAGTTAAAAACAAAAACATATTATTTTATTTAAATATCATCATTAGAGCCTTTATTCCAAGAGATTGAGGTAAACTATATGAATAATATTATTAATATATATTTTTATTTTTTATATTATTAATAATATCTATACATTTTTACAATTCTAATGATACCCATATTGCATATTTTATTAGATATTTTTCTTTTTCTAATATATAATACTATTTTTCTTTTATAATTATTTTTTATTTAATCAAATTCTAGTATTCAAAAATTCTTTCTAAAACTTATTTACTCGGACAAGTCAATTATAAATTCTAGTATTTAAAAAATTAAAATGATGAATTTTGAAATGCATCAAAATTTCAAAATTTTTCATTCAAACGCACTCTGAAAGTTTTATTGCATAGAAATAAGGTGATAAACTTTTATTTTACTATAAATAAACTCTCAACATTTAAAAATCATACAATTAAATCCAAATCTGTTAAATGACACTAAATTTTGTTAGTATTGCACACGTGGCAATCAACTAAGCTATCCACGTTAGCTTCCACGTAGGATGTCCACATGACAGTTAGTATCATTTAACAGATTTTGACTTAATTATATAATTTTAAAAGGTTGAGGGTTTATTTACAGCAAAATAAAAGTTTATGGACTAATTTTCACGTGATAAAACGTTGAGAGCTAATTCTATATTATGCAAAAGGTTAAAGATATATTTGGCTATTAAGCCTAAAATTATATTCGTGTCATATAAAACATGCAAATTTCATGTTGATACGTCTAACATAAAACTCTTTTTTTATCTTTTGTTATATTTATATACAATTTTTATTAATTTTTAATCCATATTACTTTTTTTATTGGTACCATTTTGTATCGTATTACCGTATTGTATCTACAAATATGTAAATAGGATTTTAGTAACCCAAAGGAAAAAGAACAATCTTCATACAAATTTAAAAAGAGGGTGATACTCTTAGTCTTAATTAATGGGTGCACTACAAGAAACTGGGCCTTTCGTGGCACTAAATTAGCTGAGTTTCATAAAAAAAAAACGTTGCTATATTATGTTTATTTACAGCCCTTTCGAAGTTTATTCCATAAATGCCATTAAATTTTAAAAATAGCAGCGTTTCTGCTATTTTCAACATCATAGCAGCGTTTATACTAGTAAACGTCGCTATCATATAAAATTAAATAAATAAATAAAAAATTACATTAAATTATTTTATTAGCGACGCTTGACCAAAACGCCGCTATTTTGAAAGTATAACGACATTTTAATTTTTACATTAAAATGTCGTGTTTTTCGAAATTAAAAATTAAAATTCAATAAATAAAATCTATACTTTTTTTTTGGTAAATAACGGGTCCTTACAAAACAGAAAGGAAAATTATCCCAACATGGGATTGTAGTTACGAATACATCTGGGTAGTGCGATACCCATACAGTCATAGATTAAAATAGCAACTAATTCTGAAGGAGGGGAATTAAAAAACACAAAATGTTCAACAGCAGAATTCCCCAATCGAGCAAGAGCATCCGCACAGACATTTGCTTCTCTAAACACATGGGTGATCTTGGCATTCCTCAGCTTGTGGATCAACTCCCCGCAATCAGAAATGATCGCATTATAAACATGAGAACTTGCTAAGGAGCTAGATACATGCCTGACAACCTCTTTGGAGTCAGTCTTGATAATCAGGTTGTGGAAGTTGTTCTCAACCGCCCAACGCAAACCATCTCTAATACCCCATAATTCTGCAAGAAAACTGGTTGCATGTCCAAGTGATAGAGCATATCCACCAATCCAACGACCATTGCTATCACGAAAAACACCTCCCGATCCAGCTTTGCCCGAGTTACCGATGGAAGAACCATCGGTGTTGAGTTTAAGATAGTTGTTCGGAGGCTTGGTCCAACCAACATGGATAGTGGACTTTGGAATCAGATCCTTCTCTTTACCTGCAAGTGCCTAATACTCCTTGGCCTTATTTTTGACAGTCTTATACCATCTATCAACAGCGTCAGCATTACCTTCAAACACCAACTTGTTTCGATCTAACCAAATGGACCAGACAACAAAGGAGAAGTAGACACACCAAGGAATGCCTTCAACCACAAGATTTTCATCTTTGTTAATATTAAGAGCCATCTAATCTAAGAAATCAAATGAGAAGGATTCCAACATCTGGTTTGGAACTTTAACAGAATTCCACAGAATGCGAACTCTGCTACAATTTCTGATGCAGTGCGAGATGGATTCCTCCTCTGATAGGCATCTTGGGCAGTTTGGGTCTATATTTAGCCCTTTCATTGCTAAGTGTTGTTTTGTAGGAACTTTGAGATGACAACATTCCCAAAGAAAGATTTGGATTTTTGGGAGGGTAGGGGTCTTCTAGATTTTACTCCATTGGAACCTACCTGGTTCGTTCACGCCTTTGGCGTTTTTATAGGCCGAAAAAAGAGAGAATTCTCCTGAGGGAGAACAATCCCAAGCTATAGGATCAGTTGTTCTTTCTTCTAATTGGAGTGGGATTGCCTTAATAACAAGGTTGATGTCCTATGGGATTGGTGCACCAACTCTGCCAAGCAGCCAGTTGCCATCAGTGTCACAAACTGATTGAACTAATCTGTTTTCTTCTTGAGGTGTCCAAGGGCTGAAGATAATCCTATTAAGGGGACCTAAGCCAGTCCAATTATCCTTCCAGAAAAGTGTTCGATCGCCAGAATGGATCACCCATCTAAGACCCTTCTCTAAAATATGAGTGCTTTTTCTCATTCCAGCCCATGTTGCAGAACAGTTCTTCTCGATGAACACCCCATTCCTTTAGTATTTAGCTTTCATCACATCTGTCCATAAACTTGAAGGTTTTGTAATCAATCTCCAGCTTAGTTTTGTCATGTTGGCATCGTTGAGGTACTGAATATCTCTAATTCCAAGACCTCCGTCTTCCTTTGCATTTGTGACGGTGTCCCAACTCATATGGTGTAACTTTTTACCATCTCTAGAGGATCCCCATATAAAGTCTCTAGTAATCTTATTAATTTCTTTACAAATGCTCTTAGGAAGGGGACAACCTTGCATATAATACATTGGAATTGCATTGATAGTAGCTTTTGCAAGTGTAGTTCTCCCTGCCATAGTTAGCAAATTGGCTTTCCATCTTTCTAACTTGCTTTTTATCTTATCTATAATGAACCTAAAACTCGTTGCTCTTCTAACTCTTGAAATGGGAATTCCGAGATATTTCCCAAAGTCCTCTGACCATGGGATCCGAAGTAATTCACTCAAGGAATTCCTTGTGTTCTCTTCAACATTATTAGAGAAGTATAGTAACGATTTCTCCATACTAAATTCTTGTCCGGACTTTTCACAGAATTCCATAATAACCTTACGCATTGTTCCACAAGATCTTTCTGATGCCTTGCCGACCAACATGAGATCGTCCGCATAGAAAAGGTGGGATATTTTTGGCCCTCTTCTATTGAGTTGGATGGGAGCCCAATTTTCGTCTTCGCAAGCTTCGAGGATCTTAAGAGAAAGGAACTCCATGCAAAGAATGAAAATATATGGAGAAAATGGTCTCCTTACCTTAAGCCTCTAGAAGGAATAATGGAGGAACTTTGTTCACCGTTAACTAACACAACCATGGATGATGTAGTGACACATGACATGATGAGGTTGACCCATAATGGATGGAAATGGAAGAACACAAGGACACCTCTAATGAAGCTCCATTCAAGGCGATCGTAGGCTTTCATCAAATCAAGTTTTCCAATAAGCCAGCCACTCTTACCTCTCTTCCTTTTGAAGGAGTGAATAATCTCCTGAGCAACTATGGCGTTATCTTGTGCTTTCCTTCCCACAATGAAGCTCGCTTGAAGGGGATTTATAATTCTAGAAAGGATGGGGCGCATTCATGCCACAATTACTTTGGATATTGCCTTGTAGATGGTGTTGCACACTCCAATAGGCCTGTAGTTGTTGATAGATTCTAGATGGGGAACTTTCGGAATTAAACAAATAAGGCAAGAGTTAACCTATGGTGGGACTTTTCCTGAGGTAATAGCTTGGTTCACCACCTCAAAGACTGAGTCCCCCACGATGTCCCAGTATTTCTAGAAGAAAATCGGATGAAGTCCATCTAGGCCTGACGCCTTAAACGGTTTCATAGAGAGAATAGCTTTGTGAACCTTGTGCTTTGAAACGTCTCTAAGAAGATGGTTTTGGTCCTCGGTTGACAAAAAGTTAGCAAACCTCACTAGGAAGGATTGGTGCAGAGTGCAGACTTCCCTAGAGGTGGTATAAAGCGTAGAGAAGTGTTCTTTGATGAAGTTATTGATGTTAATTGGGTTTAAGATCCAATTCCCTACCACGTCTTTTAGACCAAGGATTTTATTCCTTCGTCTACGTTGGATGGTGCTCAAATGATAGAATTGAGTGTTTTTATCACCGTCTAAGATCCAGTCGACTCTAGATTTCATGGCCCAGAATTCCTCTTCAAGCTTAAGCACACATTGTAGTTCCTTTTCGAGATCATCCTCAAGCTTGCTGAGCCAACCTCGATGGGAATTTGTTAAAGCTTTTTGAACCCCTTCCAGCCTCGCCTGTAGTTTTCGTTTTCTGACAAAGATGTTTTCGAAAGAATTCCTATTCCAGCTGATCACGTTCTCTTTAAAGATTGGAATGGCTTGAATTGCCGAATTCTGAGCCTATTCCCATGATGTTCGAACCACCTCTTCGAAATCCAGATGGTTCATCCACATGGTTTCAAAACGAAAAGGCCGCTGACCAATTCGGGTGTTTCTAGGATGAAGGTCGACCAAGAGTGGGTTATAGTCCGAGTATACTCGAGTTAGGTAGGTGACCTTGGTGTTTGGGAACAAGAGCTTCCACGTGCCATTCGCCCAAACTCGGTCCAGCCTTTCCCTGATAATTTGGCCATGACTATTCTTGCTAACCCAGGTGAATTTATGACCAATGAATCCAAGATCAATCATGCCACAAGTGTTCATACAATCCAAGAACTTGGGGGCTCGACTTTGACAAATAGGTTTCCCTCCAAATTTTTCGGATTCTAAAATCACCTTGTTAAAATCTCCCACGATAGTCCAAGGGTGAAAGTGAGATTGTGCAAAATTTCTTAGTTTTTCCCATAGAATTCGTCTCCAGGCATAATTCGGTCTTGTATAAACCGCAGATAGTATCCAAGTTCGCAAATGGTTAGAAGAAGAAACAAGAGAATGAGATTCAGAACTAACCTTAATGGAGGCATGAATGACTTGGCTCATTGCATGGATAATCTCTACAGCTACTTCCTCTTTCTTCCATAGTAACCAGATGCCGCCAGAAAAGCCATCAGCGTCTACTCTGAAGAACTCATCGAATCCCAGTGACCTGCATATCCGATCTGCTGTATCTCCTGAGACTCTTGTCTCAACAATAATCGCCATACTAGGACAATTGATATTAGCAAGCTCCTTAAAGTTTCTTCTAAATTCTGGGCTACTAGCTCGTTGAGCGTTCCAAAATAGGTATCTCATTGGGAAGGATTCTAGGGGAGAAGAATTAAGAAGCAGTCTTGCTAATTCCGGCAGCATCCTGACTTCCCCTGTTGGAGTTTTGCTTAAAAGGTTTGGCGATTAGTAATGTTGGGGCATTGCCAACATCCTGTAATCCACCCTGTCTATCCCCCGTCGTTGTGATGTCTGTATTACCACTGTTATAGGGTTGGTCGTTGGACGTGATTTCCATAAGATCGCCATGTCGACATTGCTCTGTATCTTCATCTCTCTCACCGTGTCGATGAGTAACTGGTATAGCGAGATCTGTCTTAAGGAGGGAAGAGTCTCTATCGACGTTGGAACAAAAGCTGGGGCTTGGCTCGCCAAGGTGGTCATGGACTGGTGCAAAATCTCTGTGTCCAGGGAAAGAACGACGCTATTCCAGGTGTGCATGATCCGGTCCATATCCCAGTCCAGCGTCTGGTGGCGATAACCGAGCAATATTGCTATCACTTCCTTAAGATTCAAACTCCTTCCGTGTTGGACTAGATACATTATGTCTAGGTGTTCAAACTGCTCAGATGGATCTGCCATGATTTTTAGTCGAACTACCGCCTTTCCCGTTGAATCTGATTTCATTCTCCTTTGAATACTCTCCTTTAAAGGTGAAAACTGTGTTAGCCGGGTGGCCATTGTCTGAGATAGGCCTCTGCCCTACTGGGATACTATTGATTTGACCATTCATGTCAGCCTTATCTCCTACTATGACTACATTATCTGGTCTCCAGCTGTTATCAGGCCTATCTTTCCTAGCCTGTTGTTGAACATGTGACCGTTGCTTTTCATACTTACTCTGTTCCATAATTTTTTCCTTACCTTTTCCTCTGGTCGATTGAAACGGGTATTTATTCGGGTTGTCTTGACCCGTTTTCTGTTCTTTTCGATATCTTGTTTTTTTCCTAGTTACAAGCATCCATGGCCCGAAGTTATCTTTGGACCCTTCTTCCTTTGTCCGTGATTTTGCATGCGCTTCAGCCTGTCCTTCATTTGTCGTCTGATCCTGGGGAATGGGATCTGTCACCTCCATGTCAACTTTTTTTGCCATGCAATCTTCCTTTCTGTGTCCAATGCATCCGCAGTGAAAGCACAAATTCACTCCTTCATAAAGTACTGGCTGGATCAATTTCCCAATCCTTATTTTAGGTATAAAGGGTTTGTTAAGGTCCACCTAGATACATCCGAGCAAACCTTCCTCTGGTGTTCAGTTCGGTGAATGAATCCATCTTGAGAAGTGTCCCTAGCTGGTTTCCAATCCGTTGCAATATGTTTCTGTCAAACAATTCTATAAGGAGACCCGGGAGTCTTGCCCATACAGTAGTGGTTGAGAGTGTCTTAGATGATTCTGCAATGAAGCCTGGTTCCCAAATTCTCATGGTGAGATAGTATGGACCAACAAACCATGGACCACCATAAATCACTCTGTGAAAATTCTCAATCAAATGGAATCTGAACAAGAAAAAATCCTGTCCTAAATCCACACAATCCATTTTTCCTTTGGATTCCATATTGCATTAATTCTAGGGAGAAGGAAATTGTATCCCACTGTCTTGCCAAAAGTTTTAACGATCATTGTGTTCTTCCATGGTCTTCGAACTCTGTTTTTCTCTTCTTTAGATAACAGGATAGTTGGGATATCCTCCCCGTCTTCAGGTTCAACATCAGACTCCTCGTCCAAGAAATTAGGGAGAAGGTTCAGAGACTCCTGTTGGAACTCTCTGGAGTTGAGTAAGGATTCTTTGTAGGACCAAGGTTGACCATTGGCTTCCAGCATTTCCCTATCCATGGATTTGAAGTCTCCGTTTTTGGTTCGCTTGACACTATGAGCTTTTTGGTCGTCTATCTCAGAGCAGTTGAGAGCGTTTTCTTTTTGCATAGTTTCTTTTAATAAAATCTATACATTACATAAAAAGAATCTTTATGGATTCTGCAATTGACAACTGTCCTAGAGGACAAAAAAACGTAATTTACATTCTTACTTTCAGTATTCTTCAATGATGCACGGCAGGAAAAAGAGAAATTATAAAAAGAAGTGATAGTAAAATTACAAAAATAAAAAAGATAATAACTAACAGCTTTTGTAATTTTCTTCTTTCTCTCTTACATTATACGAGATTCTTTTTTGTTATTTGAAGCGAGGGTCGTTTTTTTTTTTTCGTTGAGTTAACATTCAAATAATTAATTTTGTTATTTTATTGCTTTTTAATCTTTTTTGTTATTTTATCCAAATTAAAATAAAATAGAGTTTGACATATTACTTTTGTTATAGCCATGGGAATAGAAATAATGATTTAGGTGTTAGATTTGATGAATTTTAAATTAATAATTTAATTATTCATCAACCGTTAGATTTGTAAATTTTTTTTTGAGTATATTTATTTATTTATTTATTTATAGATTGTAGTTATCGAATTTCTTATATTGCATTTTTTTTATGATAAAAAAGCTTATGGGTCCGCTTGTGTGCGCATTAAGACTAATTTCTTCCTGAACAAATTTAAGGTTCACTTTCCAAATCAACATAGTGCATTCAAGAAATTTAATTTACTTGGCTGCTAGCCTCAAGGCTTAATTTTGGATTTGACCTACAAGACAATACTTATTTAATTTCAACCTTGACCTACAAGATGACACTTATCAACGATTCCAATCCTTAGAATTTATATTGCAAATTTCCAACAAGTTGTTTTATATGAATACTTTTTGTCCTAGCAAATTCAACATGTTATACAAAGAAAACCTCTTTTAACAATTTTAATTTAATTATTTATATATTTTATTGCATTTAAGTATTTTTATAACTTACCATTATCATGTTGTCACACCTTGAACGTGGGATATAACAGACACCGCATACTTGTAAAGTATAATCTCAGAGACATGCAAGAAATTTATTATATTAAAATTTAATCCTTCCAAATATCTAAACTAATACAGTTTCTTCATTTATTTAAGAAACATTCTGTACCTGAGATTAGTATATCACAAACGACCCAAAAAGACATTTACAAAAATAAGTACTTATTGCTTAACAAAAATTCTAGAACAAACTCAATTCCTCAATCTCATATTAGCTTTATAAGTCTTGAGACATATCCTAAGTCCAAAACGTCACTCTCTTAACATTTTCGTGGACATTATTAACATTAAAACTTATAAAATGTTAAGGAAAAGGGGTGAATACAACCACTCAATAAGCAATCGATATTTCATCAGTTGGATTAAGCATGTCAAAAATCATTAGGGCAAAATACCAATATGAAGAATAAAAGTCAAAGTTGGGTAATCTCATACTCATTTATGTAATTTATTCAAATTCACATACTTAGATTTCAATAATAAACGGAATTCCATAGATATCAAAACTGAACAAAAGTTTCATAAATCAAATTTTTAGGTTTCCTGTAACATGCCATGGCCACGCTTAACCCTTGTGGCACAATCATAATCAGAACAAAAATCACAATTAACCTCGGTGGCTCAGGTAAAAAAATCAGAAGCAACTTGTTGCATAGAACAGAACAAAGAGTCTTTATTCTTAATCAGTGATACAGTTAGAAACTAGTTTCTTTTAACAAAATACATGTCGACATGGCTAACATTTAACTCCCATTGGTAGGGTCAAAGCACAACCATACTAAGAGACAAAATAAAACATTTTCAGATTACCCTAGGTATACAAAGTAGTATTAAAATTCTCATAACATATTACATACAAAAGGAATTTCGTAAATCAATCAAAGCAAATACCTTATTCACAAAACAAATGGCCTATAATTACATTATGACGAAGTTAAGAAATTAAAGCGATTAAATCATGTTTCTATAATTGAACAAAATCACATTCAAAGTCAATTTAAAGAACCATATATACTTTGCATGCTTAACCCAAATTTAAAATTCATAGGATAAAAATATTTTTGTACATAGTGTACAAAACATAACTCATATTAAGGTCGATTTTAAGGCTGTCAAAATACCAAAAGGATGTTGAGTCACTTACTTGATTCGCTAAACTGAAGCCAAATACAAAGCCTTTAAAATCTCTTGAAGTCTATTATTTGAAAATATTAAATATTAGAAAAATATGCTATTTGATAGAAGCTGACAATTTATATTGTATTCACTAAACGACTAAACTTGATAAACTATAAACTTAGAGTGAGTTATGTTATTTGACGAAAGCTAAAAATATTTATACTTTCTTTAAAGTACAGGTTTTTTTCAAATTTTCAATGTATTATTTTTTCTCAAAACTCAATCTTTAACTATACAACGTAACCATTAAAACTAAAGAAAAATCTTTACTCACCTTGGTCATCTTTTACTAACACTAGTAGCAGCCAATTCCCTTCTAATATGTGTGTGTATATATACTTGTTAACTATGCAATTAACTACAGTAGCCAAGCTTCAATATTTCTATCTTTTATTTTTGGCGCCAACGCTACTTCCTCGCCTATCTACACTTCTTTCTTTCTCCTTTGGCTTGGTTGCACAGTCACTATGGTTTCTATTTTCCTCTTTTTTTGGGCACCAAAGAAGCTATTCCACACTGCTTCGTTTGTTTCCTTTTTTTTTTTTAACCTAATGTGCTAAGGCCGGTGCCCTCCGTGTTAATTGTTATTGGGCCTCTCTTTTTCTTGGTCTAAGGTGGGCTCGGGCCTGGGTATTACACATGTCACTTTAATCTTCCATCTATAACCTTGATACAAAGGAATCTCAAGGACTCAAATGGTGACATATGTCTAGAGAATTACAAATTAGAATGGTGAAGTAAAAATAATATTTTGTTGCAGCCATTGCTAAATATATTTAATAAAAAGAAAATGTTAAGTTGAGAAATGGATAAGGTGAAAATTATTTTTTATTGACCTTATAATACTTAAACCATAAAGTTTCATTGGTTGTAAAATGTATATATGTAGGTCAAAAATATATGCATGTTAATTGAAATCATATGCATAATTAGTGTAGTTTATAAGTACATTTTATTTTATATTTTGAAAAACAAAATACTCTAGAAAATTTCTTATTCTCAGTAGGTAGATTTTTTTACATGATTTTGAATCTTAATTGGAAATATAAGATTTTTAAACTATAAATGTTTACTCAAGTTCGATCTAACTCACCAATTTAAGTTTCAAATTCTATTCATATTTATCTAAATTAATAAATAATATAATCAAAATCTGCTCATATGACTTTTTTTATCTTGAAAAATGGTTTTTTTTATTTTAGTATTTTTTGTTTTTTTATTTAATTTTAATACACGGATAAGTTTACATATATTCTAAAGTTTTATACTAAAATGCTTAAAAAATGAGTTAGCCATTCCAATTTGCATGAATGAAAATACAAAGAGGATAATATTTAGTTTTATTCTTTTTGTCAATCTCTTTTTTTTTTTTGTCAATGAATTATTTAGCTATTATCAATATTCTATCATCATCCTTATTATTTGTTATTATTTCTTCAGATATCATTTAATAAAAGAATTATAATTAAAGTTAATTTATTTGAAAATTATTGGATTAATTTATCATATTATTTTTTAGTGAAATATATATGGTTGGATTGTTTGGTGAAATAAAAGCAAAAGTATAGCAAATGATAAAGATATACAAAGAAAAAAACAGAATGTCCACTTCTTTTGTTATTTTGATTTATCATTTTTTTAATACTTTTATTAAAAATTATAATTTTAAATAATTTAATAAAGATGAATACAAAATTCAATCATTTATTATTTTTAAAAAAATTTTACATGCCCACGTTAAAGTGCGGGGCATTTTATTAGTGTATATATCATTGCGTTACTAAAATCTTAAATAAGAAATGATAAAATTGGGTTTTTACCAATGTATGTTGGGTCAAGTGTAAAGAGTTCGGTGTTTCTTAAGTAAAGTTTCAAGTTCGATTAGTGTGAATAAAAAAAAAGTATTTGGAGAGCTCTCATATCATAACTTGACTCCAAATTAGTTAGAGTAAAAAGTGACTTTCGGATAGAGGTGGCAAATGAGTAGATTCGAACAAGTTCAGTCTAAGTTATTTTTAAGTTCAGGTTATCTCGGGTTCGAGCTATTTCGGGTTTGAGTTTTTTTGGGTTTGGGTTTTTTTGGGTTTGGACATTTTCAGGCTCTGTTATTTTTAGATTCAATCTGGTTTCGAGTTCAGTTCGATTCTAACCAAGCGGGTTTAGCGGGATTAGTCAACTTATTTAAAATTTTATAAGTTATTAAAATTTTTTTATAATTTTGAATGTAATAATTAATTTAATTTTATATAGTTAAATAAAAATATAATAGAAGTGCTAAAGTAAAGTTAAAATTTTACACACTTTTTTGACCATTAGATTAAAAAAGAAAGGACGGTTTAGATTAAAACACCATCCCCCACTTTACCGTTTCTTTAACATTCTCTTCCTACCGTCTCTCTTCGCGCCCCACGCTGCCTTCTCTGTTTCTCTTCCCATCTCACGACAAACGCTGGTCCTTCTTCATCTCTTCCCATCTTTATTTCTTCATCTCTTTTTCAATCTCACTACTCTACCGTTCCTGCCTCTGTTTCTTTTCGTGCGGTCCCTATTTCCCTGTTTCCATCTCTTTCTCTGAACTGTAGTCTTCTCCATCGCCCTTTCTCTTCAAATTCTTTTACTCAATCTAGCAAAGTCTCCTCTCCAGCAGTGACACCCCAAGAGTTGGGAGTCTCCTCTCCAGCTAGTACACCCTGAGAGTTGGGAATTTTAGATCTGAAGGGCTAATAAAGCCCTTTCCCCATTCCCAAAACCCGAAAAGACCATCTTTCCCTCTTCCCAATCGTCCCTACCCATGCCGCTCCTCACTCCTTTCCCACCTTCTCCCCATAACACACATTTCAAAGCCTCCGCTCATCTTTTAGGTACTTTTATAAAACTATTTTATTTTCATCTTTACTTTAAGATTAGCGTTCTTGTTCTTTTTTTTTTTCTTTCAGGTAAATTTTTTCTTTTTTAAGTTTGATTTCAAATTTGTTTTAATTTTTTTTTTGTTGAGATCCTCCTGGAGCCTTGATATTTCTATTTGTAGTAATATTAGGAGAATGCATTGCTTTTTTCTTTCAGGAATTTGATTCAAAAACATGGCTAATTTTGCTAAAGCTGAGAATGCATTAAAACGAGCTGACGGTAATCAACCAAACTTTTTTTTCTTTAAATTTTAACATGTCTTTCAATTTTAGTTTCTTTGTTTGAAATTTTTGAAATAAAATTTTGTTTTTAATGGATGCAGAGTTGATAAATGTTGGGCAAAAGCAAGATGCATTGCAAGCTCTTCATGATTTAATTACGTTGAAAAGATATCGAGCTTGGCAAAAAATGCTCGAAAGAATTATGTTTAAATACGTAGAACTTTGTGTTGATATGCGAAAAGGTCGGTTTGCAAAGGATGGTTTGATTCAAAATCAAATTGTGTGTCAGCAAGTAAACGTTGGTTCATTAGAGGAAGTGATCAAACACTTTATCCTCTAAAGGCTGCACCATTTATAAGCTAGGAAATGCTGATCAGCTCACTAACCATTCTGTCAAGCTTGGGTTCCCTATTGTTGTTTCTACTGTAATTTACATGTTAGTTATGTTGCCTTTTATAGGCTTGTAATTGAGCTCAGAAACAGCTTGGCTTTGGGATTTTTGAACTTGTTTCCACCCTATGTCCAAGAGTTGTGTAAGTGTTTAAATTTCAATGTTGACAAATTAAAAGCAGTTCTTCAAATGTGACATCTGAATTTGTGTGATTGACAGAATAATGTTGGGTTTACACCGTTCCATTCCTTTCATCTTGTTAAAGTACACCATAGCTTTGTCCAATGCTTTCACTTTGTCATGGGAATGGAGGTGGGCTGTGATAATAGCATTATAAACAGAAGCATCAGGGCGACAACCACTATTACGCATCTCAGAGAAGAGCCACATCGCCATTCTAGTTTGGCCTTTCTTTCCCATAACAGAAATTAATTTTGAATAGACCCCATTATCGGCAATATACCACCATTGTTTCTGCATCCATCTGAAAACCTGAATGGTACACTATGTAATTAAACAATTTTATTCAATGCCTTTACCAAATATCAACAGTAATGGCTCTCTTTCTAATTTGTGCTTGCCCCAATTCAGGAACCTAACTGATTTGTCACTTTAAAAAGCTTCAATTTTCAAATACAAAAAGATTTCCTCTCAACTCATATGTTACACGGCATTGCAAGCGGGTAATGAATTATGTTTATTAAGTTCCACTTGGTTACTGCTTTTACTACTTGTCGTTTACAAGCATTACCATTTTATTTCTTTGCTTCCTTAAAAATTGTTGTAAAGCAAAAGTAAATAGTAGCAGAAATTTAGTTATCATTTATTAAAATTAAACAGACAACTCTATTACCATGCTAATCTATCATCTAGCTCTATATACCCTTCTTTTTATCCAAAACAATACATGTATATTTAGTTTTTAATTTTTAATAAACAATTTTTTGACCAAAGCCATATCAAGAATAAACCATATCAATCACAATTCTAAATACCCAAAACCTTAAATGAACCAAAAAGAGAAAGAAAATCAAACAAGGACTGCACGAAAAGAAACAGAGGCAGGAACGGTAGAGTAGTGAGATTGGAAAAGAGATGAAAAATAAAGATGGGAAGAGATGAAAAATAAAGATGGGAAGAGATGAAGAAGGACCAGTGTTTGCCGTGAGATGGGAAGAGAAACAGAGAAGGCATCGTGAGGCACAAAGAGAGACGGTAGGAAGAGAAATGTTAAAGAAACGGTAGAGTGGGGATGGTGTTTTAATCTAAACCGTCCTTTGTTTTTTAATCTAATGGCTAGAAAAGTGTGTAAAACTTTTTAGTTTTACACCTGTGTAAGTGGATCCTTCCCCTATATATATATATATATAGAGTAAAACTAAAATAAAGTGAAAATCCAAAAGTATTAGCTATACAAATAAATAGCTAACAAATTACAAATAAATCATACTAAACAATTAAACATTTATACAAATGGTCTTAAATTTTTAACAATAACTTATTGAATTAGAGCATTTTTTGGGATCAAAGTTGCGCTGTTGGAACTTGGACACTCTTAGTTCAATAGAAAATTTTGTATACTATGGTTTATTAGCTTTTTTTAATAATTATATTATTGTTTTAATAAAATTTTAAATTTTTAAGAATTTTTCTTACATTTATTTTGTTTTTAAATACTAACATAATTAGTAATTAAATTAAACCTAACTGTATAATTAGTTAACTAATTGTTCAATTATAATGTTAAAATAAAACTATAGTATACATTAAAAAATATTTAATATTATTAATAATTGGTTAACTAATTACCTCAATTTTATATTTATTTGGCTTTTGGTTTGTACATAAGTCATAATATTAACATTATTGGATTAAATATAATCGTATTTGTACACACTAATTAAATAAATATCTCATTAAAAATTTAGAACATTAAATTAAAAAAGTTATATATACCAATTGACATTATATTAATAAATAATAACATTTGATATAATCATATCATATACAGTTATACACCAATTGAGTACTAATTTTTTTACGTTCACATTAACGTAATAACATTAGATATACATTAATTGATCGAATGTCTAATTAAAATGTTAAATAGTAGATATTACTAAATTAATTAATGTAATGCTAGTTATTTAAACATAATTAACCATAATATTAATAAAGTATAAAAAACAAATTTTATTAAAATTACTGCTTATACAATAATACTACTATAATATATTATTAAATTACACTTTAATTTATTATTAGAAATATTATTTTATCTACACTTTAATTTTATATTTAATAGATAATAAATAAATTATTTTTAATAAATAATTAATTCTATCAAAATAATACTTACGCATTAAAAAATTACATAATTTATTCTTAAAAGATTATTATAATATAAGAATAATTATTCTATACACTATTAGTGGAATATTTTTATTCCACAAGCCATGTTAAAATCGTGACATGTGTCTTAATTAATTAATTTTTATTTTTTTAATATTTTTATAAGATACGTATTACGATTCTAATAAACGCTTGTGGAATAAAATTACACCACTGACAGTATATGGAATAATTATCCATTATATAATACATAAATAATTGTTATAAGACATCAAATTGAAATTTTATTAACATAACAAATAATTAATTATCAATAGCTTGATTTATTTATGTATTTTATTAAAATTACCGCTTACACAATAATACTACTATAGTATATTTTTAAATTACACTTTACTATTAAAAATAATTATTTTTATCTATGCTTTAATTTTATAGTTAAAAAAGTGTATCAATTATTTATTTATTTATTTTTAAGTAAAAATCATACAATTATAATTTGAGTTTTTTTTTTCGGGTTATAAATTTAGTTTTTTAGGGGTTTCGGATTGGATCGGTCTCAGTTTTGGATCGGGTTCGAGTTATGTCGAGTTCGAGTTGTGTCAGGTTCGAATTTTTTTGGCTTTGAGCTTTTTCCAATTCGGGTTTTTCCAGTTTCAAGTTTCTTTGGTTTTAAGCTTTTTCAATTTCAGGTCTTTGGCTTTTTTTGTTAATTCGAGTTAGTCTAAGTTCAATCTCGGATGAGTTTTCGAGTTCGGATCAACTTTTGCCACCTTTACTTTCAGATATCAAAAGATTTCGAAAACAAATGAAATTCGGATTTTTCATATTTTAATGAATAATGATTTTAGTTTTCTTTTTCTTTGTATTCTTTTTTAAAATTACACTTTTTTATTTCTTTTAAATATAAAAAATAAAATAAAAATATTATTATTTAACACATAGCAGCGTTTACCTGAGAAACGCGTATTTCTTCATATTCCCAGTATCATCTATCTTCTTCACTTTTCTCTCTACCTCTCTTCTCCACTTTGTCTCTCTCTACCGTTAGTCTGAAGCTAATCTGAAGCTCTCTCTAATTCTATTCTTTAATTTGAGAAAAGATTACATCAAGGTGCTGTCTTTCTTTCATATGAAGTTCTGGTTTACAGAGAGTTTCCGAGCATCTCAATGTAGCTTGGTTCGAACTCGAGCTTGGAGCTTCCGAGCAAAACACTGTCATCCCGACATCCGCAGATCAATTGCTGCAGCTGGTTAGTGTTTTAACTAGCAAATCTTACTACTTAATTTACTACTTCGCTTTGGCCTGTTGTTTCCTTCCAAATTTCTATTTCTAAGTTTAGGGATGCTGGCATTTGCTCGCATTTGATGTAAACTGAGCCCCTTTTGGTTTGAATTAGTGATTCTAGGACCTAAACTGTAGAACAACTGCTGTAGCTCTGTGATGCTGTATCGGCATATTGGGTAGGCCTGTTGTTCTATGGCTCTTAAGAAGTCAGTTAGGTCAAAGAATAACAGTTCATTGTGGTGAAGTACTGAAGTACGTCTTGTAATTCTGGCTTTCTATTGTTAGGATTCTTACATTGCATCCTTTTATTGTAAAGGTGTAACCTAAGTTAATTTATGGAACCGCTTGTGGAAAAAAGAAAAAGCTGATATATTCATCTGTTTCTATTATTCATGCTACTATCCTTGGTTGAATTAAGTTATATTTCCCTGCAGTTGGTTGCTTCATTGAAGCCTTGAATGAATGACTGAATTATATAAATTCTGTTTTCTCGAATATCCCTGACTGAAAAGTGTCTCATATGGCCTTGTGTTTGGCTTGTTGGGGACTCACACAACCCAAGTGCAATCACTGTTTTGATTCGGAATTTCAGAGGCTCTATTTGGCCTAAATCATTTTCTATTTATTCACTAGATGTTCATAGGCTAGAAATAGCTTAGGCTTGCCTTGATCACCTATCGAGTAGGAAAGCCACTAATCGTAGAGCAATACACTTGTATTATATTTAAACTTTATATGGGATTTATGGTTGAACCAACATTTTGGAAATGCTTTTTATAAAATTTCTTTTGGCTTTGTTTGCTACATGATTTTTCAATGACATATCTACGTAATTTTGATGAGAACAAAGGCGGTTTGATTCTAGAACCTTGTATATTTGCTAATGTTCTCTGTTCTCTGTTAGACTCCAATGATCACAACATGTTGTTTATCAGCAAAGTAAAAAGATACTGTTCTAACTTTCTCAAAAGAATTTTTTAGGAAGAATAGAATTGAATAAAGAAAGATGCTCATCTGTTGGATTGTGTTATATTTATAATACAAAGTAAACTGATAGGATAAATATGTTAAATACAAAAATTTGCATTTTAATACCTTCATTTGCTTTTAATTTTGAATTGGTAGCTGATTTCTAGTTTTAATTTGGGAGCATCAGGGTTTAGCTGATTTCTACTGTATATGTGTCTGAGTAACAAAACCTTGATTATGCAATTGAAATAATACATTTGGTTAAAACCAATTTAAAGAAGTAATACAGTGTCTGTTTTATTCTGAAACAAACATAAATCGGAATGAGAGTCTGGTTATATATATAGACAGTTTTATATTAGGACTTCTTTTTAAAACCAATTTAAAAAAGTAATACAGTGTCTGTTTGATTCCTGAATAAAAAAAATGTTGAACAAACCTGTTTACTTGACACGGTTGTTTTTTCTAACCTCAGATTTTTACATGAATGGCAGCAGGCATGATAATGGGGGCCTCAGCATCATCAGTTTGGTACAATCTTCGAGTTACAAATCCGACAGAGGAAGTGCCCGTAATTGACTATGATTTGACTTTGATTATCTTTGTTGACATTGAAATGTTCTTTTTCTTCTTGTTTGGGCTAGGTCTTTCTACAAGGTAATTGAAATGTGGAAGGAAGAGATAATTGTAAAGGTTGGTTTCAAGGGTTTGAGTGAATTTCAAGTCATTTATAGAAAGAAATTGTCTTCATTTAAACTTGTTTTCTGTTTTATTTTGTTAAAATTGCAAAAAGAACTCACCTGGCAACAAGAAACTCTGGTTAATTCCAGGATGAATGTAAGATAACATTATACATTCATTATGCAGTTATCTTTACACAGATTTGAAATATTATTTGTTAGCTTTAAATTGGCAAGTATTTTGAAATGACAAAACTCAAGTAAATTGAAAAAGTCAGTAAATATTCTTAGAAAAGTGTTAGAAGGTTTTGAACTGACTTAGAATCACAAAAGCCATCAATTTGTATCAATTTGCAGCAAAATAGGTGCAGGAAATTATGAGGGATCGATCCCCCCAGTAAAGGGATCGATCCCTAAGTGGCAAAATACTTGGAAGAGGTCCAGAGAAGGATAGGAAAACATTATAGAGAAAAGGGATCGATCCCCCCAGTAAAGGGATCGATCCCTTTGCTCGAAATCTGACTCCAACGGCTAGTTTTTGAGGGTTTCAACGGGAGGATTTGCATTAAATGCTTCACCAACCATTTCAATCAGTTGGTGGGATATAAATAGACGCATTTATGAAGTTTGGAGGTAGAACAAGCACTCAGAAAATCCTCAAGCTTCAAGAGAGAAAATCCAACCTGAAAATTCTTATTGTGTAACTCCATTTGTGAGATTTCTTGTTATTCATCACCCATTTACTGAAAGTTCTGTTATTCAAAGGGGTGAGCTATCCTTGTAAGGTCTGCTATTGTAGAGTGTGGGTAGAATTACAAGGGGAGAGGCTTGGAAGGTTATTTCTAAGTCCTCAAGAAATATTGTAAGAGGTCTCACCACAACTTGAAGTGGTTTGTAAAGATTCTCAAGGAAGAGCTGTATCAAAACCTTGACAAGAGGATCAAGGAGAGAGGACGTAGGCAAGAGATTGGCCGAACCTCTATAAATTTGTTTTTGCTTCTCTTTCTCTTACTCTTTTTACTGCACTTATTTCATTGTTGTTTCATTAGTCTTAATTGTGCATTAAGAGTTAGAAAAATCTTAAATAAGTAGAAAAACCGATTCATCCCCCCTCTCGATAGAGCTAACATTATTCACTTTTAAAGTTAAGCCATATTTAGTAACTTCTTGGAAGGAGTTTTAAATTAAGTACTAATTGTTCTATCATACCAGCAAAAATTTCCTTATTTTTTATTTTTTTTTTAGATTTATGTGATTCTTATTGAAGGTACATGTGTTCCTCTGTGATGAAGGTTGGGAGACATAAATGTTGGTCCTCTTAAGGTATTCTTGTACAACTCTTAAACGTTGCTGCTGTAGGTATATTAATATTCCGTTAATTGATTTGTCCTGAGTCAGAACTCAATCTACTTCGTTTTGAAGAGTGTCCAGCTCCCTTTGATTTGTGCGCTTCTGCTGCTTACTTGCACATCTGCATTTCGTTCAAAGGTAATGAGTTAATATTTGTTTTATATGTTTAGCTTTGTTCGTTTCTTTAAAACTTTTGGTGTCAGTTCTTTTAGTTTATGAATGAAAGCTGATATGTGTATGATCTTGTGGTGAATTAAAACTTGCTGCCTTTCTATTTATACATGTCTACTTTGTGTATGAATAATACTATTACAATCTTTTTAATTGATACTGGTGTTGTCTAAGTTCTTGTTAAAGCAGATATTGAAAAATGATTTCATATTGTAAGCTGAAAGGAATCCTATGGACATATGAGAGGCACCGTTTAGGTTTGGAAGGGTTAATCATATAGGTCCCTCTTTTACTTTAGAACTATGTTTAAGCCCCTATAATGAAGCTGCTAAATCTGGGTTTATTTTGGAGGCTTTTTGGATGTGATGGCATGATCTTCAACTCATCAGTGGTATTGAGTATGGGATCCCCTAAACGAAGCTTTAATATCTGAGTTGAGTGCAAGCCTTTGATGCCTTTTACTTGCCCCGACTCTTCTTAGGATTCGTTTTTGCCTAAGTTCCCTGAGTTTGGCATTGTACACCAAAGTTCATGGTCTTGTCATGTCAGTCACATGTTAAAATTTAGGTTTTTGATGATCAATAATCACATCTAGAGAGTAAAACTCTCTTTTGTAAGATCTATTCTTCCAAATGGCTGCACATTAACTATGAAGGCCTTTTGTGGCTTATGCTCCACCGTTTAGGGTGCTATAATTCCTAGGAACCAGAATATGTGCCAGCAAACTGTAAAATTTGCTGGTCATAATTTCTTTTCAATTCTAGTTGTTTGTTTGGATTATTCATCTCGATGTATTCTAAATTTTGGAAATATCAATGTGCCTATACCTTGATAAATTACTTGAATTTGCTTATGTATTCATCTAGAATGTTTTCTAAAAATGCTATAATGCATAATGCGTGGTGCTCAGTACTTGTCTGCCTGTAGTTCACTGAGCTGTTCATTTTGACTGCGCATAGGAAACATAAGATTTCTTGCTATATCTTCATCGATGCAACTGTTGATTCGTTTTCTCGAATAGATAGCGACTGATTTCCCATTTGTGTTGTAAACTTATTTTGAATCAATATTGATATCTTGAATAAAAAGAAAACCAAGTTACACTTGCCCCATATTTCGTTCATTTCCCCTTTATTATCCCTTTTCTACTAATATCATTCCATTCACCATATTTTATGAAATCCCATGCATAGACATAGAACAGTTTTGATTCATGTAGTAAAATTGGTTTATGGATGAGTTAACTGTTTATTTTGGTCATTCCAAATGGAGAGTTGCTTGGGTTGGGTTGTGAATAAAAAGCCCATCTCTAATCCAAAATGAGTCCTGGCATTCCATAAGAAAATATATTGTAAAGAAACTGTAGCTTAAGTTTGATTTGGGTGTCCGAGTTTTGCTTTTACTCTGATGATCTTTGACTTTGAGATTTATGATTCAAGTTGGAATCTTTGTGAACGATACGTGGAAAATCAGTTCAACAATAAGAGTTTGTTGCTTATTGATATAGTTAGGTTACTCTATATGAAATGTCTTGATCTTAATTTATTCTTGGAATATTTTTTTTCTACAGGCCAGGATGTTTGGAGGTTCAAAGCCCATTAGCATGTCCACTGATGTCACCACCAAAGGTTCAAGACCCTTGTTACTATTCAGTTAAGGTTATAACCTTCTTTACGTTAGTCCGAAGCTTTAGGTGTGACGGTTTTATTGTTTATCACTTTCAGTCCGAACAGAATTAATCTCAGATCATAAAATGGATAAAGATATCTGTGCTTATACAAAAAAAAACTATATACATATATTTTTATTTTATTGCCATGTTTTCCAACAGATGTTGTGTAATTTTTATATTGCAGTCATGTAATGTATACTATATACATATATTTTTTTGCAGTTTTTTCTTTTTTGGGATGATTATTTTGGATTGAAGGTTTATATGACATGGGATGTTTTAATGATGTGTTTTATTGTTTTGTAATTATAAAATATAGCATTAGAATTTTTATTAATTTGTATTTAAAAATAATCAAATTAAAATTAATATATAATTGAAATATAATTAAATTTTATCGTAATTCATATTAATATATTTTTTAAAAAATATAAATTAAATTGTATAATTTAAAAATATAAATATAAAATCAAATTATATAATTAAACAAATATAATTGAAAAGAAAAATATAATGAAAAGAAATATAAAATCAAATTATATTCTATATTTGATATATGAAAAGTGTTGTTATCTGTTCACAACAATAATTTTTGATGACGTACGAATCTCGATCTGCATCTTAACTTGTCTTCAAAAACTCTGTAAGAAAGAAAACCATCAGAGAGTGCAGGGGTTTTCCCTTATGCATGTATTCTGATGCTCAAGTCAGATAGGATTTCGAAGGGTTTTAATAAGCAAATAGAGATTAAAGTTTAAAAATAATACCCGTGACCTATTTATAAGAGTTATTTTGTGTGTAATTACCTTTAAGACCCACAGCTTAAATGGTTACTTAATAGATCTTCCATGGTCTTCATGAGTCCTCTTTCCACTTAGGCTTAGTCTATCTTTAAGCCCAATGATTTTCAGTTTGACTCATAACAAGGCCCCATAATCCTCAGTATGACTCTCAACAATTGCTACCCACTTTTTCGCAGGATATACCTTGTGGAAGAGTATATATGTTTTTTTTAATTAAAATCATTATGGGCCCATAAACTTTTTAGATTCTCTCGTTACCCCCTTTTTGGAATTATTGCAAGAGACTTTTCATCTTTACCCATGGGCTCAACTAGTGGGCTTCATCATAACTTGTAATAGGAACGGAGTTGTGCCGTTACTTCTTTCCACAAATGCCTTTTCAAGGCTCATGGATTCTCTGAGTCAATGACTTATTTTATTTAGAAGGCTTCTAATGGGGTATTCGTGGGAGGAAATCGTCTAAGGATTGAATTTTTTCGATCTTAAAGAGATTGTACCGTCAACAGATTGATTGGTTATGTCATGGAAGAGAGTCTAGTTTATTTAGTTTCTTCCCTTAAGAGAATATCCTATCTGTTGGTTGAGGCATGGTAGATGCTCTTACAAATCCATAAGTCATCTTTTAGAGCCTGAGGGTCCAAAGCGTTAGGCGTGCTTTTTGCAAGAGAAAGGATATTGAGTACTTCTTTGCCTTTCAAGCTAAAATTCCTCACTCTTAGAAAATGAGTTCACTTTAAAGGAATGGTTACAGAAAATACTTGAGCTCGTACTCTTCTCATGCTCATTATAAGGGATTCAGTTCCTGTCGATCCCTTAACATGGGAGGACTAAGTCTGTCATTAGTGAATCATCACTGATCAGTTCCGATGAACAAGAGGAACTAAAAGTCACACGGGCAAAATCGGGCCAAGTGCAATATATCCAAGCTCCTCATGAAAGATAGGAGGAAGCTATTCATGGAGCTGTCAATGATAGATATGCCTATGCTCCCCAAATTGCTCATCTTAAACGGACATGGTTGTTTCAGAAGTGATGAGTGTAAGTTTCAAATCTTTTATTTCACATTCATGTGAATGTCTTGTGAGTTTCCTAATGCATTTTACTTGTTTGCAGGCCGCACAACAAAGAATTGCTATTAATGCTTAGCATTTAGTGTTTAAGGTGTAAGCCATAAGAGAGCTAGAGCAGGTGGAGCTACTTCATCTTAAAAACAATTTTGAGATAAAAAAGGCCAAAATTACCTCTTTAGAGCACTATTGGGATACATTTTCCTCCACTTCAACTAAGCTAAATATTTTTCAAGTGCAGTATGCCACTCTTCACTTCGAACTTAAGGTCCTAGTTGACCAAAACCAAGAGCTATAGGGAGAAATTACAAGATTGCCGAGCCACCAAAGTCTTCCTTTAGCCGAGAGGAACAAGACCAAATCTGAGTTTACAGTCGTGAAGGTGCATCGTCTTTCTAAGAAGCACCACAAAAGGAGGCTTATATTCTTAACTAGTTTTATCAAATATGGTTTGTACCTAGCACACTCTTGATTGGTCAAAGCTTGATCCAGATGTCGAAGGTTTGGAACCTTTTCTGAGGATGAGCACTTATAAAGATTTATCCGATCTCACCGGCTTTTAGGAGTCTTTTCATTGACTTGAAGTGGATGAGGTTCTCATAGGCTTGGACAGAGATGATTTCGATAATCTAGAGGCTAACTTTTCTAAGGATCAAGCTCCGACATTATAGTGCCTCAGGTCACACACACCTAGGTGCCTATTAGTATTGATACTTCTCTTATTACAGAGGTTAATCTAGAAGACACTTATTGTAATACAACTCTAGAGTTGAATGAATGAAAAATTCCACTTTCTTGCTTTATTTTCATGCTCTAATATGTATATATGTACATAGTAAGTGCTCCTTAGTTTTTTGTGAAAGAGCTTATTCTTTTATAAAGAATCCTTCGACGACTACACATTTACCTTTCACTTATTTAAACTCATCTTACGTAATAATCAGACTTACATCGCACACTTTTCGCTTCAAATCCTTTACTTTTCACGTGAGTGGCTTACGTAGTGTATTTTTCGCTTCAAGCTTGTGCGCTTTCATGTCTTTCACGTGCATGGCTTACGTAGCATATTTTTCACTTCAAGCTTTTAAATTTATCACGTGTGGCTTACTCACGCATTTTTTGCTTTAAGTCTTTTACTTTGTTTGTGACTTACCTCGTGCATTTTTTTATTTCAAGTCCATATGTTGCCAATTTCACGCATTTTTCACTTAGGGATTTTTATTTCATTCATGGCTTACCTTGGGCGTTTTCGCTTCAAGCCCATGTGCTGCCCATTTCGCGTATTTTTCGCTTAGGGACTTTTATTATATTTATTGCTTACCTCGGGCATTTTTCGTTTCAAGCCCATGTGTTGCCCATCTTATGCATTTTCCTCTTAAGGACTTTTATTTTATTCACAGCTTACCTCATGCATTTTTCGCTTCAAGCCCATGTGTTGCCCATTTCGCACATTTTTCACTTAGGGACTTTTATTTTATTCACAATTTTCTTTCTGCATTTTCGCTTCAAGCCCAAGTGTTGCCCATCTCATGTATTTTTTTTCTCTTAGGGGCTTCTTTGTTGTCCGTTTAGCGCATTTTTTGCTTAAGGACTTTTTTGTTTATTGCCCATTTGGCGCATTTTTCGCTTAAGGACTTTTTTTGTTGCTCGTTTTGTGCATTTTTCACATAGGAACTTTTTTGTTTGTTGCCCACCTCACACATTTTTCACTTCATACATTTTTCACTTCATGCATTTTTTCGCTTAGTGACCTTTTTTGTTTGTTAATCGTTTTGCACATTTTTCACTTAGGGATTTTTTTTGTTTGTTGCTCGTTTCGCGCATTTTTTGCTTAGGAACTTTTTTGTTACCCGTCTCGCGCATTTTTCCCTTAGGGACTTTTTTGTTTCCTGTCTCAAGGATTTTTTTCGCCTAGGGAATTTTTTGTTTATTGCTCTTTTCGTGCATTTTTTGCTTAAGGACCTTTTTTTTTGTATTTCTCATTCTCGTTACAAGACTTCTTTGATTGATTTGTTGGTGTTGCCCCTCAAGTGTCATTGTTGGTGAGTAGAGCTTATAACAAAGTGCCTTACAAGCAGAGCTTATACGAACATGCATGTAGCTAATATATAGAACATAACGAATTATGTATTTAGGATCATGTATATTATAGCCAAGACCAGTGACAATAATGTGATAAGACATTCAAGCTTAGCAAATAATGTAAGGTATAAATACATTGTATCATGATACTAAGAATGAATAATAATAATAACCCAGAATAAACGTAGATTTTTTATTTTCAAGGATTATATTTGTCATAGAATGTCGCTTGTCATGGGATATCAAAAGAGAGGGATGGCTACCTCCATTTCATGCTTGTAATATGTAAATCCACAAATACCTTTGACATCATGCTCATTGCTAGGACATCTTTGATCAAAATTTTAGATAGCTAGTAAGGTACTCCAACCTTCAACCTAATATAAACAAAAGCCCATACAAGGGCTTAAAGAGTAACAAAGTGTAATACAAGCAAAATGCATATACGTCCTGATCCTACACATAACATTCTCCTAAAAGCATACAGTTCAGTAATGCACTAGCAAAACAATACTTATGCTCAGAATGTATTTTTGCCTCAATAAGTAAATATAAAAATGTAAATCACCGTGAATAATGAGAAATATAGCATAGGCAATTCAAGAGCACCCTATCTTTTGTAGGCAGGAATAATATAAGATGGAAATGAACTTCAAAATTAGACAGTAATGATTGAGACTGATATATTGACCCATGTATAAGAATAAACTTTAAATGGAGAAAGTAGTTAACATGTTGGCTTCAATGGCCTCCAGTAGTACTGTCAGTACTTTGTGGAGGAAGCATCTCAGTTGTTGTGCAAATAATAGCTATAATAAGCATCTAATGCATTTAGGAATGGTGATTGCTCTATAGGAGTAATGGCAATTGGAGATGTTCTGTTCAACTTCTCACTGCAAGAATATGAAACACGAGTGATATTTAATAGAATTAAGTATTTTATATACAATTATTTAATTAGCTTATGATATTACAATTAGAATTGTTTAATTTATTCTAAGATTAAATTGGCTTGATTTAAAATTAGACTTCTCTAAAAATAAAAAATTAAAAGATTTAACTATTATTACAAAAAATATATATTTTAATAAAAACATGCTCTGCATTTAAACTCCAACAAAATCAAACATTATGCTGTCTCCTGCTGACATAAAGAGGGCTCAAAGTTGCTCAATATATTATTTTCTTGGACAAAGAACCATGTTACGAATACTATTCAATTTGACACAAAATGCGAAAGGGAAATTAAAGAAAACATATGATTGTTCTTTCCAACTAAGCAATGAAACCACCAATGCACCCCTTAAAACGGGTAAACTCCTGTGGAGTAATAAGCTACTCCTTCTTAGTGAAGTTACATACAGCAACAGCCACGCCTAAAATCAAGAGGGGTACTAGAAATTGTAGGATCTTAATCATAATTATAAATTACAAAATTTGCTGAATTCATGAAGTTGAGAATGTAATTGAATATTTTGAAAGCCTATTTGCATAAGCTTGAAACCTTGTGCTCAAAATCACAATTTTAAAAACTTTAACAACTCAAGCGTAATTAATTTTAATTTTTGGAAGGAAAATTGAAAATATATTCCCTCATTTAATAGGTAAGTCACGGGTTTACTCATATTTTTACCATGGGAGGGAATATTTCAAGAATATTCCCTCATTTATTTGGTAAGGCTCACGTATGGCTTGTGAAGTTACTATGAGAAGGAATATTCTGAGAATATTCCCTCAACTTCCTTACTCAAACAGGTTGGGACAGCCCAAAATACAAAGTTTCAACCCATTTGGGTTTTACACGGGTCTTTCAAAAATCCTTTCCATTTTTATGAGATATCTCAAAGCAATAACCATATTTCACTTGTGTAAAAGTGAATCTACAAAGCCCATATATTACTTTGAAGCAAAACAACGAAAATTTCAAGCAACAAATTACTGTTTGCAAATGAGATGGATTACATGTTTTTTGCTTTTTTTTTAATATATTTTTCAGATTTTCAACAAACAAAGATTCTGAAAAATACTTAAAGAATCAATTTTGTGCACAGTATTTTAATGTATCATAAAAAAAAAACCTATAAGAAATTATAGGGAATCGAAAATTAAGTCATTTTTTGATTGAAAATTTTAAGATCTAACTAAATCATGATGAGCACCTGGTTTATTTCAGTTCTCACAGGCAGCGTCAATTGTTGTTACCTGTTCACAACAATGATTTTTGATGACGTATGAATCTCAATCTGCATCTTAACTTGTCTCCAAAAACTCTGCAAGAAAGAAAATATTAGAGGGTGCATGAGCTTTTTCCAGTGTACTCACTCCGATGTTTAAGTCAGACAGGATTTTAGAGTGTTTTAATAAGCAAATGAGATTAGGGTTTAAAAATAATATGTATGACCTATTTATAAGAGCTATTTTGCGTATAATTATCTTTAAAACCCACAGCTTAAATGATCACTTACTGGATCTCATGGTCTTCACGAGTCTTCTTTTCACTTGGGCTTAATTTATCTTTAGGCTTAAGAATCATCAGTTTGACTCATAATAAAGCCCAATGATCCTTCGTTTAACTCTCATAAAAAAATTATATTTTATAAAAATATAAAATATATTGGAATATGAAAAGAAATATGAAAGAAATATTTGATATTTCGCTATATTTTATAATGAAAACACCTAGCGGCGTTTTTTGAATGAAGGGCTAACTACTACATATAGCGACGTTTACTTTTCAGAACGCCGCTATTTACCAGATTAAAAAAAATTCATGAATACTTTAACGGCGTTTTCAGATGCTATTAACGCGTGCAAGAGGCCCCCGTGGCAGCGGCATTTTTCTCGACACAGGTACAGCCAGCGTTTCCAACGGCGTTTTCTGATACGTCGCAGGCTAAAGGCTGCTGATTGATAAAAAAACAAAGGCCGCTAAAAAGCTAAATTGCTGCAGTGTTAATGATTGAAACAGCTTAATCATAGCCAAAAACTCTACCAAATTAGAGTCTGCCCAGTTAAACCCATAAAATCCTACGATTCTCTAATTACATATTTCTCTCATGCTTAACCCTACTGAGACCTTTTTTATTTATTTATATATCCATTAATATATTCCTAGATATGTTCAATAAATCCAAAAAAAATTATCTCAAATAAATTTTTTACCAAATCTTTTGAGATTTCAATCATTATTGTCATAATTATGATCTTTTTATTTAGAACGAAATCTTAATCTTTGCTATAATACAAATCACTTCATTTACAATCATCCAACTATCTTTAACACTGTCTCCCTGTTAGGATATGAGTGCTCGAAACTAAGCTTGTTGACACCTAATTTTGTCCCTTTTTGTTATTATTACTATTATTATTATTTATTTATATTTATTTTTATTATTTGTATTATTATCATTATTATTGTCTTTATTATTATTATTATTATTATTATTATTATTATTATTATTATTATTATTTATATTTTTATTTATATTTATATTTTTATTTTCTGTCTCTTTTGGTCTAATCAGTCCATCACCCCAGCCTTTTCCTCAAAATCCGCCGGCCACCAGCTACCCCTGCCAGCCATCCCATCCCCCCGCCGGAGCCTCTGCCTACTCCATCCCATCTATACCAGTCCCCTTTCTACAAAAACCTCGGGACGATTCCAGACACAGGGGAAGCTTAAAAACTCTCCCCACTCACTGTCGAGGAGGACCCGAAACCATCCCCATTCAACCATAGTAACCAGCGAGCTCCTTTGCAACTCCCTGCCATCGCCCACATTTCACACACCCTCCACCTTCAACACAAAGGCCAACCCGGAAACCATCACCATCATCCAATCGAGAACCCCCAAATCCGAGAGACCCCAAAACCTAGATCTAAAACCCCCACCTGCAAAAACACAAAACAAAAAAAACAACAAAATATCCAGAGGCAGCAACCCAGCCACATTCAAAATCAACAGTAGCAAAAATCCAAAAAAAAAAAAAACAAAAAAATAAAAAGAAGAGAAATCTGAGAACCGAAAAAAGGAAAGTCGGTTCAGAGGCTTTTTAAGGGGTTTGGGTGTCGAGATTTAGTGAGAAGAAGGCCCGGTGAATAGTGGGGTGGTCATCGGACGGTGGGAACACGGTAGATCTGGGTTAAAGGCCGCGGCTTTAGGTTCAGATTCGTGGAGCTAGGATGATTTTTGGGTGAAACGGAGGTCGGATCTTGAAAGAGGAGACGGAGGGCTTTCGAAAGGTCGAAAAATTTTTAGGATCCGACCACCGGAGACGGCGGCCGGTGGCGGCGCACGGCGGTCCGGCATGGCCGGAAATCGCCTGGCCGGGGAGCTTCAAAAGCTCTGAAATTTGTTTTTTTTTGGAAAAAGGAGGAGAAAATGAAAGAATAAAAAAAAAAAGGAGACTTTTATAGCCGAAAAAAGAGAGGATCCGCGCGCGACCCGGGATCCGACCCGGGACCCGCGCGCCTGACCCGGAGAGGAAGGACTCGAGCGCCCGACCCGTCCGCGGAGAGGAGAAGATCCGCGCGTGGAGCTGACCCGACCCGTGCCGCGTCCGACCCGTTTCGCCTCGCCCGACCCGTCCGCGCGACCCAGTCTGGCCCACCTGCTTTGGGCCCTTCAATTTGGGCTGTTGTTTGTGGGCCTCTTTGTTTTCTTTTGGGTCCAAGCCCAAACTCATTTTGGTAAAATTTTCCTTTTCTCATTTATTTATTTAGTATTTATTTGTTTTGTTAAAAAAATAAATTAATTAATTAATATTTAAAAAAAAAAATTAATTAATTAAATTAAAAAAATTTTTGAATTAAAATTAAAATTAAAAATTAAAAAAATTTATTATTATTATTATTATGTTTTTATCATTATTGTTGTTGTTATTATTATTATTATTATTATTATTTATTATTATTATTATTATTATTATTATTATTATTATTATTATTATTATTATTATTAGTGCATGTTGTAAAATAAAAGCTTTTGAAAAATTTTCTTTTATTTGCATTTTCATTAATTATT
This sequence comes from Heritiera littoralis, assembly GCA_031772115.1. Lineage (NCBI taxonomy): Eukaryota > Viridiplantae > Streptophyta > Magnoliopsida > Malvales > Malvaceae > Heritiera > Heritiera littoralis. The sequence goes on along the minus strand of JAPDPK010000135.1, from coordinate 1,590,412 downwards.
ATTATTGATTGGAAAATGTATTAAAAAATTTAAAAGTTAAAATTAAATAATTAAATTTAATTAAAGTCCGATGATGGGATGCTACGGAAGTCACAAGTAGTGATTCCTAGCTGATCCCTAGGTGAGAGAAATCCTACTAAATGTTGCCAAAAGTATTGGAATATTTAGTACGGTTTTTCGATAATTTAAATTTTTACTAAAAATGAAGATGAATAAGTTTTTTAAAAAAACAAAGAAATATAAATAAATAAACAAATAAATAATGAAATTCGAAATAAAAAATTCATTTGCATCATTTTATCTGTTTGCATCATATGCATTCATAATAATTTTCGAAATGGGTGTGAGTCTTTCCGAGGATGAGATTCTGTAGAAGTCACAAGTAGTGATTCTTAAGAAATCTCTAGGTGAGGAAAATTATTTCAAATGCTGCCAAAAGTATTGGAGTATTTGATTTAATTATTCAATACAAAAGGGTTCACACTCACTTTCGATAAATAAAATTTAACCCTTTTTTTTTAAAAATGAAAAAATAATTTTGATAAATAATAAAATGCTTCAAAAATGGAGTAAAAAGGAATTAATTTTAAATATTAAATCAAGATCATTTTATTAAAACAAAAAGGATAACACATGATTATTATGGTACCGTTTTTTTAACGGGCGTCGTGGGGGTGCTAATCCTTCTCCACGCGTAACCGTACCTCCGAACCCAACCTCGTTTTCGCAGACCAAAATTGTCTTTTTAATGAAACTTAATTAATTTTGAGATTTTGTTAAAAAGATAAGTATTTCAGGTGGCCAATCACACCTAGACAAAAAAGATTGGTGGCGACTCCCATTTTTGTTTTTTAAACGTCTTTTTTTCAAAATCGTCGAGCGCGAAGCCGTTACGACAGCTTGGCGACTCCACTGGGGACGCTTTTTGAGGGTCAAGCCATTTATTAATCATGTGTTATCCAAAGTTTTAATTTAATAGTTTTGATTGATATTTAAACTTAATTCACTTGGATTTTGAAAATGATTTTTGTTTGCATTTGCATTTTTTATGTTATTTATTTTATGTTTTATATTTGTATATACTTGTTGTTAATAAATTGTTAAGGCATTTAGGATAGAGATAATAATTTAATTTGAGTCTGACATGTTCCCTCATGCACACACTTGCACTTGCATTTGCATAACATGAGCTCTATACCCGGGTTCTGTCCTTCTTAGGAGGGAGTAGAGTACCTTTGCTCTCGTGAGGTAATCACCTCCGCAATGGCAATCGAAATACTCCCACTCAAATTAAATCTTACTAGTCCAGTGTGGATGACAGTAAGGTATAATTTGGGAACCTTTTGACCTTTTAGAAACCCAGCTCAGCATATAGAAAAACCTAAGAGGCCAGCCTTAGGTAGAGCCATGTCCAATTTTTGTAGAAATTATCCCGATATTAGGACACAAGAGGGAATATTATTTGACCCCATTTCTTGTATCAATAATAAAGGTATTATGGATTTTGGTTTGAATTGTCCGTAATTAAAGTCTTAGAAATTTTTCTTGTTTTTCAAAAAGGATTTTTCAAAAAATAATAATAATAATAATAAAATTGTGGAAAGAGATTTTGTAGAATAAAAAGAAAGAAATCTAAGTTTTAATAAAAAAGGGAAAGTGTGAGAAAAATAATAAAACAAACTTTTTTTTCAAAATAATGGGAATAATTTTTCTAAAAAAAAAAAAAGAGGAGGGATTTCTTTCAAAAATATGGACATAAAAATGGGAATAAATGGAAAAATACGGAGAGAGCTGACGTTTTTTCTAAATAAAGGTAAAATAGAATCTTTCATTGATTTTTCTTTTTTCCTTTTTTGAATAATTTATAGAATAAGTTGACAAAAAATAAAAATAAAAATAAAGAAAAATATTTTTATTTTTGGGTTGTATAGGAGTTTTAATGAAAATATAAAAATAGAAAAAAAAAAAATTTTTTTTTTCCTTTTCTTGATTATCTCATAAAAAAAAAATTTTGAACAAAAAGATGTTAACAAAAAAATTGTCCTTGAATTTGTGTGGAAAAGAATTCAAAAAAAAAAATAGTTTGATTTGGAATAAAAAGGAAATAAAATCAATTTTTGGAAAAAGAATAGAATAGGGAATGTGAATTTTATTTTTTTAGAAAAAATAGAAAAAAAAAAAAAATTGTTTGGTGATCAGAGAAAAATGATTTCTAGAAAAATGAAGAAGAATGCTCAGGTTTAGTTAGGAATTCCATCTTTCTTGCATGATTGGATTAAGGAATAATAAGATTAGTGTCTAGGTATTGTGAATACAAATATTCGTTTTTCTCAAGCATGTTAGGGACATACATCGTTTTAATTCATTTCATCATCATTGTGTATATATATGTTGATAATCATGTCATTTGCATTTTAGAATCATGAAAGTTAGGTGAAATAAAACAAAATTTGATCTTCATTACCGTTGCATTGTGTATAAATTACATTTTGTATAACATCATGTCTAAAAAAGAATATGTTTTTTCTCTCATAGAAAATTAAAAACAAAGGAAAAAGAGAGAGTTTTGAGACAAGTTTGGTATGGTTCAAGGTTATTCTTCAATTTCCTTGACTTGTGTCAGACTTAACCTCTCGAGTTAATAAGTGAATATGTTAAGTAAGGGGCAAATTTTAGTTTGAACTTTGATATGCATTGTTGCATCACATTTTGTAGATAAATCTTTGAGAAACTAGACTATGTCTTTTACGATTTTGAATTTGTTTATTCTTTCAATTTTCTTTTCATCAAATTTGTGCACAGATGTTATTGATTGATTATTTTCATTGAAATTATTCCTCCCTAAGATTTGGTTAAAGTGAAGACCTAAATACCCAACATGTAAAATCAAGAAAGTTATGCAAACTAACCACAAAAAAAAAAAACCAAAAAAGAAAGAGAGAGCAAAGAAAAAGAAGAAGAAAAATTATTCCATTTCATAGATTTTGTCATACATATCATTTGCATACATATACAAATAACATGATTTTCATAAAATTCACATGGTATACTTGTTATACTTTAGTAAATATGCCAATACCCCTCATTTTTCAAAAAAAAAAAATTTGGTTGTTTAAAACATTCTTGAAAAAAAATATATGAGTTTTTTAGACAAAGATAGATAATGATATGGATTTCTAATTAAAAATTGTGGTAATAAGGTTCAAGGCCTCTCGACCATCAAATATTACAAAGCAGTTCAGGACTTTCATAAGCTTAGACCATGGAAGAAGGACAGGCTAGCCGAATGGAGAAAATAGAAAAGGCGCAAGAAGAGATGAAGGGGCAATTGGCTGCAATGATGGAGATGATGACCAAAATGAGTAAAGGAAAGGAACCAGCACAGGGAGTAACTACTCAAGTTCATACTTCACAGCATATGCCATTTTCGAGGCACGACATTCCAAACCCCAGGAGGAACCCATCAGACCCAATCTATGTCCATGATTCGGATAATTCTAGAGAACAGGAGAAATTGAAGATGGGTGTATCAACAATGAAAGAGAATTTAGAGCCTCAAACAAAGTTAGATCTCCTTGAAGAAAGGTTACGAGCTATCGAAGGGATGGATTCATATGGTTCTTAGAGGCGAGCGAGCTCTGTTTGGTACCGGGTGTAGTTATCCCACCAAAGTTCAAAGTTCCAAATTTTGAAAAGTATGATGGGACCAAATGCCCGGCAACTCATATCAAGATGTACTGTCAGAAAATGGCTGCTTATGCTCAGAATGATGAATTATTGGTGCATATTTTTCAAGACAGTCTAACCGGATCAGCTGCCAGGTGGTACACCCAACTAGATCGAGCCCATATCCGCTCATGGAAAGAATTAGCTCGGGCATTCATTGCTCAATACAAGCACATTGAAGATTTGGCACCAGATCGCTTATCCTTACAGGGCATGATGAAGAAACATGAAGAGAGCTTTAGAGAATATGCTCAAAGGTGGAGGGATGTAGCTGCCCAAGTTCAACCACCCCTCACAGAGAAAGAAACCGCCATCTTGTTTGTCAACACACTCCCAGCACCATTTTATGAAATGATGGTTGGAAATGCTACAAAGAATTTTGCGGATATGGTGATCTCTGGTGAAATAATAGATAATGCAATCAAGAGTGGCAAGCTTGTAGGAGACGATGCCATGAATGCAAGAAAAGGTGATACATCGGGGAATGGAGGAGATGTTCATGCTATGAATTATGAGGGCAACATGTGGGAGACTTTGCTCCATGTTATCCTTATCCAATGTACCAAACCCATTACCCCACCATAAATCATCTCTCCAAGCCTGAATACCCGTCAGTCAATCCCCCAATCTATTGGCAAATGGGTTTCCAAACACCCATGCTTACCCAAAATAACCAAAGAGGATCTCGAAAGAAACGGAGGAGGATCGACATTGATCCGATTCCTTGGTCCTACACTGAAGTATTTCAATACCTTCTTGAGAACCAACTTGTTACCCCAGTCCAATTAAAGCCTTTGGAACCTCCATATCCAGAATGGTATGACCCGAATGCTCGGTGTGACTATCATAGTGGAAACATGGGTCATTCGATAGAAAGTTGCCCTGCTTTCAAGCACAAGGTGCAAAGTTTGATTAGATCTGGTTTGTTGGATTTTGGGACAAAAGAAGGAACGGGTTAACCATGCTACAATATGAGGGCAAAAGAAGACTTTTGATTGGTCACTCATGGTGGTATAAAGTTGTTTCTTTTTGTAATGCCCATGAACTAAAAAGTGCTTTTTGTGTATTGACTTTCATTTATCTTTTGTCATTTCAACGGAGTAATCGATGCATTTTCATTACATTTTTCTCTCCCCTTTGAAATCATATTTTTGTGCATTCGCCTATATTTTACCTCTTTCTCCTCCTTTTGGCTTCTAAATGATTAATTTCCATTCTTTGCCCAATTTTGTTGATAAATGATGAATATGATGTCGATTTTGATAATAATCTGGGATAAAACTTTAAAATTCTATTTGTATTGACAATTTTGTCCCCCATGATCAATGAGAATGTTGAATCAACTGATGGAGCGTACACAAGGAAAGTAGACTTTTCAGAAGGTTGTAATGGCTCAATAAATAATTCTTTGATAAGAGTATTTATGTTCGAAATGAGAAATGGCCATCTTTGGTTTACCCTTCACATATGAGAAAAATTATCCATTGTTACCCCTTTTGAGCCTTATAGTCATATATGTTTTTTAAAGAAACCCGCCAAGGATCACCCTCCACATTGGGGGGCAAAATTGAGAAAAATGAAGTAAGATTTGCCCACAAAAAAAAAAAAAAATTTTCAAGTCATTAAAAATCTAGGGGGCAAGATGAAGAAAAAGATATCTTCATGAGGAAAAGAGAGAATCAAAAGAAAAAAGGAAGTGAACAAAAAAGAAGGGAAAGAGAAACAAGAAACCAAAGAAGAATAAACAACGAATGGGGTAGAATGCTAGAATTCTTAATATGATGAGAAACGATCCTATGGCTTGAAACCCTTGAAACACGTATTTTGGGCCTGTTTATCCATTCTTTCAAAACCCTGAACCATGGCCTACATTACGTACCTCAAAAAGTCCATTTTGATCGAATTTGAATGCTTGAGTTAAGGAATCATATATTGAGCCTAGACATGTTACAAGTTCATGATTGAGAGCTTGATAAGTGTGTTCATTATAGATAAGTATGGTCCTTGAAAAAGAATGAAAACGTAAAAAGGAAAATGATGAAAAAATGAAAAAAAAAGAAAAAGGAAAATGAAAAGGAAAAAGCTATAAAAAAAAAAGAGGAAAGAGAAAAAAGAAAGGAAGGAGAATAAGAAGGGGCTTAAGTTGAAAACCCGAAAGGGCGATTTGAGTCAAAAGAAGAATGGAGGATTTGGCTAAAATCTCGAGAAGATAGCCTTTCATAAGGGAAACCAGTCCTATTTGATGATTTCATGAAGTGGGGGGCAAAGCATTGATGGAACCAAAATGATTAGAATGTCAATCAAATAGAATTTTGGGAAAAATCCTAGATTAGTTTATCAAGATTGATTGAATATTCATTGTTTAGATATTGTTACCTTCCCTTGACCTCTGGAAATTACCTATTATTCTTGGTTAAATTTGTTCTTGTTTACTTCATCGTAAATGTCTTCCCTTCAACTTTCAACCAATCTGCATACTCATGATTATTGAAAGAAATGTGATGGCATTACATCTGTTATGAAATTGAAATGATGATAAATAAATAATTGACAATATTTGTGAAAGCCCGACGCATTACAAAAGAGAAAAGTCGAAAATGATATGGGGCAAAGAAGGAAAAGATGAGAATCGTGGGAAGGCTTGTAAGTGTACCGAAGAAATATGAATGTATGATCAAATGGTGAAGAATAACCAAGAATTAATGGTCTTTCGTGGGATTAGTGGAGGTACGGAAGCTTATGTTTTGAAAAGAGTCAAAAAAGGTGAGGATGGTGGTCTTGTGAACCTTGTTACTGCAACTTTTGATTATTTTTCCTTATCTTTTTCTTTCTCTTTTCCTTTTCTTTTTTCTTATTTCTCGACATTTGCATTGCATCCATCACATACATTCAGAAATTAAAAAAAGAAGACAAATGAAAATTTAACCTTTAAGGAACAAAATTTGTACATTTTCGATCAAAGAAGGGGCAAAACACAAGACAAAGGAAGGAAGCAGGGTTCTGAAAATTTTTGGATAAGATGATAAGATTTTTAAAGTAAAAAGTTTTAAAAGGATGATGCATCAAGAAACTAAATCTTTGGATGTGAACCTCCAATTCAGAAAATTTTAAGCAAGAAGTTGAAAATTTGGATGTGAATCTCCAATTCAGAAAATTTCGGGTGTGAATCTCCAAGTCAAAATTTCGGGTGTGAATCCCTAAGCCAAAATTTCGGGTGTGAATCTCCGAATTAAAATTTCACAGGGTGTGAATCCCTAAGCCAAATTTTTGGATGTGAATCTCCAAGTTAAAATTTCGGGTGTGAATCTCCGAATTAAAATTTCACAGGGTGTGAATCCCTAAGCCAAATTTTCGGGTGAGAATCTCCGAATTAAAATTTCACAGGGTGTGAATCCCTAAGCCAAATTTTCGGGTGAGAATCTCCGAATTAAAATTTCACAGGGTGTGAAACCCTAAGCCAAATTTTCGGGTGTGAATCTCCGAATTCAAATTTCACAGGGTGTGAATCCCTAAGCCAAATTTTCGGGTGTGAATCTCCGAATTAAAATTTCACAGGGTGTGAATCCCTAAGCCAAATTTTCGGGTGTGAATCTCCGAATTCAAATTTTTGGATGTGAATCTCCAAGTTAAAATGTCGGGTGTGAATCTCCGAATTAAAATTTCACAGGGTGTGAATCCCTAAGCCAAATTTTTGGATGTGAATCTCCAAGTTAAAATTTCGGGTGTGAATCTCCGAATTAAAATTTCACAGGTTGTGAATCCCTAAGTCAAATTTTTGGATGTGAATCTCCAAGTCAAAATTTTGGGTGAATCACTAAGTTGAAATTTCGGATGTGAATCTCCGAATCAAATTTTTAAATGTGAAATCCCTACATTTCAAAAACAAAAAAAGAAATTTAAAGTTTCATTGCCTCTGCTGCAAGAGGAGCACGTTTCAAAAGAAAAAAATTTTAAAGTTTCATTGCCTCTGCTGCAAGAGGAGCACATTTCAAAAAGGAAGAAAAGTTTAAAGTTTCATTGCCTCTGCTGCAAGAGGAGCACATTTCAAAAGAAAGAAAAATTTTAAAGTTTCATTGCCTCTGCTGCAAGAGGAGCACATTTCAAAAAGGAAGAAAAATTTAAAGTTTCATTGCCTCTGCTGCAAGAGGAGCACATTTTTAGGAAAAGAATTTAAAGTTTCATCGCCTCTGCTGCAAGAGGAGCTTTCCCGAAAAAAGAAAAAAAAAAAACAAAAAAAAAAAAAGAGAAATTTAAAGTTTCATTGCCTCTGCTGCAAGAGGAGCTTTCTCGAAAAAAAAAAAGAACAAAAAAAAACAAAAAAACAAAAAACAAAAAAAGAAATTTAAAGTTTTATTGCCTCTGCTGCAAGAGGAGCACATTTCAAAATAAATAAAAAAAAAGGAGAGAACAAAAAGAAATTTAAAGTTTTATTGCCTCTGCTGCAAGAGGAGCACATTTCAAAATAAATAAAAAAAAAGGAGAGAACAAAAAGAAATTTAAAGTTTCATCACCTCTGCTGCAAGAGGAGCACATTAAAACAAAAAAAAAAAACAACAACAAGAACAACAAAAACAAAAACAAAAGCAAGAGAAAAAAACAAACAAAGAAACAAAAAAAAAACAACACAAAAAAATGGATGATTTAAATTTAAGGATTCATCGCCTCTGCTGCAAGAGGAGCGCATACAAAAAAAAAAGAAGAAGGAAAAAAAAAAGAGAAAGAGGAAAAAAGAAGAAAAAAAAAAAAAGAGAAAGAGAAAAAGAAGAGATTAGGTCATAAGCCGGACAAAATTAGTGTCTATTGTCTTTGCTCTATTCCTGATCCTCAGCAATGAGCAAAGAGGGGCAGCTGTTGACACCTAATTTTGTCCCTTTTTGTTATTATTACTATTATTATTATTTATTTATATTTATTTTTATTATTTGTATTATTATCATTATTATTGTCTTTATTATTATTATTATTATTATTATTATTATTATTATTATTATTATTATTATTATTATTATTACTTTTATTATTATTATTATTTATATTTTTATTTATATTTATATTTTTATTTTCTGTCTCTTTTGGTCTAATCAGTCCATCACCCCAGCCTTTTCCTCAAAATCCGCCGGCCACCAGCTACCCCCTGCCAGCCATCCCATCCCCGCCGGAGCCTCTGCCTACTCCATCCCATCTATACCAGTCCCCTTTCTACAAAAACCTCGGGACGATTCCAGACACAGGGGAAGCTTAAAAACTCTCCCCACTCACTGTCGAGGAGGACCCGAAACCATCCCCATTCAACCATAGTAACCAGCGAGCTCCTTTGCAACTCCCTGCCATCGCCCACATTTCACACACCCTCCACCTTCAACACAAAGGCCAACCCGGAAACCATCACCATCATCCAATCGAGAACCCCCAAATCCGAGAGACCCCAAAACCTAGATCTAAAACCCCCACCTGCAAAAACACAAAACAAAAAAACAACAAAATATCCAGAGGCAGCAACCCAGCCACATTCAAAATCAACAGTAGCAAAAATCCAAAAAAAAAAAAACAAAAAAATAAAAAGAAGAGAAATCTGAGAACCGAAAAAAGGAAAGTCGGTTCAGAGGCTTTTTAAGGGGTTTGGGTGTCGAGATTTAGTGAGAAGAAGGCCCGGTGAATAGTGGGGTGGTCATCGGACGGTGGGAACACGGTAGATCTGGGTTAAAGGCCGCGGCTTTAGGTTCAGATTCGTGGAGCTAGGATGATTTTTGGGTGAAACGGAGGTCGGATCTTGAAAGAGGAGACGGAGGGCTTTCGAAAGGTCGAAAAATTTTTAGGATCCGACCACCGGAGACGGCGGCCGGTGGCGGCGCACGGCGGTCCGGCATGGCCGGAAATCGCCTGGCCGGGGAGCTTCAAAAGCTCTGAAATTTGTTTTTTTTTGGAAAAAGGAGGAGAAAATGAAAGAATAAAAAAAAAAGGAGACTTTTATAGCCGAAAAAAGAGAGGATCCGCGCGCGACCCGAGATCCGACCCGGGACCCGCGCGCCTGACCCGGAGAGGAAGGACTCGAGCGCCCGACCCGTCCGCGGAGAGGAGAAGATCCGCGCGTGGAGCTGACCCGACCCGTGCCGCGTCCGACCCGTTTCGCCTCGCCCGACCCGTCCGCGCGACCCAGTCTGGCCCACCTGCTTTGGGCCCTTCAATTTGGGCTGTTGTTTGTGGGCCTCTTTGTTTTCTTTTGGGTCCAAGCCCAAACTCATTTTGGTAAAATTTTCCTTTTCTCATTTATTTATTTAGTATTTATTTGTTTTGTTAAAAAAATAAATTAATTAATTAATATTTAAAAAAAAAATTAATTAATTAAATTAAAAAAATTTTTGAATTAAAATTAAAATTAAAAATTAAAAAAATTTTATTATTATTATTATTATGTTTTTATCATTATTGTTGTTGTTATTATTATTATTATTATTATTATTATTATTATTATTATTATTATTATTATTATTATTATTATTATTAGTGCATGTTGTAAAATAAAAGCTTTTGAAAAATTTTCTTTTATTTGCATTTTCATTAATTATTATTATTGATTGGAAAATGTATTAAAAAATTTAAAAGTTAAAATTAAATAATTAAATTTAATTAAAGTCCGATGATGGGATGCTACGGAAGTCACAAGTAGTGATTCCTAGCTGATCCCTAGGTGAGAGAAATCCTACTAAATGTTGCCAAAAGTATTGGAATATTTAGTACGGTTTTTCGATAATTTAAATTTTTACTAAAAAAATGAAGATGAATAAGTTTTTTAAAAAAACAAAGAAATATAAATAAATAAACAAATAAATAATGAAATTCGAAATAAAAAATTCATTTGCATCATTTTATCTGTTTGCATCATATGCATTCATAATAATTTTCGAAATGGGTGTGAGTCTTTCCGAGGATGAGATTCTGTAGAAGTCACAAGTAGTGATTCTTAAGAAATCTCTAGGTGAGGAAAATTATTTCAAATGCTGCCAAAAGTATTGGAGTATTTGATTTAATTATTCAATACAAAAGGGTTCACACTCACTTTCGATAAATAAAATTTAACCCTTTTTTTTAAAAATGAAAAAATAATTTTGATAAATAATAAAATGCTTCAAAAATGGAGTAAAAAGGAATTAATTTTAAATATTAAATCAAGATCATTTTATTAAAACAAAAAGGATAACACATGATTATTATGGTACCGTTTTTTTAACGGGCGTCGTGGGGGTGCTAATCCTTCTCCACGCGTAACCGTACCTCCGAACCCAACCTCGTTTTCGCAGACCAAAATTGTCTTTTTAATGAAACTTAATTAATTTTGAGATTTTGTTAAAAAGATAAGTATTTCAGGTGGCCAATCACACCTAGACAAAAAAGATTGGTGGCGACTCCCATTTTTGTTTTTTAAACGTCTTTTTTTCAAAATCGTCGAGCGCGAAGCCGTTACGACAGCTTGGCGACTCCACTGGGGACGCTTTTTGAGGGTCAAGCCATTTATTAATCATGTGTTATCCAAAGTTTTAATTTAATAGTTTTGATTGATATTTAAACTTAATTCACTTGGATTTTGAAAATGATTTTTGTTTGCATTTGCATTTTTTATGTTATTTATTTTATGTTTTATATTTGTATATACTTGTTGTTAATAAATTGTTAAGGCATTTAGGATAGAGATAATAATTTAATTTGAGTCTGACATGTTCCCTCATGCACACACTTGCACTTGCATTTGCATAACATGAGCTCTATACCCGGGTTCTGTCCTTCTTAGGAGGGAGTAGAGTACCTTTGCTCTCGTGAGGTAATCACCTCCGCAATGGCAATCGAAATACTCCCACTCAAATTAAATCTTACTAGTCCAGTGTGGATGACAGTAAGGTATAATTTGGGAACCTTTTGACCTTTTAGAAACCCAGCTCAGCATATAGAAAAACCTAAGAGGCCAGCCTTAGGTAGAGCCATGTCCAATTTTTGTAGAAATTATCCCGATATTAGGACACAAGAGGGAATATTATTTGACCCCATTTCTTGTATCAATAATAAAGGTATTATGGATTTTGGTTTGAATTGTCCGTAATTAAAGTCTTAGAAATTTTTCTTGTTTTTCAAAAAGGATTTTTCAAAAAATAATAATAATAATAATAAAATTGTGGAAAGAGATTTTGTAGAATAAAAAGAAAGAAATCTAAGTTTTAATAAAAAAGGGAAAGTGTGAGAAAAATAATAAAACAAACTTTTTTTTCAAAATAATGGGAATAATTTTTCTAAAAAAAAAAAAAAAGAGGAGGGATTTCTTTCAAAAATATGGACATAAAAATGGGAATAAATGGAAAAATACGGAGAGAGCTGACGTTTTTTCTAAATAAAGGTAAAATAGAATCTTTCATTGATTTTTTTTTTCCTTTTTTGAATAATTTATAGAATAAGTTGACAAAAAATAAAAATAAAAATAAAGAAAAATATTTTTATTTTTGGGTTGTATAGGAGTTTTAATGAAAATATAAAAATAGAAAAAAAAAAATTTTTTTTTTCCTTTTCTTGATTATCTCATAAAAAAAAAATTTTGAACAAAAAGATGTTAACAAAAAAATTGTCCTTGAATTTGTGTGGAAAAGAATTCAAAAAAAAAAATAGTTTGATTTGGAATAAAAAGGAAATAAAATCAATTTTTGGAAAAAGAATAGAATAGGGAATGTGAATTTTATTTTTTTAGAAAAAATAGAAAAAAAAAAAAATTGTTTGGTGATCAGAGAAAAATGATTTCTAGAAAAATGAAGAAGAATGCTCAGGTTTAGTTAGGAATTCCATCTTTCTTGCATGATTGGATTAAGGAATAATAAGATTAGTGTCTAGGTATTGTGAATACAAATATTCGTTTTTCTCAAGCATGTTAGGGACATACATCGTTTTAATTCATTTCATCATCATTGTGTATATATATGTTGATAATCATGTCATTTGCATTTTAGAATCATGAAAGTTAGGTGAAATAAAACAAAATTTGATCTTCATTACCGTTGCATTGTGTATAAATTACATTTTGTATAACATCATGTCTAAAAAAGAATATGTTTTTTCTCTCATAGAAAATTAAAAACAAAGGAAAAAGAGAGAGTTTTGAGACAAGTTTGGTATGGTTCAAGGTTATTCTTCAATTTCCTTGACTTGTGTCAGACTTAACCTCTCGAGTTAATAAGTGAATATGTTAAGTAAGGGGCAAATTTTAGTTTGAACTTTGATATGCATTGTTGCATCACATTTTGTAGATAAATCTTTGAGAAACTAGACTATGTCTTTTACGATTTTGAATTTGTTTATTCTTTCAATTTTCTTTTCATCAAATTTGTGCACAGATGTTATTGATTGATTATTTTCATTGAAATTATTCCTCCCTAAGATTTGGTTAAAGTGAAGACCTAAATACCCAACATGTAAAATCAAGAAAGTTATGCAAACTAACCACAAAAAAAAAAAAAACCAAAAAAGAAAGAGAGAGCAAAGAAAAAGAAGAAGAAAAATTATTCCATTTCATAGATTTTGTCATACATATCATTTGCATACATATACAAATAACATGATTTTCATAAAATTCACATGGTATACTTGTTATACTTTAGTAAATATGCCAATACCCCTCATTTTTCAAAAAAAAAAAATTTGGTTGTTTAAAACATTCTTGAAAAAAAATATATGAGTTTTTTAGACAAAGATAGATAATGATATGGATTTCTAATTAAAAATTGTGGTAATAAGGTTCAAGGCCTCTCGACCATCAAATATTACAAAGCAGTTCAGGACTTTCATAAGCTTAGACCATGGAAGAAGGACAGGCTAGCCGAATGGAGAAAATAGAAAAGGCGCAAGAAGAGATGAAGGGGCAATTGGCTGCAATGATGGAGATGATGACCAAAATGAGTAAAGGAAAGGAACCAGCACAGGGAGTAACTACTCAAGTTCATACTTCACAGCATATGCCATTTTCGAGGCACGACATTCCAAACCCCAGGAGGAACCCATCAGACCCAATCTATGTCCATGATTCGGATAATTCTAGAGAACAGGAGAAATTGAAGATGGGTGTATCAACAATGAAAGAGAATTTAGAGCCTCAAACAAAGTTAGATCTCCTTGAAGAAAGGTTACGAGCTATCGAAGGGATGGATTCATATGGTTCTCTAGAGGCGAGCGAGCTCTGTTTGGTACCGGGTGTAGTTATCCCACCAAAGTTCAAAGTTCCAAATTTTGAAAAGTATGATGGGACCAAATGCCCGGCAACTCATATCAAGATGTACTGTCAGAAAATGGCTGCTTATGCTCAGAATGATGAATTATTGGTGCATATTTTTCAAGACAGTCTAACCGGATCAGCTGCCAGGTGGTACACCCAACTAGATCGAGCCCATATCCGCTCATGGAAAGAATTAGCTCGGGCATTCATTGCTCAATACAAGCACATTGAAGATTTGGCACCAGATCGCTTATCCTTACAGGGCATGATGAAGAAACATGAAGAGAGCTTTAGAGAATATGCTCAAAGGTGGAGGGATGTAGCTGCCCAAGTTCAACCACCCCTCACAGAGAAAGAAACCGCCATCTTGTTTGTCAACACACTCCCAGCACCATTTTATGAAATGATGGTTGGAAATGCTACAAAGAATTTTGCGGATATGGTGATCTCTGGTGAAATAATAGATAATGCAATCAAGAGTGGCAAGCTTGTAGGAGACGATGCCATGAATGCAAGAAAAGGTGATACATCGGGGAATGGAGGAGATGTTCATGCTATGAATTATGAAGGGCAACATGTGGGAGACTTTGCTCCATGTTATCCTTATCCAATGTACCAAACCCATTACCCCACCATAAATCATATCTCTCCAAGCCTGAATACCCGTCAGTCAATCCCCCAATCTAATTGGCAAATGGGTTTCCAAACACCCATGCTTACCCAAAATAACCAAAGAGGATCTCGAAAGAAACGGAGGAGGATCGACATTGATCCGATTCCTTGGTCCTACACTGAAGTATTTCAATACCTTCTTGAGAACCAACTTGTTACCCCAGTCCAATTAAAGCCTTTGGAACCTCCATATCCAGAATGGTATGACCCGAATGCTCGGTGTGACTATCATAGTGGAAACATGGGTCATTCGATAGAAAGTTGCCCTGCTTTCAAGCACAAGGTGCAAAGTTTGATTAGATCTGGTTTGTTGGATTTTGGGACAAAAGAAGGAACGGGTTAACCATGCTACAATATGAGGGCAAAAGAAGACTTTTGATTGGTCACTCATGGTGGTATAAAGTTGTTTCTTTTTGTAATGCCCATGAACTAAAAAGTGCTTTTTGTGTATTGACTTTCATTTATCTTTTGTCATTTCAACGGAGTAATCGATGCATTTTCATTACATTTTTCTCTCCCCTTTGAAATCATATATTCTTTGTGCATTCGCCTATATTTTACCTCTTTCTCCTCCTTTTGGCTTCTAAATGATTAATTTCCATTCTTTGCCCAATTTTGTTGATAAATGATGAATATGATGTCGATTTTGATAATAATCTGGGATAAAACTTTAAAATTCTATTTGTATTGACAATTTTGTCCCCCATGATCAATGAGAATGTTGAATCAACTGATGGAGCGTACACAAGGAAAGTAGACTTTTCAGAAGGTTGTAATGGCTCAATAAATAATTCTTTGATAAGAGTATTTATGTTCGAAATGAGAAATGGCCATCTTTGGTTTACCCTTCACATATGAGAAAAATTATCCATTGTTACCCCTTTTGAGCCTTATAGTCATATATGTTTTTTAAAGAAACCCGCCAAGGATCACCCTCCACATTGGGGGGCAAAATTGAGAAAAATGAAGTAAGATTTGCCCACAAAAAAAAAAAAAAAATTTTCAAGTCATTAAAAATCTAGGGGGCAAGATGAAGAAAAAGATATCTTCATGAGGAAAAGAGAGAATCAAAAGAAAAAAGGAAGTGAACAAAAAAGAAGGGAAAGAGAAACAAGAAACCAAAGAAGAATAAACAACGAATGGGGTAGAATGCTAGAATTCTTAATATGATGAGAAACGATCCTATGGCTTGAAACCCTTGAAACACGTATTTTGGGCCTGTTTATCCATTCTTTCAAAACCCTGAACCATGGCCTACATTACGTACCTCAAAAAGTCCATTTTGATCGAATTTGAATGCTTGAGTTAAGGAATCATATATTGAGCCTAGACATGTTACAAGTTCATGATTGAGAGCTTGATAAGTGTGTTCATTATAGATAAGTATGGTCCTTGAAAAAGAATGAAAACGTAAAAAGGAAAATGATGAAAAAATGAAAAAAAAAGAAAAAGGAAAATGAAAAGGAAAAAGCTATAAAAAAAAAAGAGGAAAGAGAAAAAAGAAAGGAAGGAGAATAAGAAGGGGCTTAAGTTGAAAACCCGAAAGGGCGATTTGAGTCAAAAGAAGAATGGAGGATTTGGCTAAAATCTCGAGAAGATAGCCTTTCATAAGGGAAACCAGTCCTATTTGATGATTTCATGAAGTGGGGGGCAAAGCATTGATGGAACCAAAATGATTAGAATGTCAATCAAATAGAATTTTGGGAAAAATCCTAGATTAGTTTATCAAGATTGATTGAATATTCATTGTTTAGATATTGTTACCTTCCCTTGACCTCTGGAAATTACCTATTATTCTTGGTTAAATTTGTTCTTGTTTACTTCATCGTAAATGTCTTCCCTTCAACTTTCAACCAATCTGCATACTCATGATTATTGAAAGAAATGTGATGGCATTACATCTGTTATGAAATTGAAATGATGATAAATAAATAATTGACAATATTTGTGAAAGCCCGACGCATTACAAAAGAGAAAAGTCGAAAATGATATGGGGCAAAGAAGGAAAAGATGAGAATCGTGGGAAGGCTTGTAAGTGTACCGAAGAAATATGAATGTATGATCAAATGGTGAAGAATAACCAAGAATTAATGGTCTTTCGTGGGATTAGTGGAGGTACGGAAGCTTATGTTTTGAAAAGAGTCAAAAAAGGTGAGGATGGTGGTCTTGTGAACCTTGTTACTGCAACTTTTGATTATTTTTCCTTATCTTTTTCTTTCTCTTTTCCTTTTCTTTTTTCTTATTTCTCGACATTTGCATTGCATCCATCACATACATTCAGAAATTAAAAAAAGAAGACAAATGAAAATTTAACCTTTAAGGAACAAAATTTGTACATTTTCGATCAAAGAAGGGGCAAAACACAAGACAAAGGAAGGAAGCAGGGTTCTGAAAATTTTTGGATAAGATGATAAGATTTTTAAAGTAAAAAGTTTTAAAAGGATGATGCATCAAGAAACTAAATCTTTGGATGTGAACCTCCAATTCAGAAAATTTTAAGCAAGAAGTTGAAAATTTGGATGTGAATCTCCAATTCAGAAAATTTCGGGTGTGAATCTCCAAGTCAAAATTTCGGGTGTGAATCCCTAAGCCAAAATTTCGGGTGTGAATCTCCGAATTAAAATTTCACAGGGTGTGAATCCCTAAGCCAAATTTTTGGATGTGAATCTCCAAGTTAAAATTTCGGGTGTGAATCTCCGAATTAAAATTTCACAGGGTGTGAATCCCTAAGCCAAATTTTCGGGTGAGAATCTCCGAATTAAAATTTCACAGGGTGTGAATCCCTAAGCCAAATTTTCGGGTGAGAATCTCCGAATTAAAATTTCACAGGGTGTGAAACCCTAAGCCAAATTTTCGGGTGTGAATCTCCGAATTCAAATTTCACAGGGTGTGAATCCCTAAGCCAAATTTTCGGGTGTGAATCTCCGAATTAAAATTTCACAGGGTGTGAATCCCTAAGCCAAATTTTCGGGTGTGAATCTCCGAATTCAAATTTTTGGATGTGAATCTCCAAGTTAAAATGTCGGGTGTGAATCTCCGAATTAAAATTTCACAGGGTGTGAATCCCTAAGCCAAATTTTTGGATGTGAATCTCCAAGTTAAAATTTCGGGTGTGAATCTCCGAATTAAAATTTCACAGGTTGTGAATCCCTAAGTCAAATTTTTGGATGTGAATCTCCAAGTCAAAATTTTGGGTGAATCACTAAGTTGAAATTTCGGATGTGAATCTCCGAATCAAATTTTTAAATGTGAAATCCCTACATTTCAAAAACAAAAAAAGAAATTTAAAGTTTCATTGCCTCTGCTGCAAGAGGAGCACGTTTCAAAAGAAAGAAAAATTTTAAAGTTTCATTGCCTCTGCTGCAAGAGGAGCACATTTCAAAAAGGAAGAAAAGTTTAAAGTTTCATTGCCTCTGCTGCAAGAGGAGCACATTTCAAAAGAAAGAAAAATTTTAAAGTTTCATTGCCTCTGCTGCAAGAGGAGCACATTTCAAAAAGGAAGAAAAATTTAAAGTTTCATTGCCTCTGCTGCAAGAGGAGCACATTTTTAGGAAAAGAATTTAAAGTTTCATCGCCTCTGCTGCAAGAGGAGCTTTCCCGAAAAAAGAAAAAAAAAAAACAAAAAAAAAAAAAGAGAAATTTAAAGTTTCATTGCCTCTGCTGCAAGAGGAGCTTTCTCGAAAAAAAAAAAGAACAAAAAAAAACAAAAAAACAAAAAACAAAAAAAGAAATTTAAAGTTTTATTGCCTCTGCTGCAAGAGGAGCACATTTCAAAATAAATAAAAAAAAAGGAGAGAACAAAAAGAAATTTAAAGTTTTATTGCCTCTGCTGCAAGAGGAGCACATTTCAAAATAAATAAAAAAAAAGGAGAGAACAAAAAGAAATTTAAAGTTTCATCACCTCTGCTGCAAGAGGAGCACATTAAAACAAAAAAAAAAAACAACAACAAGAACAACAAAAACAAAAACAAAAGCAAGAGAAAAAAACAAACAAAGAAACAAAAAAAAAACAACACAAAAAAATGGATGATTTAAATTTAAGGATTCATCGCCTCTGCTGCAAGAGGAGCGCATACAAAAAAAAAAGAAGAAGGAAAAAAAAAAGAGAAAGAGGAAAAAAGAAGAAAAAAAAAAAAGAGAAAGAGAAAAAGAAGAGATTAGGTCATAAGCCGGACAAAATTAGTGTCTATTGTCTTTGCTCTATTCCTGATCCTCAGCAATGAGCAAAGAGGGGCAGCTGTTGACACCTAATTTTGTCCCTTTTTGTTATTATTACTATTATTATTATTTATTTATATTTATTTTTATTATTTGTATTATTATCATTATTATTGTCTTTATTATTATTATTATTATTATTATTATTATTATTATTATTATTATTATTATTACTTTTATTATTATTATTATTTATATTTTTATTTATATTTATATTTTTATTTTCTGTCTCTTTTGGTCTAATCAGTCCATCACCCCAGCCTTTTCCTCAAAATCCGCCGGCCACCAGCTACCCCCTGCCAGCCATCCCATCCCCGCCGGAGCCTCTGCCTACTCCATCCCATCTATACCAGTCCCCTTTCTACAAAAACCTCGGGACGATTCCAGACACAGGGGAAGCTTAAAAACTCTCCCCACTCACTGTCGAGGAGGACCCGAAACCATCCCCATTCAACCATAGTAACCAGCGAGCTCCTTTGCAACTCCCTGCCATCGCCCACATTTCACACACCCTCCACCTTCAACACAAAGGCCAACCCGGAAACCATCACCATCATCCAATCGAGAACCCCCAAATCCGAGAGACCCCAAAACCTAGATCTAAAACCCCCACCTGCAAAAACACAAAACAAAAAAAACAACAAAATATCCAGAGGCAGCAACCCAGCCACATTCAAAATCAACAGTAGCAAAAATCCAAAAAAAAAAAAACAAAAAAATAAAAAGAAGAGAAATCTGAGAACCGAAAAAAGGAAAGTCGGTTCAGAGGCTTTTTAAGGGGTTTGGGTGTCGAGATTTAGTGAGAAGAAGGCCCGGTGAATAGTGGGGTGGTCATCGGACGGTGGGAACACGGTAGATCTGGGTTAAAGGCCGCGGCTTTAGGTTCAGATTCGTGGAGCTAGGATGATTTTTGGGTGAAACGGAGGTCGGATCTTGAAAGAGGAGACGGAGGGCTTTCGAAAGGTCGAAAAATTTTTAGGATCCGACCACCGGAGACGGCGGCCGGTGGCGGCGCACGGCGGTCCGGCATGGCCGGAAATCGCCTGGCCGGGGAGCTTCAAAAGCTCTGAAATTTGTTTTTTTTTGGAAAAAGGAGGAGAAAATGAAAGAATAAAAAAAAAAGGAGACTTTTATAGCCGAAAAAAGAGAGGATCCGCGCGCGACCCGAGATCCGACCCGGGACCCGCGCGCCTGACCCGGAGAGGAAGGACTCGAGCGCCCGACCCGTCCGCGGAGAGGAGAAGATCCGCGCGTGGAGCTGACCCGACCCGTGCCGCGTCCGACCCGTTTCGCCTCGCCCGACCCGTCCGCGCGACCCAGTCTGGCCCACCTGCTTTGGGCCCTTCAATTTGGGCTGTTGTTTGTGGGCCTCTTTGTTTTCTTTTGGGTCCAAGCCCAAACTCATTTTGGTAAAATTTTCCTTTTCTCATTTATTTATTTAGTATTTATTTGTTTTGTTAAAAAAATAAATTAATTAATTAATATTTAAAAAAAAAATTAATTAATTAAATTAAAAAAATTTTTGAATTAAAATTAAAATTAAAAATTAAAAAAATTTTATTATTATTATTATTATGTTTTTATCATTATTGTTGTTGTTATTATTATTATTATTATTATTATTATTATTATTATTATTATTATTATTATTATTATTATTATTAGTGCATGTTGTAAAATAAAAGCTTTTGAAAAATTTTCTTTTATTTGCATTTTCATTAATTATTATTATTGATTGGAAAATGTATTAAAAAATTTAAAAGTTAAAATTAAATAATTAAATTTAATTAAAGTCCGATGATGGGATGCTACGGAAGTCACAAGTAGTGATTCCTAGCTGATCCCTAGGTGAGAGAAATCCTACTAAATGTTGCCAAAAGTATTGGAATATTTAGTACGGTTTTTCGATAATTTAAATTTTTACTAAAAATGAAGATGAATAAGTTTTTTAAAAAAACAAAGAAATATAAATAAATAAACAAATAAATAATGAAATTCGAAATAAAAAATTCATTTGCATCATTTTATCTGTTTGCATCATATGCATTCATAATAATTTTCGAAATGGGTGTGAGTCTTTCCGAGGATGAGATTCTGTAGAAGTCACAAGTAGTGATTCTTAAGAAATCTCTAGGTGAGGAAAATTATTTCAAATGCTGCCAAAAGTATTGGAGTATTTGATTTAATTATTCAATACAAAAGGGTTCACACTCACTTTCGATAAATAAAATTTAACCCTTTTTTTTAAAAATGAAAAAATAATTTTGATAAATAATAAAATGCTTCAAAAATGGAGTAAAAAGGAATTAATTTTAAATATTAAATCAAGATCATTTTATTAAAACAAAAAGGATAACACATGATTATTATGGTACCGTTTTTTTAACGGGCGTCGTGGGGGTGCTAATCCTTCTCCACGCGTAACCGTACCTCCGAACCCAACCTCGTTTTCGCAGACCAAAATTGTCTTTTTAATGAAACTTAATTAATTTTGAGATTTTGTTAAAAAGATAAGTATTTCAGGTGGCCAATCACACCTAGACAAAAAAGATTGGTGGCGACTCCCATTTTTGTTTTTTAAACGTCTTTTTTTCAAAATCGTCGAGCGCGAAGCCGTTACGACAAAGCTAATACCAGCTTCTCCTTGTATCATCCATTGCTTTCAGCTCCTCGTGTGGCCAATAGGCCGGGACAGGCCCCATACGAGATTAAGAAACGTGGAGCCAGCCAGGTGAACCGGCAAAAGCCCTGACCCTTGTATGGCTCTTGAAAACTTGGCTCGACTTGAGTTATTTCTAAACAAAAGGGTTAAACTTTGACTGGGTCCCTTCAATAATTATGGAAGTTTCCAATTAGCATCGTAAACTTTATAATTTGCATACCTTTTAAGTTCTAAACCTAAATATTAATTCTATTTTGTTTTACTATTTTGAATATTTTAGGCTTGAGTTTCAATTAACTCCTTAAATTATGAATTTACATTTTCAATTGATTAATAAATATGTTGGCACTAATCACAGAATGAAAACTGACTTATAAAAGAAATTAATTCGTTTCCGATTTTAGGCTTTTTTTTTCAGTTATTTTTAACAGCGAAAAATATGCTTTTTTTTAAAAAAACTTTTTGTTTTTGTTTTTAAAAAATGAAAACGTTAGAAGCAATAATTTTTTTGTTTTTCGTTGGTATCAAAACCATGTTTTTATTTCTGGCATGTTTATTTGTAAGTGAACAGTATCTATGTATTAATATAATGTTTTATATATATATATATATATATATATATATATATATATAAAACAAAACTATTAAATACTAACAACCTCTTGATCTAACCATTAAAGAAAAATTGTAACATATTATAAGGCTTAAGTTCAAATCCAGGTAACTCCCACATAAATTGCATTAAATTCAAATATGATTAAATGATGGTATTTATTATTATTGTTGTTGTTTTTGTTGTTATTATTATTATTATTATTATTATTATTATTATAATTATAATTATAAAATAATACAATTTAATATTATATAGATAATATTAGTTAATATAAATTTATTTAATAAATACATTATCATTTTTATTTAATTTTTAAAATTTTTATTTTGTGAATTAAATTATTATGTTTGGAACACTTTAATTTTTTTTCAAAATGTAACAATATTAACCAAACTTATGTTTTCAGAATTTTGAAAACCAACAAAACAAAAAAAGAAATTCAAAAAATTCAAAAAAAAGAAACACAAAACAGAAAACGATTCTAAAAGACCTCTTAAATATTAATTAATGAAATATACATTGCAATTAAATCTACTATTTCTTTTAATTTAATTATCATAAATTTATGATAAATTTTAAATCAATTTAACAAACTTGAAAGAAGTAGTCCATTTACATTTAATGTATTTTTTATTTACTTTTTAATTTCATTCAAAGATGATGAAAATTCCAATAAAAAAAGCAAGAATGCTAATTGGTCACTGTCCAAGTTCTAATATTCTCAATGTAAATAATTTTATTTTATTTTTACAAGTATGAAAAAAATAAAGGGAGACTTCGGCTCAAGCTGAAAGCCTAATACCGCTGTTACCCAAACTTCTTATTGTTAAAGGGTTAAAACACAAATTTATAATAATAAGTACTAACAGAATAGTATATAGCTATTATACACTTTTAATGCATAAGAAATTAACAATTTATTGATAAGTAAAGAAAAACCTTAATTGTAATTATTTATAAGGATTTGGTATTTTCTTAATTTATTTATTAATGAGATGTTAATTTTTGTTGTATTGATTGCTTGTAGAAGCTATATTATACAAGTGCTTAGTATGTAAAAGAAAAAAAAAATGGTAAAAACGCTACTCTTCTTGTTTCCAAGCAATCTTGACCATCCATCTTCCAAACACAAGTTTTAATCTCACTTGTCCATTACATGCCAATCTATAACTATATATATAAAAAAATCCCATTAACATTATCTTGACACTTGTTCTCTCTTTATTTGGTTTTTTTTTGAGTTGGCTTTTTAAATATTATTTTTATATACATATTTTTTTTACAATTTTTATATTGTTTTGGTTTGATAAATACCGTGGCACATCATAAGTTAAAAATACTAGTGATATAAAAGTTATCCACTTAATGAGTGAGTGATTATCACATGGCACTAGATATTTTTTTTATTTTTCAAATTTATTATTAATTTTAATTTTTTTCTTAAAATTAAAATATTGGAAATAAATTTGGCGATGCTATAGTTTTTAATTTCATATGTAATATTTTTTATTGAAATAAAAATATTAATTTGTAAATTTTTTAATGTTAAAATACCAAAAATACAAAAAAAAGGTCACTATAAAGAGAAGAGAGAGAAGATGCAAAATTTTAAAAAAATGAAAAGAATTAAATCAAATATTCATAATTTTTTTTATAAATACTATTATTATTTTTCCAAAGTTAAATTCAAAAAAATGAAGTGAAAGATATGAAATGTGGAGAGAGAGAAAAATTAAAATTCAAAGAATTTTTTTTAATGAACGAAGCCAAATATTTATGTAACAAAAAAATTCAAAATAATGTATTAAAATCTTTTAAAAATTCAAATCAAATATCCAAAAAATTTGGTTTGCCAAAAATTTGAATAAAATATTAAAATTCAAATACCAAATATTCAAAAAATTCAAATCAAATCATAATTCTCTTTTTTTATTTCTATAATTCTCAAATTTTAAAAATTATAAAAACAATAAAATCTAATAAATATTACAAATAATATTAAAATTTTAAAAAATGAAAATTATAGTGTAAAGCAAAAAATTCCAAAAATCATTTCTTAAAACTTAAACACATATAAACACAAAAAAATTATAAAAAATAAATCTACAAATAAAAACTTTCAAAATAATTCTTTAAATATTAAAATCGAATGCTATAAAAAAATAAAATAATAAATAAATAATTTCATTATTAAACAAGACTACAAAAAAAAAAGAAGAAAAAGTGGTGACAAGGGATTAAACTAATTTAAATTTATTTGAGACAAACAAATTAAGATGAGATTGAATAAAAATTTAAATATTTTATAAGTTTTTTTATTTTGGTCTATTTAATTTTTTAACTTTGTGTTAGAATTTTATTTTATTTTAAAAAAGATAAAATAAAAATAAATAAAATGATTATTTGATAAATTAAATATTATCATTTTTGATTTAATAAATCAATATTTTTAAAATAATTATTTTGATTTGTTATTATTTTTAACAAATACTATTTATAATATTTATTTTTTTTAAAGAAAAGAAATGCCTCATGCAAAGCAGGGGCATCGCCTTAGTTTTTTATTAATTTAAAAAAATTAATTTATAAGAATTTTCCTTAATATCTTTTGTATTAAGATTCTCATAATCCCATTACGTGTACCCTTCACTCCACAAATCTTCCAGGGAACTTGGCAGTAGCCAGTAGTCCCCACTCCCCATAATAATCCAAGATTTAAGGTGGATCCCACAAGTGAATCAGATCAGAACCGCTATTTCAATGAAACGAATCAGGCAAAATCTCGAGTTAATATTCCTCCGTCGATATATGTTTGATCACCCACTATTCTGTCCACGCGTGTCTTAAACAGCAGGAGGCATTATCTGCCATCCTACTTCCCCTCAAACCGTCCCAGGTGTCTCCCTGCCTCCCTTGTCCTCCCCTTACGTGGACGCCAACGTAACTAGAAATGTAAATGGATATTCGATATTATTTCATCTAATTAAGTAAAGTTAATAAGTTTCGGATAATAATTTTAGGATGCCTTACTATTAGAATTCAATTAAAATTAATAAGTTTCAAATATTATTTTATATATATTTATTTACAAAATATTTATTATTAATATAATACTCAATTAATTAATTTATTAAATATTTTAATTATAATTTTTAACATTAATTTATTTTTATAAATTAATTTAAATTTTTAAATTTAAAATTAAATTTTAACTTAATAAATAAATATTTATTGAATTCGAATAATTTTTATATTAAATGAGTAATCAAATATATAATAAATTCAAATATTTTAAAATATAAAAATTTGAATATCTTAAAATTAGTAAATATCCACCCGTTTACATCCCCCCACGTAACCTTACAACCCATGAAAAACGAAAAAACAAAATCCTCTTACGTCATCATTCTTAAGTTGATACGATCGGACACGTGAACAGTTCCTTCTCAACCACGTGTCTCCTGCTCATTCGCCATCCTTTTTAATCCTTTGCTCCATAAAAGCGCATTCCCCTGGGACTTTCACGCGCATCAGTAACCAATCCAACCGTTCATCCTCGAGTGGAGCAATCGTAGCCGTAGCCTCCTCAATTGCCCTTCCTTCCGCCACGTGGTAATTTTCTAAGCAGCCTGTCGAGAGACCAAGGGTTTACAATAGATTATTATTCTGATCTCTCCCGAGAAATTCTAAATATACTCATATTTTTACTTTTTTTACCCCTATTTTCTTCAGTAACTCACTGTTTATTACTCACAAAATGGAGTGTGAAGAGAAAAACAGGGGTATAGATGTTCTCCCCGTAAAAGGCTGTCTGTCTCGGCTTGTCCCATCCAAACTCTCTCTCTTACCCAAAAACAAAACCCTCTCTCTCTCTAGTCAGTTTTGGACTTGATTTTCAATACTTTCTCAGATGGTGAGTTTTCTATCTATAATCTCGTAGTTATTCCAATCTTTTGCGTTTTGATTTTGATTAGAATAACTCTCTGTTTGTTTTGGAGTTTCTATCAGTAAATTGGTTTTTGAATTTGATCTGAGATTCCGAGGTTTGACTATCTGCAAAAAGATTTGTTCAAGTTTTATTGCAAAATGTTTTTTGGTTGTGGGTTAATTGTGTCTATTTTTAGTTAAAAAGTAGTTCAATTTTGAGTAGGATCTACTGGATCTGTAATTCTTTGGCTGGTAGTATCTTATATCATTACCGACTTTCCAATTTTATTAATTTTGATGTGATTTTCACCATGATTAGACGAGTATCTGGTATTATCTTTGTCAGTCATTCCTGCAAATATTAGTCTTGTTTTCTAGAGCTTAGTCTAGATCCTGATCAGCACCGGGAGGCTGGTGCGGTGGCGATCTAGGGAAAAAGGAAAAAATTTTTTTAGAGTAAAACAAATAAGAGTCCTCATTTACAAGGGGGAGCTGGTAATCCATCCTTGTCAAGATTATGGACCAAAGAAGATGGAGGTTCCCTCACCCAATTAGAAAGACACATCCTCTTCTTGGACTGTTTAAGAATCTCTCCACCCCCCCCCCCCCCCCCCCCCCCCCCCCCTCCCCCTCATTATTAGCTTCACTGGAAATCTATTCATATCTCACAACATTGAAACATCTGTCTTTATTCCATATATCAATCAGAAAAGGTAGAACTTTCCAACATCGAATTCTCCCTTTACTCACAATTCCTTGATAAACCATAGCAGAATCTATTTCAACAATCACATTTCTCTCTCCCATGTTTGCAGTCAGCATTACTCTTTCCCTTACCTCCATAGCCTCTGCTTCAACACAAGAATTAACAATCCCAATTTTATTCATGCCTACCATTTGCATTTCTCACCACAACACTAATCTCCCCATACAAATCCTTGATAAACCATAGCAGAATCCATTTCAACAATCACATTTCTCTCTCCCATGTTTGCAGCCAGCATTACTCCTTCCCTCACCGCCATAGCCTCTGCTTCAACACAAGAATTAACAATACCTATTTTATTCATACCACCAATAAGCATACCATTTGCATTTCTCACCACAACACTAATCTCCCCTTACAATTCCTTAATAAACCATAGGAGAATCCATTTCAAGAATCACATTTCTCTCTCCCATGTTTGCAGCCAGCATTACTCCTTCCCTCACCACCATAGCCTCTGCTTCAACACAAGAATTAACAATCCCAAATTTATTCATACCACCAATAAGCACACCATTTGCATTTCTCACCACAACACTAATACCAGTTTCCTTATTATTCTTATTAAACGCCCCATCACAATTCACTTTGATCCATCCTGTTTCTGGCTTCTGCCAAAACACCTTCTTCAACTTTCTGCAATCCCCAAATATGCCTGATTTTTTAATAATGACAATCCCATTTTCTCATAGACAGCACCAGTAATTTTTAGAACTGTTTTAACAGGATCTATTTCGTTCCTCCCAAGAACAGCAGCACATCTATCCTTCCAAATTATCCAGCAAGCATATCCTATCAATGAAACAAAACCTTCCTTTTCCTCCTCATTCCTCCCCTTTATATCAATGACTCTTAAACCATCCATCAAAAGTTGTAACTTGATCCCTTTGAATTTTTTAATTGATTCCCAATCCAAACTAGACAGCAGTTACCCAATCACATAATAATAAAAAATGTTCAATCGTTTCCATATGTCCAGCACAAATAGGGCACACAAGATCTCTCACTATTTTCCTCTTCCACAGATTATATCTGGTAGATACTGCATTAGAACAAACACACCATATAAAGTTTCTAACTTTTGGAGCAACTAGCAATCTCCATATTATCTTCCAAACACTAGTATCAAGCATATGAGACCCTAATGCACCTCTCACCCTTCGATCCTCCAATTTATCTTTAATAGAATGATACCTTGCTTTAACTGTATATTCCCCATTCTCAGTTCCAGGCCAAATAATCCTGTCCTTTCCACTATTCATACATGAAGGTATTAACTTTATTACCACCACAATATGTTCTGGTCTTCCTCTCTGTTAATTATTTCACAAACTTTCCTTGGTATCTCCTCTGTTACCATTATCATTATCAACATAACCAATTCTTCCATTAGGTAGCCAATTATCCATCCAAATATCCACATCTTCCCCTCCGATCACCTGCCATCTACAATATTCTTTAAGCATATCCCTTCCTTCCAACAAACTAGCCCATGCACAAGATGCCCTAGCACTCTTCTTTGCCTCCATTATTCTTTAAGCATATCCCTTCCTTACAACAAGCTTTCATCACTTTCACCCAGAGAGAATTTGGATTTTGTAACATTCTCCAACACTGCTTAGCTAAAAGTGCTATATTGATCAAATTCAAATCCTTAAATCCCATACCACCTTTATCCTTTCTCCATGTTAATCTCTGCCAGCTTATCCAATGAAATCTTATTCTCATCGCTTTGCTGCCCCCACCAAAATTTAGCCATTGCTTCATTTATTTCATCACACAACTTCTTAGGCAACTTAAAGCACTGCATCGTGTATATCGGTATAGGGCAAGCCACAACTTTGATCAGCACTGCTCTGCCACTTTGAGATAACACCTTCTGTTTCCAGCTTTGTAACTTTGCTAAAATTTTGTCCTTCACATGCCCCATAGATTCCATCTTACTTTGCCCCAAAAAGATGAATACCTAAATACTTGCCAGGATTTCTTCCAATTGGAATATTTAAAATATCCCTCCGGTGCTGTTGAACATCCACAGGAACATTTGAGCTAAAAATGATACTTGATTTACTCAAATTAATATCCTGCCCAGTAGCTTTACAAAACTCATGTAATATATTCTTCATGGCTACACAATTTTCATTGGTAGTAGAAATAAAGGACAAAGAATCATCAGCAAATAATAAATGTGTGAGTGAGGGACAATTCTTACCTAATGTGATGCCTTCTAACCTCTTTGACTCTGCTGCATTGCTGATATTTCGAGACAAAACATCCATCACAAAAAAAAAAAGGTAAGGTGATAGAGGATCACCTTGTCTAAGGCCTCTAGAAAGATAAATTGGTTTTGATTTGTTGCCATTGATAATTATATTGTAGGACACAAAAGAAACACACTCAATAATCCATTTGCTATCAAAGCCAATTCTTTTGAGAACTTCCCCAAGAAAATTTCACTCCACTCTATCATATGCTTTATTCATATCCACCTTTATTGCCATACCGTATTTCTTCCCCTTTTTCCTTTGTCTCAAACTATGGAACACCTCGTTTGCAATCAAAATACTATCTTGAATCTATCTTTTTTCAATTAAAGCATTTTGATTCTAAGTTCTCCCATGCAATGTTTAAGCCTATCCACCATCACTCTAGAAATGATCTTATAGATGAAATTACAACAACTAATAGGCCTAAGCTGTGTAACATCCTGTGGTCTCCTAACGTTTAGTATAAGAATAATATTTGTTCTATTAACTTCCCTTAACATTCTTCCTTCCTCAAAAAAATCTTTCACATGGTGAACAATGTTTTCCCTCATAGTGTTCCAATAAGTTTGGAAAAAACCCCATTAAATCCATCTGGCCCCGGTGCTTTCATAGCCCCTAACTGAAGAACAACCACCTTTATTTCCTCTTCAGAGACCTCCTTCAATTTCTCATTCATTTCCCTTGTAACCAACTTAGATACCACCCTCAGCACATCTTCCCAACTCCTATTTCCACCTGTAGTAAACAGATTAGTATAGTATTCTCCAAAACATCTCCTAATACCCTCTTCATCATCTATTCTCTCCCCATTCACTCCATTTATGCTTATTATCTTATCATATTGTCTCCTCTGAATTGTTGTCTGATGAAAAAATTTAGTATTTTGATCCCCATCCTTTAGCCATTTAATCTGTGATCTCTGCCACCAGTACTTTTCCTCCCTTCTCCATACATGCTTCACTTCTTCAATAATCTTCTCTGCCTTCTCATAATAGTGACAAGACATATCATTATCCTGTATCTCAGCCAATTTCCTTAATAATCCACTAGAACCCTTCTATCATTAGGAAATTCTCTTCTACTCCAACCCAATAGCTTCCTTTTACACTCCTCTAATCTCCTAATTAAGTGCACAGCCTTCAACCCATTATCCACAGAATCCCATCCCTCTTTCACAATTTGTCTACACTCCTCTTTCTCAATCCACATTACCTCAAACTTAAACATTTTCTCACTTCTTCCACTATAAAATTCTGTATCTAACATCAAAGGAGAGTGATCCGATCTAATAATTGGACAATTAAACAAATGAGATCTTGGAAATTCCTCCATCCATTCTAAGTTTACCAATGCTCTGTCAATTCTCTCTTTCATCAACCCCAAGTCTCTTATTTAACCAAGTAAATCTCTGTTCTTGAAAATGCATAACTATGAAACCACACTCCTCAATCTTATTTCTAAACTCATTAATCTTTATAATTAATCTTTATAACACTTTTCATTTTACCTCCTTCCTTTTCATAATTGTACAAAATATCATTAAAATCTCTAGTGCACCTCTAAGGACCACTTATTCCTCTAGCCCTCTCCTTTATGAACTGCCATACCCTTTTCCAATCTTCAAAACAAACTGGCCTGTATACCCAAAAAATCCTTACATCAATTCCCTTATCCTCTACTTCAACTATTGTATCAAATAAATTCGACTTATCCCCACTCTTTGAATCTTCACACTATCTTCCCAGCAGAAAGCTAACCCTCCACTTAAACCTATTGGACCATATATACTCCCGCTTGCATCCTCATTTTCCATCTTAATCTCTTCAACTTTTGTATCTTATTTTTAGTTTCCATTAAAAACACCAAAGTAGGATCTTACTTTCTCCTTAAATCCTTAAGAGTATCAACTGTCAAAGCTGATCCCACACCTTGACAGTTCCAAGAAATGCACCTCATGGCCCCTGGGTGGCTGTTAAAGGCCAGCCACCACCACCTTTAGTAATAGTTAACTCCCTTCCCCTCATCCCTTCACTTAAAATACTCCCCTCTTCTATTCCACTCACTAAAACTTCTCATAAATTCCCCATAAACAAACCTATATTTCCTTTGGTTATCCTACTACTCCCTCATTGTTTTCTTCTCACAGTCCTGTTCTTAACCTCTTTTTACCAATCCTATTAACAGTCTTCCTAGCCCAGGAAACAAATCCTCCTCATATTTTTCATTCTTAATTTCTAAATCCAGTTCCCCTCTTATAAAATTTTCCATCACTCCCTCCTCCCCTTTAAACTTTTTAACTAAACACCTATCATCATCCCTATCCTCTTTTAACCTACTCCTTTTAAGATTCAATCTCCTAAACTCCAACATTAGCCTTTCATCTCTATTCATCAACATTTCATCCTGTTTTACCTTCATCTTCCTACCATCCTTCTCACCTTCTTCTGGTGGCAATTCAACTATATAAGAAACTCCCTCTGTAACATCTCCACCTCCTATCTCCTTTTAGTTTTGAGTAGGATCTACTGGATCTGTAATTGAATCTATAATTTTTTTTTCTGGTAGTATATCATTACCGACTTTCCAAATTTTATTAATTTTGATGTGAATTTCACCATGATTAGACGAGTATCTGGTATTATCTTTGTCAGTCATTCCTGCAAATTTTAGTCTTGTTTTCTAGAGCTTAGACTAGATCCTGATCAGCACCAAGAGGCTGGTGTGGTGGCGATCCAGGGAAAAAGAACAAAAATTTTTTAGAGTAAAACAAACAAGAGTCTTCATTCACAAGGGGGAGCTGGCAATCCATCCTTGTCAAGATTATGGACCGAAGAAGATGGAGGTTCCCTCACCCAATTAGAAAGAGACATCCTCTTCTTGGACTGTTTAACAATCTAGGCCCCCGCCTTATTAGCTTCACTGGAAATCTATTTATATCTCACAACATTGAAACATCTGTCTTTATTCCATATATCAATCAGAAAAGGTAGACTTTTCCAACATCAAATTCTCCCTTTACTCACAATTCCTTGATAAACCATAGCAGAATCTATTTCAACAATCCCATTTCTCTCTCCCATGTTTGCAGCCAGCATTACTCTTTCCCTCACCTCCATAGCCTCTGCTTCAACGCAAGAATTAACAATTGCAATTTTATTCATACCACCAATAAGCATACCATTTGCATTTCTCACCACAACACCAATACCAGCTTCTTTATTATTCTTATTAAACGCCCCATCACAATTCACTTTGATCCATCCTGTTTCCGGCTTCTGCCAAGAAACCTTCTTCAACTTTCTGCAATCTCCAAATATGCCTGATTTTAATAATGATAATGCCAGTTTCTCATACACAGCACCAATAATTTTTTGAACTGTTTTAACAGGATCTATTTCCTTCCTCCCAAGAACAGCAGCACATCTATCCTTCCAAATTATCTAGCAAGCATATCCTATCAATGAAACAAAACCTTCCTTTTCCTCATCATTCCTTTCCCTTTTTATCAATGACTCTCTTTAACCATTCATCAAAAGTTGTAACTTGATCCCTTTGAATTTTGTAATTGATTCCCAATCCAAATCAGACAGCAGTTACCCAATCACATAATATTAAAAAATGTTCAATCGATTCCATATGTCCAGCACAAATAGGGCACACAGGATCTCTCACTATTTTCCTCTTCCACAGATTATATCTGGTAGATACTGCATTAGAACAAACATGCCATATAAAGTTTCTAACTTTTGGAGCAATTGGCAATCTCTATATTATCTTCCAAACACTAGTATCAATCATGTGAGACCCTGATGCACCTCTCACCCTTTGATCCTCTAATTTATCCTTCATAGAATGATACCATGCTTTAACTGTATATTCCCCATTCTCAGTTCTAGGCCAAATAATCCTGTCTTTTCCACCATTCATACATAAAGGTATTAACTTTATTACCCCCAAAATATGTTATGGTATATAGCTACTAATACTTTCCAAGCACCATTTGGCTTCTCTGTTAATTATTTTACAAACTTTCCTTGGTATCTCTTCTCTGTTACCATTATCATTATCAACATAACCAATTCTTCCATTAGGTAGCCAATTATCCATCCAAATATCCACATATTCCCCTCCAATCACCTGCCATCTACAATATTCTTTAAGCATATCCCTTCCTTCCAACAAACTAGCCCATGCACAAGATGCCCTAGCACTCTTCTTTGCCTCCATTATTCTTTAAGCATATCCCTTCCTTCCAACAAGCTTTCATCACTTTCACCCAGAGAGAATTTGGATTTTGTAACATTCTCCAACACTGCTTAGCTAAAAGTGCTATATTGATCAAATTCAAATCCTTAAATCCCATACCACCTTTAGCCTTTCTCCATGTTAATCTCTGCCAGCTTATCCAATGAAATCTTATTCTCATCGCTTTGCTGCCCCCACCAAAATTTAGCCATTGATTCATTTATTTCATCACACAACTTCTTAGGCAACTTAAAGCACTGCATCGTGTATATCGGTATAGGGCAAGCCACAACTTTGATCAGCACTGCTCTGCCACTTTGAGATAACACCTTCTGTTTCCAGCTTTGTAACTTTGCTAAAATTTTGTCCTTCACATGCCCCATAGATTCCATCTTACTTTGCCCCAAAAAGATGAATACCTAAATACTTGCCAGGATTTCTTCCAATTGGAATATTTAAAATATCCCTCCGGTGCTGTTGAACATCCACAGGAACATTTGAGCTAAAAATGATACTTGATTTACTCAAATTAATATCCTGCCCAGTAGCTTCACAAAACTCATGTAATATATTCTTCATGGCTACACAATTTTCATTGGTAGTAGAAATAAAGGACAAAGAATCATCAGCAAATAATAAATGTGTGAGTGAGGGACAATTCTTACCTAATGTGATGCCTTCTAACCTCTTTGACTCTGCTGCATTGCTGATATTTCGAGACAAAACATCCATCACAAAAAAAAAAGGTAAGGTGATAGAGGATCACCTTGTCTAAGGCCTCTAGAAAGATAAATTGGTTTTGATTTGTTGCCATTGATAATTATATTGTAGGACACAAAAGAAACACACTTAATAATCCATTTGCTATCAAAGCCAATTCTTTTGAGAACTTCGCTCGGAAAATTCCACTCCACTATATCATATGCTTTATTCATATCCACCTTTATTGCCATACCATATTTCTTCCCCTTTTTCCTTTGCCTCAAACTATGGAACACCTCATTTGCAATCAAAATACTATCTTGAATCTGTCTTTTTTCAATAAAAGCATTTTGATTCTGAGTTCTCCCATGCAAGGTTTAAGCCTATCCACCATCACTCTAGAAATGATCTTATTATAGATGAAATTACAACAACTAATAGGCCTAAACTGTGTAACATCCTTCGATCTCCTAAACCTTTGGTATAAGAACAATATTTGTTCTATTAACTTCCCTTCGGTCTCATAACATCTTCTTCTACCAATTTATCTAACTCATCACTATATGCCACATCATCCCTACATTGACACTTGAAAAAATCTGATCTGTCATAAACTTTCTTCATCTGCAACAATTCATTTTTTCTTTCTTCACATCCTCCAACAAACTGACCTTCTATTCCCGCCCTTTTTCCATATTCTGCTTGGCCCACATTTTCACCCAAAATTTCTTTTCCTGCTCTTTTAACAAACTTACTCTCATCCAAAATGCAGCCCTTAATATTACTACCTCCACGCACCACCTCCAGATCCAACTTTCCCCAATGTCCTCCACCCTTCTCCTCCTTTCCTTTTCCCCTACCATAATCTCCTTATTTCCTCTTAAATCCCTATTCCCTCCCCCTTCACCTATCATAATTGACTCTTGTATTTTATTCCCTTCCTGCATCTGCTCTGTCTCTTTTACCTCCCTAATTGCAGCAGCTCTCAGCCATGGACCATAAATTCCATCGCCATTACAATCCTTCCACCCACTAATACAATTCTTCTCTGTATGACCTAATTTTCCACAATCATAGCAAAAATTAGATAGACGTTCATACTTAATCTCTGCCCATAACCTCTCCTTGTTACCCCTTGGTACCCAAAAACCTGTTTTCGGAGGCTGAGTGACATTAATCTCGGCACCCACTAATACAATTCTTCTCTGTATGACCTAATTTTCCACAATCATAGCAAAAATTAGATAGACGTTCATACTTAATCTCTGCCCATAACCTCTCCTTGTTACCCCTTGGTACCCAAAAACCTGTTTTCAGAGGCTGAGTGACATTAATCTCCGCTCTAACGCTCGAAAAACACCTACCTCTTCCTCCACTCCATGATGGATCATCTACTTACACAACTGTTCCAATTACATTCCCAATTTTTAGAGCATTTTGATAAGTCTACATCTCTAAAGGAAGTTTATGGATCTGAATCCAAAAACTTACTCTTCCAAAATCAATTTCATTAATAGCTTTCTCTAGCTTTCAGTTCAAATCCAAGAAATCAGATGCATTCCAAAAATAACTCATTAATTTTAATTTGTAATTACCATATGCACTTGTTTTTTTTTTTTTTTTTTAATAATTTTGGAGAAAAGAAAAATTGAATCACATTCTTTGAACGTAAAAATTTGCATCAATCAGTGAATGAAACATTCAAGACTTAATCCATTCATTACCTTTGATTATAAATCAATTAAGCAAATAAATCTTAAATTTTCTCTTAGCCAAAAAGAAACCCAAATTTCTCGTTAGAGATATTTTGGAAAGGTTTCGGTAATTGAACTTATGAACTATATATCTATTCAATAGATTTGTTTTTGTGTTTAATTCTTTAATTTTTTAAATATAAATTTAGTAGTAATGGTTTTGAATATTTTTTTTTCTTGTCGCAATCAGGATGCATCAAAGGTTCACGAGATTTTGGAGGTTCTTGACAGTTTAGAAAAACCCCTGGGAAGGGAAAAAACGGAGATAGAATGGGATGCAAAATGTCTAGAGAAAAAAGAACGTGAACTCAAAAAGAAGGAAGAAGAATTACAGAGGATTAGAGAAGTGATCAGGGAAATGTCTGATCTCAACGAACGCTTGGAGAAAATGGTTGACGAAATGGTAGATAAATTTCTGGTTAGTGGTCCCTTAGGCTACAAAGATATGGATTGGGAAAGCTATTAATCAAAGGAATGAAAGATCCATATCTTGAAGGAAACAACCTAATCTGAAGATTTGGCAGTGGCCTTGGTAGCGGATGGCAATATCAGTGAATGATACGTTGGAGCACGTTACCATCAGATGCAAGTCTTAAGGTTGTGATTTACTGGAGCGTGTTACTTTTGTTACGCAAACGTAAACTTCCAAACTTTTTCTTTTTGAAACACTTATTTACATTTTTGAAACACTTATTTACATTCAATCAATTATAATTATATGGTTTGTATTCAGTGTCAGTGTAAATTCACTTTATAACATTTGATATCTAGTAATTCTTATATCAATAGAATAATTTGTCCATTAATGTTAAATATGAAATCAGAGTATAAATTACAATATAAAAATTTATACTTTTGTTAATATCAACTTATTATAAGTATATTTTAACTAGTTTTTTGACATTTTTTACCTTAAGCTATACGATTACATCTTGGACTGTAAATTTAATTACTGTGCACACACATGTATGAATATACAAGCATAACACTTAAGATATACTTTGTTTATTTGATCGTTTAGGTTTTTAGAAATTTTATTCATTTAACCCGATAGTAGCGGTTGTCATGTGTGCCGATGAGCTATTTGAGATGGTGAGTAAAAAGAGGTGAGTTATGAAGCTCAGTAAAAAATATATATAAAAGAAAGAATATCATGTTAATTATATGCAGAAATTATATATATATATAATATATATTTATATCTACATGATAACACAAAATCAATGCGACTTTGCAATTAATATTTTATTGATTGTCATTAACATTAACTTGAGTTTATAAGGAAGAGGTATTATAGTCGAGTAGGATTACCAGACTGAATATGGAAAGATGTTTTAAAGTATCTCACTTGTCCTCAGTCTTAAATTCGATTACAAGAAAACGATGTGATTTTCACAATATATTTTAATGCAGCAAGTATATTACAAAACAATTACAATAAAAGAAGTACACTTTAAATCATATACAGATATATTTAAAACACTGTCATTTCATTCATTAACATTTCAATTCGTTCAAATACTCCTTTCATATTCAAATCATTCAAATTGATGATCTGATAAACTATAATAAATCGATGGAGAGAGTCAAACTCCAAGATACTTATGCATTAGTCAAACTCCAAGATACTTATGCATTATCTATATCCCTCCAAGGATCAGATATAGAAATCAAGCATACTCACAGAGGGCCAGGTATCCATTCCTAAGCCGTTTGTATCTAATACAATGGCTATCGTTAAGAGGTCCACAGTATACACTTATCAGATGACAGCTGTGGTATTGAGGACTTGACGAAGGTCTCCTAGCCCTAATCATATTAATTTGGTATGCATGATCGTTGAGGAGCTAACAATCTCAAACATTTTCATATATTCATAAAATCATTATAGAAATCATTTTCATATAAATTATCTTCAGTCAATCCATAATCATATAAAAGAATAAACATTATATTTGGTAATAGAAAAATTCAATAAAAACTCTTAATGCACTATGAAACAATAATGCCAGATGTTTAAAACTGTTAAACAATGTGCGTGACATGAGCAATGCACTTATGCATGATTTATTGTAAAATCCGAATTTTATTATACTGTATAACGTATGTGTACATTTTTGACAGTGGAAATGAATTATTTTAGTAAAATCAAGGAATAACTGAATGTGAATTTTCACTTTTCATTTTATGTTATAATGTACATATGGTGTATAAAGAGTAGATGGGATTTGACTATTTAATTAAGGTATGAACACATTTAATGAAGAGTAATGAATATAGGACAAAATGAAGAAAAGGATGAGATGTTAGCCAATCAACGTTGGCTGGAAGAGATGTTGGCGTGGAGAAGGGAAGAAAGAAAAGAGAAAAGTCAAGGAAAGGGGCGGTGAAGACTTCTCGCCAATTGCCTCTCCTGACAAGGGGATTAAGCAATAAATGGCAAGTGAAAATTGTCAAAAAGCAAGGAAGATACAGACTACTACGGGAAGCTTACTGCCGTTCCTTTTGTCACCAAATTCTCTGGGTTTAATTGCATGAAAGACGTGCAATGATAACAGATAACAGGTGGTTGCTTCTAATAGGTTATATTGGGCTATATAAAGAGAGTTCATGAGGGAAGATCGATGGAAGAAAACTTCATTTTTTCCTCAGGATCATTCTCGCCCAATCTGTTCCTCTGTGAATTCATCTTTCATTCCTCCGTTCTTTCATAAATGAACCATACAATTTCATCTTTTAGTTAGCCAAACCCTTCTAAGGAGTTGAAGAGCTAAGGAACAAGAGAAGAAAAGCTAAGAAAGGCAAGAAAGTATTCTGTTGTTGGAAGAGCAGTTCAGTAAAGGTGAGTTTCATAGCTTTTATAGTTTTCTTGATATTTAATTATAGACATAGCTTGGTTGTAGTTGAATATTGTTGAACAATATAAGAAAATAGATGGAAAAATAACCAAGAATGAGTAAGGAAACACGACGGGCGAGTAGAATATTGCTAGTCGAATTGGGTTAGTTCTCGCCCAAAGGATGGGACGAGGTTAGGAGAAAGTTTATGTGAGTTCGCCAACATGTGGTCCCGGCGGGCGAGGACCCGAGATCGCCAGTGTGCGAGAATGGCGATAATAGTAGTTGCCCATGTAATGTTGATGATAGCCAGTAGGGCGAGTAGGTGAAAAAGAAGGCGCCAACGTATTCCATTACAAGGGCGAACTCGCACGAATAAGCCGCTAATGGACAGCGAGCTATGATGGGCGAATGGCGAACTGAGTTCGCCAAAAGTGCCATATTTTTAGGATAAATATGAATCCTTGTTGGAAAATATTAATAATGTGAATAAATGCTTTGCAGACGGGAATCGAGCAAGGCGGGCGAGAACCTAATCCGTATCAGACGAGGTAAGGAAGTTGTATGTGATGCAAATGCATGTCCTGTGGAGTAAAAACTTAAGAAAATATCGGAATTTGTTTTATTTTCTGACATGCATAGTTTGATAATTTGTTTTGGTTTCGGGCGAGCTACAAGCCGCCATAAGTTCTTTGGTTGGTCGAATTGACTAAGGCGGGCGAGTAGTTTTGTGCTAGACAGAAAACTCGGGCGAGCCAATGGCGAGCTCTCGGTTTGAGATTTGGGCGAGTACTTTGTTTTAAAGAGAAATCCGGTAAGCCATAGTCGGGCGAACCCTTTTAAAGTGTTTGGGCGAACGACCCTTGTCTTAAAGATTAAAGGCGGGCGAACTGTTATCAGCCAGCCATACTTGTGTTTTGAAAACTCTGAGGCGGGCGACTATTATTCGCCGTCTTGTCGAGTAGTCAGGGCGAGCTACTGAGGGCGAGTAGGTTCTGGCGAAACGATTTTTAAATGTAATTTCGTAAATAAAAAATGAAGTATTTTAATTATTTCGAAAATAGAAAATATCAAATTTTCGGGCGAGTAGTCCCTTGGGCGAAATGGCTAATGGGCGAGCTGACCTGGGCGAACTAGCCATAGGCGAACCGGCTCCCAACGTGCCTTTCTTTCATAAAAATGTTGAAAATAGAGGGTTGTTTTACTAGTTATAAACCCTTTTGGAAACTAAATCATTTTATGGAAATGATAACTTGATTTTGAGACATTAGGCCATGAGTTCATGCATTATCACTCATGTACTTTGCGTGACCTAACTAGGGCGATGGCTCGGGTCAAATAGACCAGCGAGTGCACCCTAGGGCGTCACAGGGCTGATGGACCTGCCAAGTCTTCAGCGGTCTCGAGGTCACTTGGCAAGTGGACCCGAGAACCACCTACAGATTATGGCCATACATCTAGATGAGATAGCCGTGAGGGGCGATGGCCTACGGGTGCACCCCAAAAGCGGATGACTTGTGTTCTTTGCATGATTTAAATTATTGCCTAGTCTCAATTAAATGATTTATGAAAGGATCGGGTGAATCCTGTTTTCATGTTAACTATAGTTATTTCCTAATGAGTTTGAACATTAGGACAATTAAATGATTTTTGAGATTACAGCTTTTATTTTATAAAGCAGCCTACACTTTCTTTACTGAGCACATTGTCGCTCACTCCTTATTTTTCCACTCCACAGATATCTGATTGAACTAAGAGACTTACCTTCCTGAGATTGGATATCGAAGGTATGTTATATTCTTTTATATATTCAGCAAAGTTGTGCAGTACTACTTTAAATACAAAGGGAATGTATATACATAATAAGGAAGAGACTTTAATAATTCATAATGTAGTAAAAGTTGTTAAGTATCACAGACAGCCCAACCGGTAAGTAAGTGAAGTTTACAAGTGAATATTCTATTATATAGTGGTTTTGGGATGTTACAGATTTAATGGTATCAGAGCAAGGTTGGTCGGATGTCTAACGATGCTTAAAGTAAATGGTGAAATAGTATATATTCCCCTGTAGTACTGTATAAACTGAATATATAATTGATGTGTTAATGATAAGTGATAAACGATTTCTGTGGTACAGATATGAGTGGAAGGAGGAGGATGCGCTCAGTGAGAGGTATAGGCCGAGGTAGGGCGGCACAGACTCCGGAACCACAGACACCGGAACCTGCCCCAAGACCTCCACGTCCTATACAGCTAGAGAGCATCGATAATCGTGTAACTCAGGTGGAAAGGTTAATAGCAGATTTTATGGCTATGTATCAGGCGGATAGAGCCGCAGATAGGGCAGAGAGGGAGAGAGCTACAGCTCCCGCAGCCCCAGTAGAGGCACCTGCACCGCCACAGCCGGCACCAGCTGTGCCTGAGCCTGAGCCTATTCCACCACCAGCACCTCAGCCACCGATAGCTCCACCACAGCCACTGATTCAGCAGCCACGAAATGCAGAGTCATATTGTAATGTGGCATTGGTGAAATCATTTAAGAAATTGGATCCACCGAAGTTTAAAGGTACTAGGGATCCATTGGTGGCAGAACAGTGGGTTATAGAGATTGATAGATTACTCGAGATTATGAGATGTTCAGAGACAGAGAAAGTGGGCCTAGCTGTGTTCCAATTGGCAGATGATGCGAGACATTGGTGGAAGGCCACCCAGACGGTATTATTTGCTCAGCATCAGGATCTGTCATGGGATATGTTTGTGGAAGCTTTTAGAAGGCAATATATTCCTGACACTGCTCAAGATAAATTACAACAGGAATTTATGGATTTAGTACAGGGTAGTATGTCAGTAAATGAGTATGAGGCTAAATTTACTACCTTGAGCCGTTTTGATCCACAGACTAGTACAAATGCCCGGTATAAGATTTCGAGATTTAAAGCGGGTTTGAGGCCATCCATCAGAGTAAAACTAGCCCCATTTGTTATACAGACTTATGATGAGATAGTTCAACGGGCTCAGTTATGTGAGAGGGACTATGAGCAGTTCCAGTCCGATTTCAGTAGCAAGAGTAAAGGCAAAGGAAAGGGAAAAGCTAAGAGGTTTATGGAGGATAGAGCAGGTAGAGAGCAGTTTAAGAAGACCAGATCTTCGGGCATACAGATTTCAGAGGGCAAAATTGATAGACCAGCAGTTTCTACTCCTGCTAGTGGCCCCACTACCACTCAGAGGAGTGTTGCGCCCTTATGTAGACATTGTGGAAGATCGCATGGATCGCGCCCTTGTCCTGTAATGACTGGAGTATGTTTTAGATGTGGACAGACGGGGCATTTTATTAAGGATTGCCCGATGCGTAGAGAGTCGACTGCTTCTACTATACCTCCTGCAGTACCTCAGATAGCGGCCCCGGCAGCTCAGAATGCACCCGAGAAAGCGACACCCTCACAACCAAGGCGGGCGACAGCCGCAGAAAAGGGTAAAAAAGTTGTGACTCAGGGTCGGGTGTACGCATTGGATCAGGAGACTGCCGACGCCTCTATCGATGTGATTAAAGGTAAAATTTATCTTTTTGATATTCCCGTAATTGCCTTAATTGACCCGGGTTCTACCCACTCATTTTTATCGCCTGCATATGCCAACAGGACCCCAGTAGAGCCGGAGTTGTTAGAATATACATTGCGAGTGAAAACTCCTTTTAATGATTTCCAGATGACAGATGTTATATATAGGGGTTGTAAATTGACTATAGGAGAGAAGGTTGTGACAGCTAACCTAATTTTGCTGGATATATATGATTTTGATATCATTTTAGGAATGGATTGGTTGGCTGCAAATCATGTTAGTTTGGACTGTAATACTAAGTTTATTACCTTCTCTTATCCCGAAAAGTACATTGTAAAATTATTGTAAATTAATAAAAGTATGAGAATTTATGTTGTGAAATGACATGTGTACTGAAATTGTGGTTGTGTATGAATGTTTATGAAGGATATATTGCTAGTGTGGAGGATGTTGAGAGGAAGCATCCAAAGATACAAGAAATTCCTGTGGTTAAGGACTTCTCGGATGTATTTCCAGAGGATTTACCAGGGTTACCACCGGATCGAGAGACGGAGTTTATGATCGAGTTGGTACCCGGTACGGAGCCGATTTCTAGACCCCCATATAGGATGGCACTGACAGAGTTGAATGAGCTCAAGAAGCAGCTCCAAGAGTTATTAGATAAGGGATTTATACGTCCCAGTGTGTCACCGTGGGGAGCTCCAGTATTATTTGTTCGGAAGAAGGATGGTAGTCTCCGGTTGTGTATTGATTATCGGATGTTGAATCGGGCTACCGTTAAGAATAAGTATCCACTACCTCGGATTGATGATTTGTTTGATCAGCTCAGGGGTGCACAGGTGTTTTCCAAGATAGACCTTCGATCAGGCTATCACCAGTTGAAGATTAAGGAGTCGGATGTGCATAAGACAGCCTTTCGAACTCGCTATGGCCACTATGAGTTCTTAGTGATGCCATTTGGACTGACCAATGCCCCTGCAGCTTTTATGAGTTTGATGAATGAGGTATTTCATTTATTTTTGGACAAGTTTGTTATAGTATTTATTGATGACATACTGATTTACTCTAAGACTTCAGAGGAGCATGAGCAGCATTTGCAGATTGTTCTACAGACCCTCAGAGAGCGAAAGTTGTATGCTAAGCTTAGTAAGTGCGAGTTTTGGCTTGACCACATTATATTTCTCGGACATGTAGTGTCGAGAGACGGGGTATCAGTTGATCCGTCCAAGATAGAGGCCATTGTTCAGTGGGAGAGGCCTAACACGGTTACCGAGATACGGAGTTTCTTAGGTCTTGCCGGATATTATCGCAGGTTTGTGGAGGGATTTTCTAGACTTGCTGCTCCATTGACACGACTCACACGTAAGGATGTAAAGTTTGAGTGGAATGATGCGTGTGAGCGTAGTTTTGGTGAACTTAAGAAGAGATTGACTAGTGCCCCCGTATTAGCCCTTCCTAGCGGATCAGGTGGATTTGTGGTGTATACTGATGCATCCGCTCAAGGTTTAGGGTGTGTGCTCATGCAGCATGGTCGGGTTATAGCCTATGGCTCTCGACAGTTGAAGGATCATGAGAAGAATTACCCGACACATGACTTGGAGCTAGCCGCAGTGGTGTTTGCACTGAAGATATGGCGACATTATTTGTACGGAGAGAAATTTCAAATATATACAGACCATAAGAGTCTGAAGTATATATTCTCACAGAAAGAGTTGAATTTGAGACAGCGACGGTGGATGGAACTATTAAAGGACTATGATTGTGAGATTTTGTATCACCCAGGTAAAGCTAATGTAGTAGCTGATGCACTGAGCCGTAAGCATGTTGGCATGATATCGTACATGATGATCAGGGAACATGAGTTGATAGAGCAGTTCTCTAACCTCAGTTTGACAGTTGTTTCCTCTGACCAGTATGGGTTTACAGCTAGTTTTCGTATCGAGCCGGATTTGATGGATCGAATTAAGGAAGCTCAGAGGAGTGATGATTATTATATTGGGGTGGCCAACCAGATTCAAATGGGAGATGAGTTGGATTTTGAGATTGGCACCGATGAGATACTGAGGTTTAGAGGTCGGATATGTGTTCCCGGTGATCAGCAGCTTAGAGAGTTGATTTTATCAGAGGCCCATACCTCTAGATACACGTTACATCCGGGTAGTACTAAGATGTACCAGAATCTCCGGAAAGTGTACTGGTGGCCTAAGATGAAAAAGGACATCGCAGATTTTGTTACTAAATGTCTAACATGTCAACAGATTAAGATTGAACATCAGAAGCCGGCAGGTATGCTTCGACCGTTATCGATTCCTACATGGAAATGGGAGCATGTAACTATGGATTTTATTATGGGATTACCACGGACCCGGAAGGGGTATGATGCT
Organism: Heritiera littoralis; assembly: GCA_031772115.1. Taxonomy (NCBI): domain Eukaryota; kingdom Viridiplantae; phylum Streptophyta; class Magnoliopsida; order Malvales; family Malvaceae; genus Heritiera; species Heritiera littoralis. The sequence continues at coordinate 1,545,835 of JAPDPK010000135.1, read as the reverse complement.
ATTTGGGTAATAGTCGATAGATTGACTAAGTCTGCTCATTTCTTAGCCATGAGATCTACAGATTCAGTTAGTGCCTTGGCCGAGTTGTATGTCAGGGAGATAGTGAGGTTACATGGTGTTCCAGTGAGTATCACCTCTGATAGGGACTCTCGCTTCACCTCTCGTTTTTTGGGAGAGATTTCAGGAGGCTATGGGATCCCAGTTGAGTTTTAGCACCGCTTTTCATCCGCAGACTGATGGGCAGTCCGAGCGTACGATACAGACGCTCGAGGATATGTTGAGAGCGTGTGCATTGGATTTTAGAGGCTCATGGGACGATCACTTACCCCTGGCAGAGTTTGCTTATAATAATAGTTTTCATACGAGTATCGGCATGGCACCATATGAGGCCTTATATGGCAGACGATGCAGATCTCCGATAGCTTGGGAAGAAGTTGGAGACCGTAAACTGTTAGCTCCCGATTTGGTCGAGCAGGCTTCTTGTGATGTACGGATGATTTGTGAAAGGCTCAGAACGGCTCAGAGTCGGCAGAAGAGTTATGCAGATATTAGACGCCGACCATTGGAGTTTGTAGCAGGTGATTATGTGTTTTTAAAGGTTTCACCGTCCAAAGGTATTATGAGATTCGGGAAGAGAGGAAAGTTGAGTCCTCGTTACATTGGGCCTTATGAGATCTTAGATCGCGTAGGAGATGTGGCATATCGGTTAGCGCTACCACCAGAGTTGTCAGGAGTGCATAACGTATTCCATGTCTCGATGTTGAGAAAGTACAATCCAGATCCTTCTCACGTAATTCAACATGAGCCACTGGAGATCAGAGAGGACATGAGTTACGTTGAGAAACCGGTGCGGATTCTGGATAGGAAAGATAAGGTATTGCGATCTAAGACAATTCCTTTAGTCAAAGTGCTCTGGCAGTATCATAACGAGGAGGAGGCTACTTGGGAATTAGAAAGCCTTATGCGTGAGAAGTATCCGGAGCTCTTTTAGTGACAGGTCCAAGTTAAATTTGGAGGACCAAATTTCTTAAGGTGGGGAGAAATGTAAAATCCGAATTTTATTATACTGTATAACGTATGTGTACATTTTTGACAGTGGAAATGAATTATTTTAGTAAAATCAAGGAATAACTGAATGTGAATTTTCACTTTTCATTTTATGTTATAATGTACATATGGTGTATAAAGAGTAGATGGGATTTGACTATTTAATTAAGGTATGAACACATTTAATGAAGAGTAATGAATATAGGACAAAATGAAGAAAAGGATGAGATGTTAGCCAATCAACGTTGGCTGGAAGAGATGTTGGCGTGGAGAAGGGAAGAAAGAAAAGAGAAAAGTCAAGGAAAGGGGCGGTGAAGACTTCTCGCCAATTGCCTCTCCTGACAAGGGGATTAAGCAATAAATGGCAAGTGAAAATTGTCAAAAAGCAAGGAAGATACAGACTACTACGGGAAGCTTACTGCCGTTCCTTTTGTCACCAAATTCTCTGGGTTTAATTGCATGAAAGACGTGCAATGATAACAGATAACAGGTGGTTGCTTCTAATAGGTTATATTGGGCTATATAAAGAGAGTTCATGAGGGAAGATCGATGGAAGAAAACTTCATTTTTTCCTCAGGATCATTCTCGCCCAATCTGTTCCTCTGTGAATTCATCTTTCATTCCTCCGTTCTTTCATAAATGAACCATACAATTTCATCTTTTAGTTAGCCAAACCCTTCTAAGGAGTTGAAGAGCTAAGGAACAAGAGAAGAAAAGCTAAGAAAGGCAAGAAAGTATTCTGTTGTTGGAAGAGCAGTTCAGTAAAGGTGAGTTTCATAGCTTTTATAGTTTTCTTGATATTTAATTATAGACATAGCTTGGTTGTAGTTGAATATTGTTGAACAATATAAGAAAATAGATGGAAAAATAACCAAGAATGAGTAAGGAAACACGACGGGCGAGTAGAATATTGCTAGTCGAATTGGGTTAGTTCTCGCCCAAAGGATGGGACGAGGTTAGGAGAAAGTTTATGTGAGTTCGCCAACATGTGGTCCCGGCGGGCGAGGACCCGAGATCGCCAGTGTGCGAGAATGGCGATAATAGTAGTTGCCCATGTAATGTTGATGATAGCCAGTAGGGCGAGTAGGTGAAAAAGAAGGCGCCAACGTATTCCATTACAAGGGCGAACTCGCACGAATAAGCCGCTAATGGACAGCGAGCTATGATGGGCGAATGGCGAACTGAGTTCGCCAAAAGTGCCATATTTTTAGGATAAATATGAATCCTTGTTGGAAAATATTAATAATGTGAATAAATGCTTTGCAGACGGGAATCGAGCAAGGCGGGCGAGAACCTAATCCGTATCAGACGAGGTAAGGAAGTTGTATGTGATGCAAATGCATGTCCTGTGGAGTAAAAACTTAAGAAAATATCGGAATTTGTTTTATTTTCTGACATGCATAGTTTGATAATTTGTTTTGGTTTCGGGCGAGCTACAAGCCGCCATAAGTTCTTTGGTTGGTCGAATTGACTAAGGCGGGCGAGTAGTTTTGTGCTAGACAGAAAACTCGGGCGAGCCAATGGCGAGCTCTCGGTTTGAGATTTGGGCGAGTACTTTGTTTTAAAGAGAAATCCGGTAAGCCATAGTCGGGCGAACCCTTTTAAAGTGTTTGGGCGAACGACCCTTGTCTTAAAGATTAAAGGCGGGCGAACTGTTATCAGCCAGCCATACTTGTGTTTTGAAAACTCTGAGGCGGGCGACTATTATTCGCCGTCTTGTCGAGTAGTCAGGGCGAGCTACTGAGGGCGAGTAGGTTCTGGCGAAACGATTTTTAAATGTAATTTCGTAAATAAAAAATGAAGTATTTTAATTATTTCGAAAATAGAAAATATCAAATTTTCGGGCGAGTAGTCCCTTGGGCGAAATGGCTAATGGGCGAGCTGACCTGGGCGAACTAGCCATAGGCGAACCGGCTCCCAACGTGCCTTTCTTTCATAAAAAAACTGTTGAAAATAGAGGATTGTTTTACTAGTTATAAACCCTTTTGGAAACTAAATCATTTTATGGAAATGATAACTTGATTTTGAGACATTAGGCCATGAGTTCATGCATTATCACTCATGTACTTTGCGTGACCTAACTAGGGCGATGGCTCGGGTCAAATAGACCAGCGAGTGCACCCTAGGGCGTCACAGGGCTGATGGACCTGCCAAGTCTTCAGCGGTCTCGAGGTCACTTGGCAAGTGGACCCGAGAACCACCTACAGATTATGGCCATACATCTAGATGAGATAGCCGTGAGGGGCGATGGCCTACGGGTGCACCCCAAAAGCGGATGACTTGTGTTCTTTGCATGATTTAAATTATTGCCTAGTCTCAATTAAATGATTTATGAAAGGATCGGGTGAATCCTGTTTTCATGTTAACTATAGTTATTCCTAATGAGTTTGAACATTAGGACAATTAAATGATTTTTGAGATTACAGCTTTTATTTTATAAAGCAGCCTACACTTTCTTTACTGAGCACATTGTCGCTCACTCCTTATTTTTCCACTCCACAGATATCTGATTGAACTAAGAGACTTACCTTCCTGAGATTGGATATCGAAGGTATGTTATATTCTTTTATATATTCAGCAAAGTTGTGCAGTACTACTTTAAATACAAAGGGAATGTATATACATAATAAGGAAGAGACTTTAATAATTCATAATGTAGTAAAAGTTGTTAAGTATCACAGACAGCCCAACCGGTAAGTAAGTGAAGTTTACAAGTGAATATTCTATTATATAGTGGTTTTGGGATGTTACATTTATGCATGCAAATACATCATCGTTTCAATTTAATCCTATACAGTTTCACCAAGTTTACTTGACACTTTTATTTTGATCGTTAAAAATTAATTCTTAGAAAACACAATTGTTTTAACCTCTAAATTCTTTCTTGAAAATATAAATTTTCCTAACAATTACTTTTTCTATATGTGATTTTATAAAAATTTCAGTAGCATAACGGCTATAACTTTTCTAACCCTCCTGCATAGAAATATAATTTATATATCTCCAACCAATCACAATCCCTAGTACAGTTCATTTTAAATACTTATTCACTTCTCATTCCATCATCCATATACTAAAATCAAATTATGAAATATCTAATTTCAAGTGATTTAATACCATAACAACATTGAATCTCAATCCTTAATCAGTATTAGTCATAAACAATTTAAATTTTACTTTAGAAACTTCAACCAATTGAAATCACATATTTCCATACAACTCATAAATGATTGTTTCCTTGAACCGTACATTAAACAATTACATTATTATATTACCTTTCAACCACAATCATTTCATCATCATTATGAACCTACTACTATCACAATTTTAATTATAAATGTTGTGCTCAATTTTTAAACATATATATATATATATATATATAGAGTTATGGACGAACTAACAAAATCCATACAGGATAAAGTGCCTTGGTGTATGATATTTGCAAATGATATTGTCTTATGTGCAGAAACTAGAGCGGAGATCAATGCAAAGTTGGAATTATGGAAACAAACGTTGGAATCAAAAGGATATAAACTAAGTAGAGTGAAGACGAAATACATGAAGTGTAAATTCAGTTCTAACCTAGTGGAAGAGCATAATGTAGTGACGTTAGATGAAGTGGCGATACCTAAGCGGGACCATTTTCGATATCTAGGATCGATAGTACAGATGAATGGAGAGATTGATGGTGATGTGACCTATATGATCCAGGCTTAATAGAGTAAGTGGAGAAGTGCTACAGGTGTGTTGTGCAATAAAGGAATTCTTATATGGTTGAAAGGTAAGTTTTATAGGACAGTTGTTAGACTAACATTGTTATATGATAGTGAATGTTGGACTACTAAGAGGTTACATACACAAAATATAAGTGTAACAAAGATGTGAATGTTGCAGTAGATATGTGTATATACAAGAAAAGATAGAATGAGAAATGAATATATTCGTAAGAGGGTTGAAGTGGTACCTATCGAAGACAAGAAGTGTGAAAATCGTTTACGTTGGTTTAGACACGTAAGATGTAGATCTGTAGATGCTCCAATTAGGAGAATAGAGGCTATGGATGTTGAAAGAAGAATTAAGACTAAAAGAAAACTAAAAAAGACTTGGAAGGAAGTAGTTTGGAAAGATACGAAGGTTTTAAAGTTGGATGAGCAAATGACCTTCGATAAGAATCTATGGAGGAGGAGAACACATATGGACAATCTAACGTAAATTCAGATATTGGTTTATATAATCTACCCTAATTTTTTGGGATAAAAGGCTCTGATGATGATGATGATGATGATGATAATTATTATTATTATTATTATTATTCTTTAAACTTTAAGTTTAACATATTCAAGTTTTACTTTGTTCTAAGAAATAACTAAATCAGTTTTATATACAGACATAATATTATTCTACTTCTTGTATATACGTCACTTACCAATTTAGTGTCAATGCCTTTTCTTATAGTCCTGTTTGCAGCACCGAGATAGTAGGCAAGCACATATTCGCCTACTTATCCATTTCTACCCCACTACTTCAAAGCTACAGAAAATAATTTAAATTCAGATAATTGTCCATAGTACTTTTACAGAAAGTGTAGTACACTTAAAGATCTATTATATTTTTTTAATACAACTGCAAACCGTTTTTAATTCCTATAGATGTTTTGAGCCGTAATTATAGTCAAAATATTTCCTTTCTCAACTATAACTTCATTGACAGTTACATAATCATTTAAACACTGCTCTAAGTCTTATTTTATATCAAATTGCACATCCTGCAATATCACAATTAAATAAGTACTTGAACATTATAAGTTTAATTTTTACTTATAATTATCACATCAAGACTACAATGTAGATCATCACATTGTTATTATCAATCGTCCACATCAACATCATTACCTCTTCATAATTTATAGACTTATTCCATCACACCTTCAAACTCTAAATTTCAACCTTTAAACCATAGAGTCATCAAATTAACACAATACAAGTCTATAATTATCTTACATAAATATCTTATCTAACGTCAAAACTTGCAATTTAATCTTCTTCTAACTTGGAACAATCACCAAATACCCTTTGCATAATTTCTACAAATTCAAACCCATATCTACACTTAGAATTTTACAAATTACTCAACAATTTAATAAAGAAATAAAATTATAATAAATTTCTTACCATTCTTTCTTTGTTTTCTGTTTTGTCTTTTTTTTTTCTGCAGATCCAAACCGGTCGGTCACTGCTTTCACTGGTGGCGGCAGGAACGACGGCGAACGGCGTCGCGACTCCTCTTCTCTTTTCTTCTTTTTTTTTCTCTCTCTCTTGTCGCTGTACCTCCTTGTTTCGATTAGATCTGGCCCGCCGGACCTGTTTCGCTTGGTTCAATTTGCCACTGGCGACCTCCTCCTTCCTCTTCCTTTTCTTTTATTTTTCTTCTGTGGTTGCAGGAGTTTTTTCCTGTAATTTATAATCTTATTTCTTTAAATGGAGTACTTTCAAATTTTATTCCAAAAATCGATAGTCTTGTACAATTGAACTCCACATCAGCATTAAAGTCCACTTCACTTTACCTCCCTCCAAAACCTTTCCCTTCATCACTTCTGCAGGTGGCTAAATCTTAGCTTTCAGCCTCATCGTTTGGATTTAGAAAGAAAACTAAATCCTATACTTGCTTGAGGAAGGGGACAGTCACAGCCTCGCTTATTCTTCTTTTTCTTCTCCAGTAGCATCTTCTTCATTTGCTTATGTGTCGGCGGATGAGGTACTGTAATTGTATTCGTCTTTGAATTTTTATTCTTTTAGCTAACTCCTTGCAAATCCATGGTACTTGTAATCTTTTGAAATAAAAAAAAAATAAAAGAACTATTTGCTAGACTCTTTGAATCAATCTCATTCACAACACTTTTTGACTAGTAATTCTAAGATAGTCTCCTTTATTTTTGTAATGGGTTGGAGCAGAAAAAGATATCAGAGAATGGGTATAAGGTTGGTTCCTAATAACATCTTACATCTCCAGTGATTCATTATAGTTTACATCGACTTAAATTTGAAGCAATCAAATATCTCAAACAAAATCTACAAATGTGTTTCTAGTTTAGTTATGTAACCATCCTATTGCATCTAAAAATTATATGAACAATCAGGTATGAAAATATTCATAGGTTCAACTGATAGTTGCACGTGAGCTTCTCCTGATTTGATTATTTATTTGTAAGCCAATAAAAACTTTTAAGAGATAATCTCTTGTTTGGGTCCTATTTGATTGAAGAAATAGGCATGGCTGAAATGGCAGAGAGTGAAGAGAGGAAGTGGGCAACAAGTTGGGGTGGATATGTGGACAAGCTGAAGAAGGGAAGTAGCACAGCAGCGCCCATGGTGGCGATGGCAGTTCTGCAATACCTTGTGCAAGTTGTATCAGTGATAATAGTTGGACATCTTGGTCAGCTGTCTCTCTCCAGCGTCACCATTGCTGTATCCCTCACCAATGTCACTGGTTTTAGCCTTCTTGTAAGTACCCTTCCTTCAATCTGTTGGACTGTTTGCATTCTCACTTTTCAATTTTTGATACTTTATACCTTGATTTATGAGAAAAAAGAAGAGCAAACTCCATTGATGGGGCCTCAAACTTTATGAAACTCACCATGCCCAAACTTTTGATGATTACAATTTTAGTATCAGAGGAAAAAAAAAGTTAAAAAACAGAGGAATTGGCAAATGTTTATGTACATTAATTTTTCCTTACTAGAAGGAACACCAATTCACCATTGAGGCATTTTTATAAACAATTACATGCAACTCAAATTGAAAGTTGCATGTGACAACAATTACATCTAACTTGCATGTTTACTGATAGCCGAGAGGTGGATCATACCAAGTAACCTATTGTAATAATAAAGAATAAAAATTCAAAGACGAATACAATTATAGTACCCCATCCCCCGACACATAAGCAGATGAAGAAGATGCTACTAGAGAAGAAAAGGAAGAATAAGCGAGGCTGTGACTGTCCCTTTCCTCAAGCTAGTATAGGATTTAGTTTTCTTTCTAAATCCAAAGGATGAGGCTGAAAGTTAAGACTTACCCACCCGCAGAAGCAATAAAGGAGAGAGTGTTGGAGGGAGGTGAAGTAACGTGGATTTTTATGCTGATGTGGAGTTCAATTGTACAAGACTACCAAGTTTTTGGAATAAAATTTGAAAATACTCCATTTAAAGAAATAAGATTATAAATTACACTGATATAGGAAAAAACTTATCAGTTTGCTCAACCAAGGGGGATGGGGATTATTTTCGGCCATCGTTGAGACCTTCACTGCCTCAGCTTTCCACACCCAACTATTAGCATTTTCAAGCCTAATAATCCCCAAGTACCCACCATACCACCCTCTCCCAAACCCAAGAACCCAGCTCTAGAATACGTGATCCCAAACCCAAAGAACGCAAACAGAAAATACATGAGTCATCAATGAAATCAAGAAAAATCCCTTAAGAATTTATGGATAAAAAAAAATCCCGTTAAAGATTTTGGTGTGTGGATTAGTTTGGGGTTTGTTTTTGGGATAGGTTTGATGTTTCCGGCGAAAATGGACTCACAATGGTGAGAAGTGGTAGCTAGCGCGGCCTGAACCAGAGCTCAGAGAAGAATCTCGATTTTTAGTAAAAAGAAGAACAGGAAAGCCTTGGTTTCGAGCAAACTGAGGAAAAAGTACAGGAATCACGAGGAAAAGTAGCCTTGAAAAGTAGAGGGATTGTATTCATTTTTATTTAAATTATATCATATAATTATATTGTTAAAAAAAATTAATTATTTATTATATATATAATATGTGATAATTAAATATAAATATTTATTTTAAAAAATTTATTAATAATTTTAATAATAAATTATTAATTTTTTAATAATATAATTACATAACATAATTTAAATAAAACCGATAGATATCTACGTTACGTAACCGTTTTATTGTATCCTCTCTCTTGAAAAGTAAAAAGGGTCATATGTTAAAACTATTACGTTGACCGAAGCATTAAATGGACACTTTGTTGTGGTTCACCTGTTTTTTATTTGATATTTTTTAAATTTCTTTTTATGCTTCACGCATATTCATTTTCTTGTCTATTAGTTCAGTTTTATTGTTTAATATATATACTTACACATGTTAGCTTAATCAAAATCATTTGCCAGTTTAAATAATTTTTGATAAAGTTGTTAGATAAGTTGAGTAGAATATCTTGATATAATTAAGTTAATCAATGTTAATTAATTTAACTATTTTATTTATTTTATACATCATCATAATTTTATTTGTTTAGTCACGTATTTCATTACAAATTATATCGATGATGAAATTTGGAAAGGATTGCGTTTGAGTAGTATTTTGAAAATCTTGAGGTGAGAAGATTTCTTTTAAGTCTGACCAATTTGATAAAATATTTAAAAGGGTATTTTTAATATTTAATAACTCGTATTTATTATTAAAAATAAAATAAAATTATTTAAAACTAAAATAAGAATTAATAAAACAAATATATATAAATCAAATGACAAATATTTAGATAAATATGAATTATTCCAAGGATGGAGTTTAAAAGGAGATTGCGCTTGAGTGGTTTCTTTAAAAATTCCTAAGGTGAGAGAATTTCCTCTAAAGTTTGACCAGCTTGATGGAAAATCTAAAGGAAAATTTTCAATATCAAATAATTTATACTTATTTAAAAATATAAAAAATAAATTTAAAAATAATAATAAGATAAAAGAAATTAAAGCACCAAACAATAACGATAGGAAATGAAATAATAAAGTTAAAAGTAATAAAATTGGGTAGGAGTCAAGTTAGGAATTTTCATAACGTATTTAAATGATTCGACGACGGAGCCTCTTTAAGAAAATCGATTGGTCTTACTTGAATACTCTTGAGGTGAGGAAAAATTTTTTAAGTTGTCCGACCAGCTATGATGGAAGAGACTAAAAATATTTTTTCAATACGTAAGCATATCAAAATTAAAGCAAATTAAAGGTAAAATTAGGATAACTTTAAACTATTTGGGTACCATTTTAAGATGGGCGTGTAGGGGTACTAATCCTTTCTCACTCGTAACTGTACTTCGAACCTAGGATCTTTGAACATAGATTAAAGCCTTATGCTTAGTTTAAACAGGTGACCAATCACACCTACGTTAGAATGATTGGTGGCAGCTCTTAAATTTATGTATAGTGATTAGGTCCTTGAACCCAAACGTTATGATAGCTTGGCGACTTTACTGGTGACATTAGAGTCAGACCCTTAGGTAGTTTCAAGATATCAAATTTTGCCTAAAACACTTTAAATTTCGTAAGGCATTTAATACGCACACTTCACTTCTATGTGCAAATATTAGCCCTCAACCCAGGCTTGTCCTTTTTAGGAGAGAGTAGAGTACCTTTGCCTTCGTGAGGTGATAACCTCCACACAAGCCAGCAAAATACTCTCACTCAGGTTGAACCTTTTCCATTTGAAGCCTATAATGAGTGAGGATTGGGGTGCCTTACTAGTCCACATGGACGATAGTGAGGAACAATCTGGGAAGCTTTAGCACTCTTGACATCCAAACCAAGCATATAGTGGAACCTAAGAAGCCTAACCTTCATATAGAGCTTTGATTTCCTGAAGTATAGAATTGGAACCTGTGATAGGACACCACCATCCATCAAACAGGTTCTTTTCTACTAACTCTCATTCACTTTTTTTTTTGCATTATATAAAATTGAAGATTTTATTTATGTTGTTTGTTTATACGTTGACTGCTTTTCCCTTTAAACTCATCTTTTTTGGCTTCATTTTCTCAACCTTGTCCCTGTTCGATTATACATGATAGAAAAGGACATCATAAGATATAAATCTCCAAATATAGAACTCAGTAGCAAAAAGTAATCTCCAAACTGAAAACATGGAAACAGAGCAAAATATTGACAAAGCTTTTCTAACCATTAACACTTTTCATTTACTGGTCTCTTGCCATTGCTTTTCTTTCCCATTGTAGTTACTGTTTTATTCCAAGTCTGTCGAAGGGCACATACTTTTATCAAGTAAAGATTACATAAATTTTCCTTTATTTTATTCCAGGTCTCTTACAAGAAACCTTATTAAAATTTATTTTGGGAAAATCAAAGCTACACAATAGGATCTGTAGCTTTCTAGTTCTAGTTGTACTACTAGAAGAATAGCTTAAAAGAACTCAAGCTATAGTGAACACTAACAAGAGAGATTGGCTCCAGGATCGACACCAAATTGGTTACAATAATTTATGTAAAATATTTTCTATTTTCTAGACATTATGGTATGCTTACATTATTCTTCTACCTGTCAATAGTTATTTGTCGGATGGCTTTCTTGTGTATTTTAGAAGTGCTTTCCTTTAAATTAGTAAATACTACTGTTAGTAAAAGTTATGAATTAACTTAGTAATAATATAATATTATATGTTTTAGTTTTGTAATTAGTAATAATCTAATATTATAATTAGTAAATAAGACATAGTAAAAGTTACTAATTAACTTTTTTTATATTAAATATTATCGTATCTATAAAAATCTCCTGCATCACACCAGTAAATAACTAATTCTAATGAACATTAAGCTAAAAGCCTAATTTTGTTGTATAATATTAGTTTGATCAAACAATACAAATGAAGCAAAAATATCTAAAGCAAAAAACTGAATTACTACAAAATGCACTACTCTTGATGTATATAAATGCATGACGCAAATAAATGCACTAATCTTGACATGAATGCAAGATGTATATAAATGCACTAATTCAGTCTCAGCGTATACAGGCCACTAAAACAATGTTAGAATTGTACCAAAATTTAGTTAGTTGCTTCTTGGTGTAAGACTCACTCGCTTTCCCTTTACGGAAAACTTGCTACTGCCTTCAACCATTTGTTACGAAAAACTTGTTACTAATTAACTTACTAAAAATAAATATTAGATACTTTCATGGATTTAGTGGTCAGTACTTTCCTCCTCTCATTGACTTCTGTATTACTATTAGTTATTACTTCTAGCTTTAACGAAAATGGACATCAGATACAATTTAATACTTGAAAATTTGAGCTGTAATTACCCTAAATTTGTATTGTTTCTATTATGCCCGTGTGGACTTGTAATAGCATGATAAATTTTATTATTGATATATGATATTGATTGCTTTATTAATGATTGACTTGTCCTCTAAATAGTAGTTTAGATGGGAGGGAAAGGTAAAAAAGTTGATGCAAAAGATTGGCCAAAGGAAAAAAAGGCAATATTGATTCATCTCTTAGTTAGAAAAGAGAAAGAAAGTTGCAATCATCTTCGTTTAAAAAAGAAGTGTGGTTAGAAATCAACAATGAGTTGCATGATATAATTGGATTAGATTATGGTGTTGAAAGACTGAAGGGTAAGTTCAATCGATTGCATGCCACTTATCGTTATTTTTCTGAATTAATTAGACATACTAGAGTTAAATGGGATGTGACGTCCAACACTGTGAATGCGACATAAACAATTTAGGAAGACTTTTTTTAGGTATAATTAATTTATATTTCTTTTTTATCTTATAGATTATTAATATATGTTTATTAATCTTATTCGTTTGTTGTTTTGTTATGCAAAAACATAAAGATTTCAAAAAAATTCAAAAAACAAGGTTGTGCAGATTATGAATTGCTTGGTGAAATATTCAGCACTACAATTGTAACTTGAAAACTTCAACAATTATCTATTGAAGATCCATTATCTCCCACCGAAGAAAGGCGCTTGGAAGAAGAATTTTTATCAGGTTCTATGCACGTTGATTTTGGTGGTAATGGTTCAGAAGGTGAAGAGAATGGAAAAGATAGAAAGCGTAAGATCCATTCGATTCCTAGTGAGGGTCGATCTAGCAAGGTGAATAAAATGGAAAAGTTGGATTTATTTTTGGAGAAGTGGGCGGTTACATTAAGTGCAAAAGAAAAAGCTGCTAAAGCAAAAGCTGAGAGATATAGATCATCTATTGCTAGTGGAAGTACAACTTCTAATTTTGATTTTGACTCTTATTCTATTGGACTATGCATGAGTCTTTTAGCAAAAATGGAAGGCATTTCTTCATGTTCTTATAATAAAGCAATAGAGAAATTCACATCAGCAGAATGGAGGCAAATTTTTGTTGGAATGTCTAATGCAAGGCAAAAGGATTTGGTAGATAGTCTTATTTAATCCTAGAATTTGTTATTTTGCTTGGTGAAATATTTGACTTATATTTTATTTGATGTAATAATATTCTAACATTATAGTGTTATATGCATAAAATTATTTATTATTATTGAGTGATTGATAAATTCTCTTTCAACTTTGCTATATTAACTAAAATTATTATATCATGTATAATGTGTCAATATAACATTAATATTTGCTATTTATGTAAGCAATTATAATGAGTGTTAGCGCCAGTTCAGAAAGTTCATCTGATTTAGATGATGAGATGGGTCAATTTATACTTATAAAATATGTCTATGAGTATTATAAGACCTACTTGCCTAAGATGCCATGTAGGACTTCCATATTGAGTGGAAAGGCATATGTTATGGAGATTTAGACGGAAATCCAACGGTATGTTATGAAATGTTTCGCATGAGAAAACATGTTTTTTTCAATTTTTGTGATAGGTTGAAAGTGGAACATCTTTTACATGATGAAAAAATCGTTTCTGTGGAAAAAGCAATTGCAATGTTTTTATATATAATTGGTCAAAATGAAAGACAGAGAGTTACAAGTGATCGATTTCAACATTCAACTGAAACCGTTTCTACATAGTTTCAAAAAGTTTTACTTGCTGTTTGTAAATTGGAAACTAAAATCATGTGTCTAAGAGATCGAGGTGATGTTCAACCAGAAATTGCTAGAAATCCTAAATGGTTTCCATATTTCAAGGTATGTTATATAATACTATCTTTTTATAAATAGTTTTTTCTTTTCTTCTTTTAATGGAGAATCACATAATTTATATATATTTGTTATTAATTAAAGATTGTATTGGAGCTATTGATGGAACTGAAATAATTGCTTGGGTTCTTGCATCAAAGCAAGTTCCATTTCGAAATAAAAAGCAAAATATGTCGCAAAATGTAATAGCAGCTTGCTCTCATGGCATGTTTTTTACATTTGTATGTGCTAGATGGGAAGGAACAGCTCATGACACAAGAGTTTTTGTTAATGCGGTATTAAATAATTCTGGTGCACAAAATTCTTTTCCAAAACCAAGGGTCGGTATGTTTTCAATTAATTTAATTTTTTTTAATAACTACTTAATTTGTAAATATTTTTCATCTAGTTTTTATACTTCTTAATATTGATATTACAGGTAAATATTACGTGGTAGATGCTGGATATCCAAACATACCTGGATTTTTAGTACCGTTCGTGGACAAAGATACTATGCACGAGACTTTATAAGTAGGCGCCAACCTAAAGGGAAGGAGGAATTATTTAATATAAAGCATTCTTCTGTCTGTAATGTGATTGAACGAAGCATCAGAGTGCTTAAAAAAAGATTTGCAATATTGAGGGATATGCCTAACTATCATATTAGAAAACAACGTTATATACCAATAGCAAGTTGTATTGTGCATAATTTTATTATTTTGGAAGCTGAAAAAGATGAATTATTTGAAAAGGATGAAAGAGAATACGTGTAGGAATCTAATGACACAGAAGCAACTTCTGCTAATTCGAGCAACGAGAAAATTACATTTGATATGTCACAAACAGCTGAAATGGCTCAAGTTAGAGAAGAGATTGCAATGTTTTATAGAATAATTATAAACAAAATTGAGATTTCAAAAACCTATAACTATTGGTTTGGAGATGTTGGTAGTTGTTTAGTACTAAAATACATTTTGATTCCTGCACTTTTTCCTCGGTTTGCCCGAAACCAAGGCTTTCCTGTTCTTCTCTTTACTAAAAATCGAGATTCGTCTCTGAGCTATGGTTCAGACTGCGCCAACTGCCACTTCTCACCTTTACGGGTCCATTTTTGCCAGAAACATCAAACATATCCCAAAAACAAACCCCAAACTAATCCACACACTGAAATCTTTAACAGGATTTTTTTTAGCCATAAATTCTTAAGGGATTTTTCTTGATTTCATTGATGACTTCTGTATTTTCTGTTTGTGTTCTTCGTGTTTGGGATCGGGTATTCTAGAGCTGGGTTCTTGGGTTTGGGAGAGGGTGGTATAGTGGGTACCTGGGCCTTATTAGGCTTGAAAATGCTAATAGTTGGGTGCGGAGAGCTGAGGCAGTGAAGGTCTCAATAATGGCCGAAAATAATCCCCATCCCCCTTGGTTGAGCAAACTGATGGGTTCTTGTAGGCAGAGTTTTGGGTTGTGGTAAGGTGGCGGTCATGATGTTTTTGTGGTGATGGGCGGTGGCCACGTCAAATTGCCATTGATAGGGGGCTATCGTAGGGAGAGGCTTGGGTGGCAATGTATGATTGGCTCGTGGAGAGATTTGGGAGGCAGTAATTATGGTAGTGGGTATACCCGATCATGGGCCGGGTGACAGATAATAAAAGATTTAGCTTACGTTCAAGTTCGGCTCGGTTCACAAATTAGGGTTTGATTTTTTGTTCAAATTCGTTTTCATTTTTGTGTTATAAACTCAAGCCCTAGCTTAACCAGCTCAAATATAATTTTATTTATTTTTTAAAATTTTAATTATTTATTTGATTTTATTATTTATTTTCTTTAAATTTTAATTTAATTTGTCAAAATTTATATGTCAATTTTCATATTAAATATTTATAATAATGTTTATTAATCAATAATGTTTTTATATATATATAAAATTATATTATATTAAATAAATATATAAAAAATAATATAAAATAATATAATATATTAATATCGGATTGAGCTTTGAAAGGCTAAGTTCGAGCCTCGACTCATTTTTATACGGGCCTAAAATTTTTTTCTAAACTTGATTATTACATTAAATATTTTTGTTCAACCTCAACTAAATATCGGATGTGCCTTCGACTTGAGTAAGCAGTCCCACCTTTGAGCATGTCAAGCAGTAGGGTTGCAAGTTGGATGGTAAACAGTGGTGGTAGCTGGTAGCATCACTAATGTAGGGCTATGGTAGAGGGTAGAGGCAGTGGCATTAAATGCTTGCCGCCCACCTTTGATTTGCCTATATATTTTCGTTTTTATTTTTTTATTTATTATTATTTTGTTTATTTTTTAATTTTTTTGTAAAATTTTTTTTATACACAACAAAAAGAATTGAAATGGATTGAATTTTCGAATTCTGTTGGGCTCAAATAATCTCACACTGGATTTGGATTGTTTTCAATTAGGAGCTCGATTCTATTTCCCTTGAAATTGATTTCAACCCGCATAAAATTTTGATTTGGACAAAATTAGATGATTACAAATTTGATATTCATCAATTTGATATTTTTAATCAATATGGACCTCAATTTCATCTTTGTATATCATTTTTCACCAAAAAAAAATCCTTGTATATCATCCATGGCTCTAGTTAATGGAAATCCTAACAGATTTGGATTGGGATGACAAAGTTGACCCATAAATTTGACCAGATTGAGTTTAATTAGCTCAAGTTTATTTGCCTTATATTTGGTTCTAATAATATTGATATTTATGATTTTTTCATTTTTTACCTTAAAAGTTATTGAACATTTACATTTTAAAATATTATATATAATGAACATTAAAGAGAAATATTTCTTAATCGCCACATAAAGTTAAAAAATATAAGAGAATGAGAAGGATGGAGCGTATATTTTAGTGTTACATATAACATTCGGCTTTTTATGAATCTTGACAAGATAATTAGAAACCTAACAATTTTGTTAAATAATTACAAAGTGTTAATTGTTTTATTTGATGAAAAGTCATTTTTATGTTCGAAACCCAAGATTACAGATCGTAGTCGTATGCTGCGTTAATGAAGGCTGGCTTTCGGTAGGGCTATGAACGAATCAAACATGAATGAATTAATGTCTTTATTCGTTCGTTTATTTTTTAGTACCATTTGTGTTCGTTTGTGTTCATTAAGGAGTGTGTTCATTAAGGAGTGTGTTCATATTCGTTCATTTGTTTGGTAGAGATTATTCGTTAATGTTTGTAAACAGTTCATGAACATGAAAACGAACATGTTCACGAACACATAAACGAACGAGTTCGCGAACATCTAAACGAATGTGTTCACAAACATATGTTCATGAACAAGTATTTATGAGAACAAACTAAATATTAAATATTAAAAATCTTACATAAATATTAAATCTCACATGCAAATTGAAATAATCTAACAAAAAATCTTAAATATAACACAACTTAAGTCAATAATGTTTCATTAAAATTTATAATTGCTATTTTAAGTATAATTTGTATCATACACATATACATATATTGGTATACATATATTAAAATATCATATATATGTGTGTATAGACACATATGTGTAATATATATATTATATGTAAATAGTCAATGGATAAGATCATAAGAATGAGATCTTAACTTATTATGAGTCTTTTATTAATTTTATTTCAGTATATTATGTTTAATTTTTTTTAAATAATTATTTTAAGTATAATTAACTAATTTAATTTTATAATTATTTTATTATTATATTTTATTAATTTTTAAGCCAACAAAATTATATTGTATAAATATGTTTAAAAATTAGGTATTAATTTTTTAAGTTAACGTCTTAAAAATAGGATATATATTATATAACTTATATAATATAAGTAATTTTAGTTTTTTAATAAATAATAAACGAACAATAAATGAACAATAAATAACACTATAAATGAACGAGTTATAAACAAACTACAAATGAACAACAAATGATACTTTGAACGAATGAATAATAAACGAACAACAAATGACACTTTAAATAAACGAATAATAAACGAACGTAAACGAGACTGCTCTTGAACAGAAATGAACAAACTATACCTCTGTTCATGTTCAGTTCATTTAACAAACGAACACTAAAATGTTGTTCGTGTTTGTTTGTTACGCTTAATAAATGAACATGAAGGAATAGAAACCGAACGGGTTTACGAATGGTTCGTCAAACGTTCTATTCGTTTACATGTTGAGAAATTATTTAGTGGGCCTACATATATCAATTAATTGTACATTGTAGGCTATCTATTTAGTCCACTTAAAAGTGATCAAATAAAGTTTAAGTTATTGGACTTTGGGACATCTCAATTAGTATGGGTTTTGCAATGTACAAAGACCCAATATTTTATTTTATTTTCATGATGGGCCAAATAAAATAAAATATACTTCAAGTATAACTAGGTTATGTTCCCCAGTCTAAACATAATATAATTCCCACAACAAATCCCATCGTTGAGTGAGATACAGATTCTCTCAAAAGGTTTAGATGTGGAAGACTCTAACCTCAAGAAATCAATTCCAATGGATTCAGGTACGCTTCCGTATTAATCTTTTCTTGATGATTGAACATGAGATCTTGGGTGTATTTATCTGTATTAATTTTCCTACAAGTGGTATCAAGAGCCTATCATGTTTGATCATTGAGAATTAAAAAAATTATTGTGTAAAACCTTAGGGCTTTTATTCCTTATGGAATAAGGATTAAAATCATGTGAACAAGTTCTGGAATTTTGTCTCATGTTTGATGAATTTTATTTTTAAAATTCTTTAAATCCCGAAATTAAAATTTAACCAAAACAATAATATTTTATGTGTTTCAATTCAAATTTATTGATGATAATTGTTTCTTGTGACTTATATGGTTGAATCAAAGTCACAATTTTGGTATATTTTTTGTTTTGGTTGAAAGAAATCAAGAAAAGGGGTAAGGGTCTTTCATGGATATTTTCTTGCATCTTTCTTGATCAAATTCATCACAAATTTTGTTGTTTTGATCTGTTTCTTGGCCTGTGTTTTGTAGAAAACGGACTTAATTTCATGATTTCAAGTTTAATTTCAACAAAATCTATCAAATAGAGGTTGAAAAATCAGGAAAAACCAAAAACAGACCCATTCGGGTCTGTTTTGCAATCGGATGGGTCGGGTTGACCCCGCTGGCTGGAGAAGAACAAGCAGTCCCGTGTGGACTGTAATCTACGCGCGGTAGTGGCGCGTGGGATACATGCGCCACCTTTCCGTGGCCTTTTGGCCACCAATTTCTCCAGTCAAGAATATTTTATTATTTAAAAATTTTTGGTGATTTTTATGGAATTTTTTGAAATTATTAAATATTTATTATTTAATATTCATTGTAATGTCGGTGTTTTTGATATATTATGCATGTATTTTCTGAAATTTTATTTCATGATAAAATATTTCATGATATTTTGAGTTGATTGATAGTACTCACTCTCGCTATTGATGTGAATTAGTTTGTGTACTCTCAATATTTTGTATATGTGCATAATATGTTAAAAATAAATAAAGTTCAAAATAAATTAAATTAATATAAAATGCCACCAAAGTGACCTCTTTTATGTTAATTTATTTATTTTGAAAATTAAAGTTGTCATTTAAGAATTTAAATGATTGTGTTTTTAATCCCTGCGGAAAATAATCGGCCCAAAAGAAGGTTATTTTTTGACCGGATTACAAACACAATAAGGTGGTAAATATGTGATAAAATTATTTTTTACCATGCATGCAATATGTCGGCCCAAAGGAAGGCATGTTGTTGGCAAGGATTTGGTTATCAATATTTACTAATAAAGTTTAAGAGTACCACTTACAAATTAGAATTTTTGTCCAAAGACTAAATTTTAATGTTGTGCTTGGTATCTTATATGGCCCAAAATTATGATTTGCTAATTGTGAGCTTATCATTGTTGTTTTTCTGTTTACAGTAAATGTTTCTTCTATATCTGCCAATCTGAATAATATCTCGGTGCTTAACGGCACTAACTTCCAGAAATGGAAGGAGCATGTTACTATTGTGCTTGGGTGTATGGATCTAGACTATGCGATTAGGTCTGATAAACCTCCCGCCCCTGCTGATAATAGTACAGCTACGGAAAGGGCACTTTATGAAAAATGGGAGCGTTCAAACCGCATGAGTCTGATGATCATGAAGCAGTAATTCCAGATACCATCAGAGGCGCAATGCCTGAGGAGGAAAATGCTAAGAGTTTCCTACAACAAATTGCAGATAGGTTCACTGCAAATGAAAAAGTCGAAACAAGCACCATCCTGTCTAAGCTTGTTTCAATGCGGTATAGCGGTAAAGGAAACATAAGAGAATATATTATGGAAATGTCTAATCTTGTTACAAGACTAAAGGCACTAAACTTAGAGTTGTCTGAGGACATTCTCGTGCACTTGGTTTTAATATCTCTTCCTGCACAATTTAGTCCTTTTAAAATAAGTTATAACACTCAAAAGGAGAAATGGACTCTTAATGAGCTCATTGCTCAATGTGTGCAAGAGGAAGAGAGGTTGAAACAAGAGAAGATAGAAAGTGCTCACTTAGCATCTTCTTCCAATGACATTGCTGCCAACAAAAAAGAGAAAAAGGAACACAGGAAAAGGCACTGCAAATACTGGAACTTCACAGCCTAAGGGGCAACAGAAACAAGATAAGGTGATCACTTGTTTCTTCTGTCGTAAAGGTGGTCATGTGAAGAAGGATTGTTCCAAGTATGCTAAATGGCTTGCCAAAAAGGGTAAAATTCTTAACTTTGTTTGTTCTGAAGTTAATTTGGCTTTAGTACCCAATCACACTTGGTGGATAGATACAGATGCAACTACTCACATAAGTGTGACTATGCAGGGTTGTCTACGGAGCAGAAAGCCGATTGACGCTGAAAGATTCATCTATATAGGAAATGGCGAAAGAGCTCCTGTTGAGGCTGTTTGTTTATTTAGATTAAAGTTAGAATCTGGTTGCTATTTAGATTTGCAAGAGACTTTTTATGTACCGTCATTTAGACGGGATTTGATTTCTATTTCTTATTTGGACAAATCAGGATATTCTTGTTCATTTGGAAATGGAAAATTTAGTCTTTTTCAGTATTCAAATTGTTATAACGGTTTCGCGCTCGACGATTTCGAAAAACATTTAAAAACAAAAGGGAGTCGCCACCAATCTTTTTTGACTAGGTGTGATTGGCCACCTAAAATATTTATCTTTTTAACAAAGTCTCAAAACTAATTAAGTTTTATTAAAAAGACAAATTTTTGGTTTGCGAGAACAAAATTTGAGTTCGGGGGTACGGTTACGCGTGGGGAAGGATTAGCACCCCCACGACTCCCGTTAAAAAACGGTACCATAATAATCATGTGTTATCCTTTAATTTTAATAAAATGGTCTTGAATTAATATTTAAAAATAATTCTTATTTCATTGCAATCAGTTTTATTCTTTTTATTCAAAGTTATTTTTTTATTTGTAAAAATCATTTTGTTTTATTTTAAAAAGTTAAATTTATTTTTCAAAAGTGAATGTGAACTTTTTTGTATTGAAAAATTAAATCAAATATCCCAATACTTTGGTAACATTTGAAATAATTTTCCTCACCTAAAGATTTCTTAAGAATCATTACTTGTGAGTTCTATAGAATCTTATCATTAGAAGATTCACATTCGGTTCAAAAATTATTATGAGTGCCTATGATGCAAACAGATAGTACATGATGCACGTGGAACTTAAAAGAAATTTATTTATTTTGATTTTATTAATGAAACTCTTGATATTGAAAAATTTGGATAAATATCTCAATACTCTGGTAACATTTAGCTAATTCCTCTCACCTAGGGATCAGTCAAGAAATCATTACTTGTGAGTCTCAGGACATCCCATCCTCGGAAGAATTCCATTTTACTTTGAATTAATACTTATGCATGTGGAATTTATAAAAAGAACTTTATATTGAAATTCTTAATATTGAAAAATTTAACTAAATATCCCAATACTCTGGTAACATTTAGCTAATTCCTCTCACCTAGGGATCAGTCAAGAAATCACTACTTGTGAGTCTCATGACATCCCATCCTCGGAAGAATTCCATTTTTATTTTTATCATATTTTCGTTTATTATATGATTCTATTCATTTATTTACTTATTATTCTTGCCATGATAATACATTAAAAATACCTAAACAAATATTTCTATAAAACAAATGAATGAATAAGTAAAAACCAAAAGGCAATATACCCTCCTCGGCGGGCGAACACGCGAGATCTTCACTATCCTCGGGCGGGCGAGGTCCTTAAACGGGCGAGCACGGACCTCCCTCCTCGTGCTGGCGAACACGCAACCTCCCTTCCTCGTGCGGGCGAGTGCGCAGCCTCTCTTTGGGCGAACACTTTTAGGGGCGGGCGAGCACACGGTTTTTCAATCTGATGTCCCTATCCTTGGGCGGGCGAGCACGCGGATCTCCCTTTCCTCGGGTGAACGTGCTCGCGGATCTCCCTCTCTTTTTTGGCGGGCGAAGGGCGAACACGCGGATCTTCACTCTTTGGGCGGGCGATCTCGCAGATCTTGCTTCACCTTGAGCGGGCGAGCGCACGGATCCTGCAGCTTCCTTTCTTTTCTTTTTCTATTTTTTCTTCTTTTCTTTTTTCTTTTTCAACTATAAAAGACTATCTTTTTTTTTGCACTCCATTTTCTTTTCTTTTCTACGAAAAAAATTTTGAGAACTCCTTAAGGCTCTCGGCTGGGGCGATTTTCGGCCGCCACTGGGGTCGCTTCCGGCCGCCGTCGGCCGCCGTCGCCAGTAGCCAAGCCCCGAAAAGATTGCTACTTTCCGAAGCTTCTCCCTCTCCTCTTTTCGATTCCGGCCTCCGATTCACCAAAAGAACTTCCTAGCCCCACGAATCTGACCAAAACCGAAGCTCCTTCTTTTGTTTTTTGTTGTTGTTTTTTTTTTTGGTTGATGGTTTCGGATGTTTTGGTGGTGATGATGGTTGTTGGTATGTGTGTGTGGTTTATTTCTTTTTGCAGGTGATGGCTTAGATCTAGGTTTGTTGAGATTCGGCGGTGGCTTAGGGTTTCGGTGAAGCCGAGGGTTGTGTGTTGATTGTGGTGTTGGGGGTTTTGGGTTTGGTTTCTGGTGGTGTGTTGGTTTTTCGGTGATAATGGTAGTGGTTCAGATAGGGTTGGGGCGAGTGAAGATGATGCTTGGTGAGCGGCTAAGGCAGAGGGTTGTTTAGGTGATGGTTCGGTTGTTTGGGGAGAGCTTGAAGCTTCCCTCTGCTCTTGGGTGGTAAGGGTTTCGGGTTGTAAAGGGGAAATGGCCTCTGTCTGGAATTCCCCCTTTTTGTTGCTAGTTGAGGGCGGGTTTCTTTTTGTAGAAGGGGGACTGGTATAGATGGGATGGAGTAGGCAGAGGTTGACCGGCGGGGATGGGATGGCTGGCAGGAAAGTTGGCCGGCGGTGATGGGATGGCTGGCAGGGGGCAGACTGGCTGATGGGTGACAGGAGATTGGACAAAAACAAAATAAAAATAATAAAAACAATAATAATAATAATAATAATAATAATAATAATAATAATAATAATAATAATAATAATAATAACAAAAACACAAATAATAATAAAATAAAAAAATAAATATAAACAAATAATAATAATAATAGTAATAATAACAAAATGGGACAAAATTAGGTGTCAACAGCTGCCTCTCTTTGCTCATTGCTGAGGATCAGGAATAGAGCAAAGACAATTGACAGTAATTTTGTCCGGCTTATAACTCATTTCTATCTTTTTCTTCTCTTTCTTCTTTTTTCTTCTTCTTTTTTTTTCTTTTTTTCTCTTTTTTTTCATTCTTTTTCTTTTCTTTTTTCTTTTTTTTGTATGCACTCCTCTTGCAGCAGAGGCAATGAAACTTTAAAGTTTTTCTCTTTTCTTCTTTTTCTTTTTTTTTTGAAATGCGCTCCTCTTGCAACAGAGGCGATGAAACTTTAAATTTCTTTTTGTTTTGTTTTTTTTGTTTTTTTTTTTCTTTTTTCGAGAAAGCTCCTCTTGCAGCAGAGGCAATGAAACTTTAAATTCTTTTCCTAGAAATGTGCTCCTCTTGCAGTAGAGGCGATGAAACTTTAAATTTCTTTTTGTTTTGTTTTGTTTTTTTTTTTCGAGAAAGCTCTTCTTGTAGCAGAGGCAATGAAACTTTAAATTCTTTTCCTAGAAATGTGCTCCTCTTGCAGCAGAGGCGATGAAACTTTAAATTTCTTTTTGTTTTGTTTTTTTTTTTTCGAGAAAGCTCCTCTTGCAGCAGAGGCAATGAAACTTTAAATTTCTTTTTGAAATGTGCTCCTCTTGCAGCAAAGGCAATGAAACTTTAAAATTTCTTTTCTTTCTTTTGAAATGTGCTCCTCTTGCAGCAGAGGCAATGAAACTTTAAATCCCTTTCTGAAAATGTGCTCCTCTTACAGCAGAGGCATTGAAACTTTAAATATTTTGCCCGGAGGTCTTAGATTTGGTGCCCGGAGGACTTAAATTCCTTTTCTGAAAAGTGCTCCTCTTGCAGCAGAGGCATTGAAACTTTAAAATTTTACCCGGAGGACTTAGAATTGGTGCCCGGAGGACTTAGAATTGGTGCCCGGAGGACTTGAATTCCTTTACTGGAAAGTGCTCCTCTTGCAGCAGAGGCATTGAAACTTTTAAAATTTTGCCCGGAGGAGGACTTAGAATTGGTGCCCGGAGGACTTATGATTTGTGCCCGGAGGACTTGAATTCCTTTTCTGGAAAGTGCTCCTCTTGCAGCAGAGGCATTGAAACTTTAAAATTTTGCCCGGAGGACTTGAATTCCTTTACTGGAAAGTGCTCATCTTGCAGCAGAGGCATTGAAACTTTTAAAATTTTGCCCGGAGGACTTAGAATTGGTGCCCAAAGGTCTTATGATTTGTGCCCGGAGGACTTGAATTCCTTTTCTAGAAAGTGCTCCTCTTGCAGCAGAGGCAATGAAACTTTTAAAATTTTGCCCGGAAGACTTAAAATTGGTGCCCGGAGGACTTGAATTCCTTTACTGGAAAGTGCTCCTCTTGCAGCGGAGGCATTGAAACTTTTAAAATTTTGCTCGGAGGACTTAGAATTGGTGCCCGGAGGACTTGAATTCCTTTACTGGAAAGTGCTCCTCTTACAGCAGAGGCATTGAAACTTTTAAAATTTTGCCCGGAGGACTTAGAATTGGTGCCCGGAGGTCTTATGATTTGTGCCCAGAGGACTTGAATTCCTTTACTGGAAAGTGCTCCTCTTGCAGCAAAGGCATTGAAACTTTTAAAATTTTGCCCGGAGGACTTAGAATTGGTGCCCGGAGGACTTGAATTCCTTTTCTGGAAAGTGCTCCTCTTGCAGCAAAGGCATTGAAACTTTAAAATTTTACCCGGAAGACTTAGAATTGGTGCCCGGAGGACTTGAATTTGTGCCCAGAGGACTTGAATTCCTTTTCTGGAAAGTGCTCCTCTTGCAGTAGAGGCATTGAAACTTTAAAAGTTTTGCCCAGAGGACTTACAATTTGGTATGAAAAGTTCTAAATTCTTGCCCGGAGGTCTTAGAATTATACTTGAAGAGTTAAACTTTGTGCCCAGAGGACTTGAAATTTGCTTATCCTCTGAAAATCAATCTTTAATCTTGATTAAACATGGCACTGGTAAAACTGGATTTGAAATTTTCTTTATCATGAGCAAACTTGCCCCTCTTTTTTCTTTCTCTTTTTTTTCTCTTTTTCTCTTTTCTCTCTCTCTCTTTCTTTTTCTCTTCTCTTTTCTTTTTCTTCTCTTTTTTTTTCTTTTTCTCTCTTCTCTCTTTTTCTCTTCTTTTCTCTCTTCTTTCTTTCTCTTTCTTCTCTTTTTCTCTTCTTTTTTTTTGTAAAAGGTTGCATAACCTTTGAAATCTTGATTGAATGGTGTTGAGTCTTCAGCTTGAGAAACATGTTTTAATCTCAAAATTTTACACAAAAAACTTTCGATGTTGATGCTGTATGATATTGTGTATGTATGCATGTATGCATGACACTCAACCCTGTACATTCTCTAACTTTAGATCTCTTTCCTATCTTGCCAAAGAGGTACATCATTTGCCTTTTTTATCTTCTTTGCCCCCAACATGACCATGAAAACTCCTTTCTATTTTCCATTTTTGCAGAGTTCTTGCATTCTCATCACAGCCTTTTGACTAATAGCACTAAATTTTCCTCATAACTATTTTCCAAGAGAAATGAATCTAAATTTCACAAGTGATACCTGATCCTTTCGAAAGATTAGTGATTACTTTTCAAGATGAATGACATAAACCCTATTCGGATCTTTTCAACTAGACAATTGAAAGTTTGATGCATCCAGATGTTTTGTTTGGGGGATACTTTGCCACTTATCTAAAAACAATGGTTCCTTTCTTGGCTCAAAATGGTTTTCTTAAAATACCATCACTTTTCTTCCCCCCTTTTTTTCTTGAACAAAATTTTGAATGAGAAAAGAAACAAAATATTCACAACTTGATTTGACAATCTCTTAAATTCTCAAATAATGACGTTCTACAAATGCCAAGATCAGGCATGAATGACTGACATCTTTCCTACTTAGGAAGAGTATTTACAAAAAAATGTTGCGCAGTCAAATGACATCAAAATCTTTGGATATCTCGAGAGTTTCCCAAGGACTATTGGCTCTTTCTTTTTTTCATATTTTCAATTCATGTCACTGCATGACTTGTTGCTCTGAGAGTTCATTGTTTGCTCTAGACTGCCCTTTTCGGGTTTTCACCCTAAAGCTGCGCTCTTTCTTTTGTTTTCTTTTGTTTTCTCTCTCTCTTTTTTTTTATTGTTCCACCATGCATTCAAGAATTCAAATTTCATTCAAACCAAAGAATGGCGAGAATCTTCCAAAAAGAGCTCTTCGATACAAGCATCCATACTTGATCAAAATGGACTTTGAAGTACGTAATGTAGGCCATGGTTCAAGGTTCTGAAAGAAAGGATAAATAGGCTCAAAATGTGTTTGAAGGTGATCAATCCAAAGATCATTTCTTTTCATATAGACATCTATCATTTACGTGCTTAGAAGCATCTTTTCTCTTTTTACTTTTCCATGTATTTCTTCCTTTTCTTCTTTTCTTTCTTTCTTTCTTTTTTTCTTTTTCTTTCTTTTTTTTTTTAAATCCTATTCATCCTTTGAAGCATCTTTCTTTGTGTACTTTCACATATATCCTTCCTCCTTTCTCTTTCTTTTTTCTTTCTTTTTTTTTTATTGATTCCTATCCAAAATTTTCAAAACATAGTAAATCTTATTTGATCGAAAACAAAAGCTTAATCATTGATTTTCTTTGAAAAGATACTTTCTGCACATGCCCCCCAGTGTGGAGGGTGATCCTTGGAGGAGGTTTATTTTGAAAGAAACTATCAGGCTCAAAAAGGGTAGCAACAGGATAACGTTTATATATTTGAGAATGGAATATGAAAGACGACCATTCGTCATCTCAAATTAAGATACTTCTATTGAAAAGCAATTCTTAGGATAAGTTTTTCCTTTGGCATTTGAAATCCTCTGAATATCATGTTTGCATGATGTCACAATCAATTTCATTTTTTTCTTTTTCTTTTTTTTCTTCCTTTTATTTTTTTTGTTTTTTTTAATACAACATTTTAATATGACAGAGTTCGACCTCACACACCACATTGTCATTTAAGGAAAAAGGTGATGCGTAACCCAAGGTATTGTATAGATGGACAACAGTGAAAAATCCTCAACTTTGGTTTTTTTTTATCTTGCTCCAAATCATGGGCGAAAGGCATCTTGGGAGTACAAGATTGAAGAGTTTGGGATTTGTACAAGAATTTAGGTGGAAAGGTATTTCAAAATGATCTTGTCAAGTGTAAAATTACCAATATCAAGAATATTTAGAGATTGTCATTGATTTCCAAATTATTCTCAAAAGGTTTTGCAAATCGATTATTTCTTTGAAAATTATTTACAATGAAACCCTGTCATGATCAAAGTGAAAACAAAATAGAACTTTCAAAATCTTATGCCCCAATTTAGCTTTTTAGCTCTCGACTGACTTAGATTTTATGGAGACATGATCCAAAAATGATTTAAGACGTTCATCTTTGACCGTAATCACCAATGTTCTTGGAATCATTTTTATCATTAATGTGAAGAAAAGAAACATTCTCGTCATATGCCACTGGAAAATAAATTATGCAAAAAGTTGTGCTCATACAATTGTCACCTATGCCAACGGAAACAACAAGCATTTTCCAACAAAAAACAGACTTCAAAATCTCAAAATCTTCGTTTTCCTCCAGATTGATTTGCTAAAATGCCATGACTCTACACCAAAGTGGACTTCCACTGTTCCATAATTTCTTGAGTCAAAATTCCACCATTCATGAGTTCTTCAACCCTTTCCTTCAACTGTCTGCATTTTTCTGTTGCATGCCCAATTGCCCCCATGTGATAGTCACATTTGCTGTTCGGGTCATAGCTCTTGGCCAATGGGTTCGGTGCTGTTCTCAAAGGTATAGGGGCCAAATATTGGTTTTTTATCAAAAAGGGCAAAAGATCGGAGATTGGAATTGGGATTTTTCCTTGATTGCTTCTCGATCTTTTTCTGTTGTTTGTCGATTATTAAAGAGGTTGAGCTACTGGCCTAGGCATGAAGATAGGTGCATGAAAAATCATTGGAGGACAAGAGTTTGTTGGAAATCCTGGTTGCGGGATTGGTGAATAAAGATAAGGATCACAGAAGCATTGTTCGAGGTTGGACGGTATAATGGGTGAGACAAATAAGGATTATGTGGAGTGGGATTTTTGAGAAATTGCCCCTCAAATGTTGCAGCTTGCGCTTCTTCTTCCATTCTTTCGGGCCTATTATCGGCTATGTCACCTATCTTAATCTTGTCCCTCTTGATTGCATTCTCAATCATCTCTCCGGAGGCCACCATGTCGGCAAAATTCTTAGTAACATTCCCAATCATCCTATCATAATATGGTGCCTGGAGGGTGCTAAGAAACATAGTCGCAGTCTCTTTTTCTGTGAGGGGAGGCTGGACCTGGGTGGCAATATTCTTCCATCTCTGGGCATATTCTCTAAAGCCTTCAGTAGCTTTCTTTTCCACGGCTTGCAAAGATAAACGATCTGGGGCTATATCCACAATATGCTTGTATTAGGCGACAAAAGCCCTTGCCAAATCTTCCCATGAGTGAATATCGCCCCTGCCCAGTTGTGTATACCACCTAGCAGCAGATCCTTTAAGGCTATCTTGGAAAACATGGATCAACAGCTTGTCATCATGCACATGTGCTGCCATTTTTCTACAGTATATAGTGATGTGGGCCTTTGGACAAGTGGTCCCATCGTATTTCTCAAATTCTGGGGCTCTAAACTTTGACGGAATGACCACACCAGGTACTAAGCATAATTTGGCTGCATCTAAAGATCCGTGAAAATCCATTCCTTCCACAATCCGAAGCCTTTCTTCTATAAGCTTTATCTTTTGTCGAGAATTTGAGCCTTCTTCCTCTTGTGGCATCTCTTGCTCTTTGTGACTATCCAAATTAGCGACATGAATTGGTTCGAGGGGGTTCATGGTAGGAGTTGCATGCCCTTGATACTGACTAGGGTTGACTGCGGACGGCATATTAGGGCACACATAACCCTCGGTGGGCATTGCTTGTGGCTCTTGAGATGATTGGGTTTCTCGTGAGTCAATGTTAACTGGACAAAAAGAATCTTCAGCATTTCGTAACCGATGCCCCTCTTGAGTAGTTAGTTCTCCTCTTCTTCCATTGTTCAGCTGCTCCAACAAACCTGCCATCCGTGATAATTGCTCTCTCATCTCTTGTTGAGCTTTTTCCATCCTTTCCATTCGACTCATTTCTGTCTCTTCCATGGTCGAAGACTATCTCCGAGGCTTTTCAATTATCAAGCTATATCTACACTAAATCCGTCACAACCTAAAATTAGATGTCATGCTTGCCATGCTATGTGAAGCTTTTATTGTATTGAAATTGTGAATCTGAAAAAATTTCAACCTTCTTATTATTTCATAGTGTCACAAATTGTACACCAACTGAAAATTGTTGTTTGACCATTTATTTGGTTTGATCAAAATCATATTATGCACATATGAAAGAAGTGGATGCAAACTTAAATAAAACCTTGTAACATTCATATTCATAAAGGAATTGTGTTCATAAAGGAATTGTTACAAGATTCAAAAGTTCCTTACTAGACTCTCTACTATTCTAATGCCCCTTACATTCAAAGTCTTTCAAAAAGAAATTTCACAACAACGGCTACTTTTTCATCCTCTAAACCCTAATCAAGCGTTGCAAATTCCTGGCTGACCACTTCCCCTATATCGAGCACTTTTGTGTCAATCAATCCCTTCACCTTATACTTGAAAGCCTTACAATCTTCGATGGAATGCCCAATATTTCCTGCGTGGTACTCACATCTTGCATTTGCATTGTACCATATTGGGTACGGAGGCGCCAAGGGTTTTAAGAACACAGGGGCAATAAGGTGCCTTTCAAGTAGATAGGAAAAAAGTTTGACATATGTTATGAGTAAAGGGTCAAGCTGCGTGCACTTCATTTTCTTGGATTGTTTTTGGCCAAGAGTGTGAGTTTTAACTTGAGCAGGTGGTGGCGCGAAAGCTAGGGTGTTAGGGATTTGCTGAAAAGGCGGTCGAATAGAATTGGCATGAGCATATGGGTTCACAGACGAACGGGTATGTAGAGGTTGGGCGAGACTAGGAGATCCTGTTCCAAAAGCTTGAACATGTGGTTGAAAAGTAAGTCGAGGATAAAAGTTTGGCCGTGGACCAATTCGTGGAGGTCAAACAAAAGTAGGAGGTCCTGTTTGGAGTGCTTGGATAGGTGGCTGAAAAGAATTAGGATGAAGGTTAGGGTTTTGTAATGGCCTACTTGGTATGGATTGTTTGAGGCCATAAGGTTCTGCTTTAGTTGTAAGGCCCTTAAGTTCATCCATTACTTTTTCTACCCTTTTCATAGCCTCTTCTACCACGGGATCATCATCTGGACAGTTGAGAGCATCGGAGTGTCCTTGGCAAGCCATTTCATGAAAAGTCGATTGGTCTCCACTTGCTGATGATTCAACATGTAGTTGTCTTGGAAGTGACGATGACCCTTGAGGATGGACCACTTTAGTCTCTCCAAAGCTTTCAAGCATCTTCATTATCTTAGCTAGCTTTCCTTTTATCTCTCGTATATCATGTCCAAACTCCTCTTGATTATTCTCCAAAGCAGTAAGTCTAGCTTCTAATTGATCTCCCATGTCTTTGACCTCTTTTAACCCTAAAAAGATGAATGCCCTCCTTATTATGTGATGTGAATGCATTAATGTAATGAGATATGCTATGCTAAAATTTTAAGAATAAAAGAATCAAGATTTTCTCTTATTTAAGTTCAATGAACAAATTCTTTTCATGTTTTTCTTTTTTTTTTTTTAGACAAAGAAGAAAAATCGAATAAATCTTTGTTTCATTCTTCAAAATTGTAAAATTGTGAAATTTTATTTGAAGACAAATATCTTTTAATTTTATGAGAGCATGAATTTGAAAAATCAATAGAGTTATGATATGAAGAAAGGTAGTAAAACGTTCCCTCATGTGTCCTAATCTTAGGATAATTTCTGTAAAAATTGGACATGGCTCTACCTAAGGTTGGCCTTTTGAGGCTTTCTATATGCTGAGCTTGGTTTTAAGAAACTAAAGGTTCCCAAATTACCTTACTATCATCCACACTGGACTAGTAAGATTTAATTTGAGTGGGAGTATTTCGATTGCCATTGCGGAGGTGATTACCTCACGAGAGCAAAGGTACTCTACTCCCTCCTAAGAAGGACTGAACTCAGGTATAGAGCTCATGTTATGCAGATGCAGGTGCAAGTGTGTGCATGAGGGAACATGTCAGGCTTAAATTAAATTATTATCTTAATCCTAAATGCCCCACAATTTATTAGCAATAATATATACAAATATAGAACATAAAATGAATAACATAAAAAGTAAATGCAAACAAAATTATTTTCAAAATCCAAATGAATTAAGTTTAAATATCAATCAAGACTATTAAATTAAAACTTTGGATAACACATGATTAATAAATGGCTTGACCCTCAAAAAGCGTCCCCAGTGGAGTCGCCAAGCTATCGTAACGGCTTCGTGCTCGACGATTTCGAAAAACATTTAAAAACAAAAGGGAGTCGCCACCAATCTTTTTTGACTAGGTGTGATTGGCCACCTAAAATATTTATCTTTTTAACAAAGTCTCAAAACTAATTAAGTTTTATTAAAAAGACAAATTTTTGGTATGCGAGAACAAAATTTGGGTTCGGGGGTACGGTTACGCGTGGGGAAGGATTAGCACTCCCACGACGCCCGTTAAAAAACGGTACCATAATAATCATGTGTTATCCTTTAATTTTAATAAAATGGTCTTGAATTAATATTTAAAAATAATTCTTATTTCATTGCAATTAGTTTTATTCTTTTTATTCAAAGTTATTTTTTTATTTGTAAAAATCATTTTGTTTTATTTTAAAAAGTTAAATTATTTTTCAAAAGTGAATGTGAACCTTTTTGTATTGAAAAATTAAATCAAATATCCCAATACTCTGGTAACATTTGAAATAATTTTCCTCACCTAAAGATTTCTTAAGAATCACTACTTGTGAGTTCTATAGAATCTTATCATTAGAAGATTCACACTCGCTTCAAAAATTATTATGAGTGCCTATGATGCAAACAGATAGTACATGATGCACGTGGAACTTAAAAGAAATTTATTTATTTTGATTTTATTAATGAAACTCTTGATATTGAGAAATTTGGCTAAATATCCCAATACTCTGGTAACATTTAGCTAATTCCTCTCACCTAAGAATCAGTCAAGAAATCACTACTTGTGAGTCTCAGGACATCCCATCCTCGGAAGAATTCCATTTTACTTTGAATTAATACTTATGCATGTGGAATTTATAAAAAGAACTTTATATTGAAATTCTTAATATTGAAAAATTTAACTAAATATCCCAATACTCTAGTAACATTTAGCTAATTCCTCTCACCTAGGGATCAGTCAAGAAATCACTACTTGTGAGTCTCATGACATCCCATCCTCGGAAGAATTCCATTTTTATTTTTATCATATTTTCATTTATTATATGATTCTATTCATTTATTTACTTATTATTCTTGCCATGATAATACATTAAAAATACCTAAACAAATATTTCTATAAAACAAATGAATGAATAAGTAAAAACCAAAAGGCAATATACCCTCCTCGGCGGGCGAGCTCCTCGAGTGGGCGAACACGTTCACTATCCTCGCTGGCGGGCGAGGTCCTTAAACGGGCGAGCACGGACCTCCCTCCTCGGGCGGGCGAACACGCAACCTCCCTTCCTCGTGCGGGCGAGCGCGTAGCCTCTCTTTGGGCGAACACTTTTTGGGCAGGCGATTACACGGTTTTTCAATCTGATGTCCCTATCCTTGGGCGGGCGAGCACGCGGATCTCCCTTTCCTCGGGTGAACGAGCTCGCGGATCTCCCTCTCCTTTTTGGCGGGCGAAGGGCAAACACGTGGATCTTCACTCTTTGGGCGGGCGATCTCGCAGATCTTGCTTCACCTCGAGCGGGCGAGCGCGCGGATCTTGCAGCTTCCTTTCTTTTCTTTTTCTCTTTTTTCTTCTTTTCTTTTTTCTTTTTCAACTATAAAAGACTATCTTTTTTTTTGCACTCCATTTTCTTTTCTTTTCTACGAAATTTTTTTTTGAGAACTCCTTAAGGCTCTCGACTGGGGCGATTTTTGGCCACCACTGGGGTCACTTCCGGCCGCCGTCGGCCCCCGTCACCAGTAGCCAAACCCCGAAAAGATTGCTGCTTTCCAAAGCTTCTCCCTCTCCTCTTTTCGATTCCGGCCTCCGATTCACCAAAAGAACTTCCTAGCCCCACGAATCTGACCAAAATCGAAGCTCCTTCTTTTGTTTTTTGTTGTTTTTTTTTGGTTGATGGTTTCGGATGTTTTGGTGGTGATGATGGTTGTTGGTATGTGTGTGTGGTTTGTTTCTTTTTGCAGGTGATGGCTTAGATCTAGGTTTGTTGAGATTCGGCGGTGGCTTAGGGTTTCGGTGAAGCCGAGGGTTGTGTGTTGATTGTGGTGTTGGGGGTTTTGGGTTTGGTTTCTGGTGGTGTGTTGGTTTTTCGGTGATAATGGTAGTGGTTCAGATAGGGTTGGGGCGAGTGAAGATGATGCTTGGTGAGCGGCTAAGGCAGAGGGTTGTTTAGGTGATGGTTCGGTTATCTGGGGAGAGCTTGAAGCTTCCCTCTGCTCTTGGGTGGTAAGGGTTTCGGGTTGTAAAAGGGAAATGGCCTCTGTCTGGAATTCCCCCTTTTTGTTGCTAGTTGAGGGCGGGTTTCTTTTTGTAGAAGGGGGACTGGTATAGATGGGATGGAGTAGGCAGAGGCTGACCGGCGGGGATGGGATGGCTAGCAGGAAAGTTGGCCGGCAGTGATGGGATGGCTGGCAGGAGGCAGACTGGCTGATGGGTGACAGGAGATTGGACAAAAACAAAATAAAAATAAAAATAATAAAAACAACAATAATAATAATAATAAAAATAATAATAATAATAATAATAACAAAAACACAAATAATAATAAAATAAAAAAATAAATATAAACAAATAATAATAATAATAGTAATAATAACAAAATGGGACAAAATTAGGTGTCAACACAAATCTTATTGGCACAGGTTCTTTAGTTGATAATCTATATAAATTAGATCTTCATGCCTCACACATTAATGAATCCTTGCATATAAATAATTGTGTACAAAGCGCAAATTAATTAATGAGAATTCTTCTATGTTATGGCACAGGCGTTTAGCACATATTTCTGAACAAAGAATAAAGAGGCTTGTGTCAGAAGGAATTCTCGATTCACTTGATTTTTCAGATTTCAAAATCTGTGTTGAGTGTATTAAGGGAAAACAAACAAATATCAAGAAAACTGGTGCTAACAGGAGTTTAAACGTCTTGGATTTAATTCATACTGATATTTGTGGTCCATTCCCTACAGCTTTTTGGAATGGTCAACAGTATTTTATTACTTTCATAGACAATTATTCTCGTTATGGGTACCTCTACTTGATTCATGAGAAGTCTCAAGCATTGGACGTTTTCAAAACCTATAAAGCTGAAGTTGAAAATCAACTTGGTAGGAAAATTAAAGCCGTTAAATCTGACCGTGGAGGTGAATATTACGGTAAATACGACGAATCAGGTGAACAACGTCCAGGCCCTTTTGCAAAGTATTTAGCAGAATGTGGCATCGTTCCTCAATACACCATGCTAGGGACTCCAAGTCAAAATGGTGTAGCTGAGAGACGAAATCGGACCCTAAAGGACATGGTTCGAAGTATGATTACTCATTCTTCTTTGCCAGACTCACTTTGGGGAGAAGCCTTAAAGACTGCAGTGTATATTCTTAATCGAGTTCCAAGCAAAGCAGTAGCTAAAACCCCATATGAATTATAGACAGGAAAGAAGCCTAGTATTAGGCATTTACATATTTGGGGTTGTCCAACTGAGGCTAGGCAATACAAGCCAAACGAAAGGAAATTGGACTCAAGAACAATAAGCTGCTACTTTGTTGGATACTCAAAAAAAAAGATCGAGGGGTTTCAAGTTTTATGATCCCTCAAATAGATCCTTTTTCGAAACAGGGAATGCTAAGTTTATTGAGGATGTTGAATATGATGAAGGTGTCAAACTCAGGAATTTTGTCTTTGAGAAAGAATATGTTACAGTTCCTACAGTTGCAATTGAGAATGATCAGACAATTATGTCTGACATTATTCAAGATACAAATTCGGACTATCAAGACACTCCTGGGTTACCACCTAATCATATTGAAGAGCAACAACAACCTCAATTGAAAGTGCCATTAAGGAGATCCTCGAGAGAGAGGAGATCGGCGATTCCAGATGATTATATCGTTTATCTCCAAGAATACGAGTTTGATATAGGACTAGAAGATGATCCAAAATCTTTTAGTGAAGCCAAACAAAGTGTTCACACTCATAAATGGATTGAGGCCATGAAAGATGAGATGAAATCAATGGAGGATAATGACGTTTGGGATCTTGTCGAATTGCCTAAAGGAGCGAAACCGATTGGTTGTAAATGGATTTTCAAAACCAAGAGGGATTCGAAAGGCAATATCGAAAGATATAAAGCACGTCTAGTTGCCAAAGGTTTCACTCAAAAGGAAGGCATTGATTATAAAGAGACTTTCTCTCCGGTTTCATCGAAAGACTCTTTTAGAATCATTATGGCACTTGTAGCTCATTATGATTTGGAGCTACATCAGATGGATGTAAAGACAACGTTTCTCAATGGTGACATTGAAGAAACAATTTATATGGAGCAACCAGAAAATTTCGTGTCGGATGAATCGAAACATCTGGTATGCAAATTAAAGAAATCCATCTATGGTTTAAAACAAGCATCCCGTCAATGGTATCGGAAATTTGATCAAGTGATCACCTCTTTTGGTTTTAAGGAGAACACTGTTGATCAGTGTATTTATCACAAGATCAGTGGGAGCAAGTTTATTCTTCTGGTGTTATATGTCGATGATATCTTGCTTGCAAGTAGCGATATAGGCTTATTGCATGAAACCAAGAGATTTCTTTCAAATAAATTTGAGATGAAAGATCTTGGGCATGCATCTTTTGTGTTAGGCATACAGATCCATAGAGATCGTTCTCGAGGAATACTTGGCTTATCACAAAAGGCTTATATCGATAAGGTGCTTAGCAGATTTGACATGAAAAACTGTGCATCAGGAGACACGCCCATTGCTAAGGGTGATAAATTCAGTTTGCTTCAATGCCCAAGAAATAATATTGAAAAGGAAGAGATGCAGAAGATTCCCTATGCTTCAGCAGTAGGGAGTCTCATGTATGCTCAAGTTTGTACGCGTCCGGATATTGCGTACATAGTTGGTATGCTTGTCAGATATTTAAGTAACCCTGGAATGGATCATTGGAAAGCAGTAAAGAGGGTTATGAGGTATTTACAGAAAACTAAAGATTACATGCTCACATATCAGAGGTCAGGCCATTTAGAGATCGTTGGGTATTCAGACTCCAATTTTGCTGGTTGCCTTGATAGCAGAAGATCCACTTCTGGTTATGTTTTCATGTTAGCTGGAGGAGTTGTGTCTTGGAAGAGTGTAAAGTAGTCACTCATAGCTTCTTCCACCATGAAAGCAGAGTTTGTAGCTTGCTATGAGGCATCGAACCAGACAATATGGTTGCGGAATTTTATCACTGGGCTATGCATTGTCGATGGCATTGAGAGGCCATTGAAGATTTATTGTGATAATAAAGCCGCAGAATTATACTCTAAGAACAATAGAAGCTCGTCAAAGTCAAAGCATATTGACATCAAGTTTCTTGTTGTTAAGGAGAGAGTTCAGAGTCTTCAAATATCTATTGAATATATCAATACGAACTCCATGATTGCGGATTCGCTTACTAAGGGTGTACCACCTAAGGTGTTTCATGAGCATGTAGCTCGTATGGGTGTGGTTCACTTTGATGATATGCTTATATAGTGGGAGTTTGTTTCATTTATATTCATTTATTATTGAGACATTTTTTCTGATCAGAATAAAGCATTGTTGTTATTACTGAAACTCTGAAATAAAGTATTATTCTTTCAAATTGCAGTTGAGCATAAAGTTTTGAAAGTAGGACCAGTTGGAAATAGGCATGTTAAAGGGATCACGTTGCATGTAATTTCCATGCTACACATCCATACTTGATCTATGTCGTTGATTATATTAATATACGTGACCATTGATGGGTCTAGTTACGGAATATATGTAACGAAGATCGCTTTGATCCTATGTTAGTATAATTGATGGACCAGATTGTTTAGAGATGTTGCCTTGTGATGATAGCAAGTTTAGAGCTCTTAAAGTTATTTTAAAATGTACAATTATCAGGTGACATATGTGGCCCAAGTGGGAGATTGTTCGAAAATTATTTAGTGGGCCTACATATATCAATTAATTGTACATTGCAGGCTATCTATTTAGTCCACTTAAAAGTGATCAAATAAAGTTTAAGTTATTGGACTTTAGGACATCTCAATTAGTATGGGTTTTGCAATGTGTAGAGACCCAATATTTTATTTTATTTTCATGATGGGCCAAAATAAAATAAAATATACTTCAAGTATAAATAGGTTATGGTCCGCAATCTAAACATAACATAATTCTCACAACAAATCCCATCGTTGAGTGAGATACAGATTCTCTCAAAAGGTTTAGACGTGGAAGACTCTAACTTCAAGGAATCAATTCCAATGGATTCAGGTACGCTTCCGTATTAATTTTTTCTTGATGATTGAATATGAGATCTTGGGTGTATTTATCTGTATTAATTTTCCTACATTACACTCCTAACTTTCAGTATCATGACTAGACTTGACCATGGGTTAAGTTGGATCGAGTTTGTATCGGACTCAAGCTTAATAATAATAATAATAATAATAATAATAATAATAATAATAATAATAATTTATATACATGTACAATTCCGGTTCGATCCTTAAATTAGAACTTGACTTTTAGTCCAATCCTATTTTTTACTTTATAATACAAGTCCGAGCTTGACCCGACCATATTCAAATATTATTTTATTTTTTTGTATTTTAATTTTTTTATTATTTTTTTTTTATTCTTTTAGCCAATTTGAAATTTAATTTGATTTGTTAAAATTTGCGTGTCGATTTTTATATTAAATATATATCAATGTTATTGGCAAAAATATATATAATCATGTTCATTAATCAATACATATAATTTTATTATATTTAGTATTTTAAAAAAATAATATTTAATAAATATTTTAAAAAAATTTTAACTTTAATTATGTTTAAACTGAGCTAGACCTAAATTTTGAAGAATCAAACTCAAGTCTGATCCAATTTTTTATCAAACCTAAAAATTTTATTCAAATTCATTAATTATATTCGATATTTTTATTCAAATCTAATCAAATGTCAAATTAATTTCGAATTTAACCAAAGAGTCCTTGAATAAGTCTACTTATGCCATGTGGTTGGTCAACTTGGTCTCACTAATAATTTATTTTCAATAATTAATAGCAATTGTCGGCAGCAATCGCACGTTCTTTGCAGGCGGACTAGTCCAAAACGCGAGACGAGGCTCGATAAAAATTGCAATTACTAGATATAAGCCCGTGTGATGCTGCGGGTCTTTTTTTAATTTGCAATTTTTAAAGTTAGTTAAATTGATTATTAAATAAGAGTTATTAGACATAAGAAATATTTATTTCCTTCATAATGTTTAGTACAAAAAATAAATATGTTTACTAAGGAAAGAGTTTATAAAAGAAACGTATGTACTAATGATAGAGTTTATATATCAAACAACATATCCAAAATTTTTTTTTTGAAAAATTAAGATTAGCTTGGATTAAAAAAATACACAATACTTAAGTTAAATAGTATGACAAACAGATAATTTGTGCTAAAAACAAACAAATTAAGATAATAATACAACAACAATAAAAACTAAAGCACTAATATATATATCTTTATATACGGCATAATGATTCAGACAATTTAAAAAAGAAGTAAAAAAAATTAGTTAAGAATTTTTTGTTCATATTATTAATTATGTGTAAGGTTTTAAATCCATCTGTAAACATTTTTATTTTAAGAATAACTAATTGAATTATTTATATTTACTCCAAAGTACAATATGTAAAGTAAAAGTATTTTTCCTAGAAAAGTTAGAGATAAAAAAAACCCTTTCATATAATAATTTTTATTCGAAAGCAAAATTTGGAAAGTACATAATTTATATGTATTTGAAGTATTATTGTTTTTATATTTTTAAAATTATTATCATTATTAATAAATATAAAAAATGTTTTAAAAAATTTATTATGAGGCGAGAGAAAAACCTATTATTGTGATTTGAGATTGATTTTATATAGCTAGTATATTTTTCGTGTTTAGTAAGTTTACATCTGCTAATGGAGATATAATTTTAAAAAATAGATTTAGAGAAATTAGATCTAAACTTTTTTAATTAAAAATATCTAAATCAATTAGCTTTTGTGTTGTTTGATTTTTTTTTCCTTGATTAAAAATCAACTCAAAGATAAATGAATTTTTTTTATTTTATTTCTTATTAATTTTTTATTTTTATAATGCATCATTTGTTAAACCCTCTATCATATTTTATTTTGAATTTTTTAATTTATGCACTGAATCATATTATTGCCGGAGAAAAAATTGAAGATTTAAAAATAGATTAAAAGGCATAACAAAAAAAATTCAAAAATAAAATAAAATTAAAGAACTTAACTAAAACATGAAAACCTAAAAATAAATTAGAGGGCATAATTAAAAAAATATTTAAAAAATAGAAATAAAATGCTAAATCAATTGAGATACGACACATGACTCGTATGGGAGATAAAATATTGAATGGTATGGGTTAGAAAGGTGAAAGAAAATGAGTGAAAGACAGAACCAATGTGAAGCTGGACGTGGAGAAAAAAAGTGATTTTTATATAACTTAAATAATATTAAAAATTATTAACTTAATTAATTTTTAAAATGTTTTAACATATATATTTAATATTAAAATATTTTTATTTTATTAATTATCAATATTAAATATATAGAAATTAATGATCTACAAAATAAATACTATAAATGCAGTTATAAATGTAATCTATCGTTAAAAAAAATGTACTGTATATGCATTTGAAGAATTATTTAATTATTGAGTATTTGTTAATTGTTATGTGTTAGTTAAATAATATTTTTGATGTTTTTATTTTATTAAAATTTATTATCATTATTGATAAATATTAAAATAAATATATAAAAATTTATTATTTGAACGATTAATTTTTTATGAAAATAAATATATAAAATTTAAAGATCAATTTTTTATATTGTTTATTTTTTTCTCTATTAAAAATAAAATTCACATATAAATGACTTTTTTTTTGTTCTTTAAATTTATGAAAAAAAAACAAATAAAAAAAGGATGGAGAACCAAAAAAGAGAAAAACTGAAAAAAAAAAAAAAAAGGCCAAAAACTGACACGTGACATTTGAGGGGACAAATATATATATATATATATATATATATATATATGTATAGATATATATTTATATGTATATATATATATATATGTGTGTGTATAGATATATACGTTCTTAAAAAGTTAAAACCGTGAATGGAATATTGATTTTTCTTTTTTATTTATGAACAAAAAAAAATTACTTCTTTTTCCATAATTGTAGACTTGTAGTCATATTCCTGATCATGGGTTGGGTCGGGCCGGATCGAGCCCATGACAGGTAATAATAGGTTAGGCATGCCTAAAGCTCGGCCCGGCCTAAAAATTTGGGTTTTGTTTTTTGTTCAAGTCCGTTTTTATTTTCATACTACAAGCCCGAGTTCAACCCAATTCGAAAATAATTTATTTATTTATTATTATTTTATACTTCTTAAAATTTAATTTAATTTGTCAAAACTTATATATTAATTTTCATATTAAATATTTATAATCATGTTTATTAATTAATAATATTTTATATACATATAATTATATTATACTTAGTAAATATATATAAAAAATTTAATTAATATTAAAAAAGAAATATAAAAAATAAAAAATTATAAATTCGGACCAAGCCTGGCTTGACCTTTGAAAGATTAAGCCCTAGGCCAAGTTTGATTTTTAAATGGGCCTAAAAATTTTGCCCAAGCTCGGTTATTTTATCATATATTTTTATCTAAATCCAATCAAATTTTAAATGAATTTTCGAGTTTGAGCGGATAACCTGACCCTTGAGTAGATGTAGTTGTAGATATTTAAAATTATTTACCTTTAGAAAATTGGAACCTGGACAGTACAGCAGTACCGGCCAAATCAGTCATGTTAATTACTTTCTTTCTTGGAATTTTCATCATCTTTAAACGAAATCAAAAAATAAAAAAAATAAATTAAATG
The DNA here is from genome assembly GCA_031772115.1 of Heritiera littoralis. Taxonomy (NCBI): domain Eukaryota; kingdom Viridiplantae; phylum Streptophyta; class Magnoliopsida; order Malvales; family Malvaceae; genus Heritiera; species Heritiera littoralis. Next base: position 1,503,712 of record JAPDPK010000135.1, on the reverse strand, counting down.
TAAATGGAGTACATTTTCAAACGGTATTTTTTCCCAATTTTTTCAAATTGTTTGTTAAATTTATAAAAATAAGTACAAAAATACCGATTTAATGTTGAATATTTAATAAAAATACTTATTTTTTTGTACAATTAAGATCTTTGATGAAAAAAAAAATATAGATGTTCAACTAAAATTTTAAATCTGCAAAATTTTCATATATTAAAATAATAAAATAACCATTTGAATCACTATTTAAGGTCAAAATCATTATCTCTTTACTTTTAATTAATTATGGCCTTTATTATTATTTTTAAACACATCAAATTAGAAATAAAGATAAAATCATATATATATATGTATATAATTATTCAATACATTGTTAGTGAAGTTTTTAGACTTCATAAACAAGATTAGGACGATGACACATACTTCACTTTACTTTTTTTTATTTTATTAACATATTACATTATATAAGCAAAATAGAAAATGTGTGCTGATGTGGACGTTTAAATGCATACTCTTTTTATTATAAAAAAAATGCATATTCCCTTTAAATGACACATAAGTTTTTTCTAAAATATTATCCTTTTTTTGGTGTAAATCACAAGGTAGCTTTATACCACATTAGGTATTAGATTAATCCTCACTCGCATTGCGTGACTTGCATTGGTTCAAGAGAATTTGACTTGGTGAGGATTCAAACACGAGATCTCCTCTTATGAATCATCCTCATTCAAGAACTCGATAATGACTTACACCACTAAGTCAACTCTTTAAGTTTCTAAAATATTATCCACCTAAATCAGACTAATTTCTCCACTTTTCCCTACATTTATCTAAGTAGTAAGTAGTTCTTTTCATTTTTCCACTTCTCTCTACATTTTTCAATGTTGGTGCTTAGCGGTGTTCATTCGGTTGGTTCGGTTAATTTTGAATCGAAGTTTATATTTCCGATATTAACCAAAATTTACATTTTTACTTCCGTTACCCGAAACGAAGTTTGTATTTTCGAATTAACAAAACTGAAATAAAGTTCGGTTAATCGGTTAATTAACTGATTAACCGAAATTTTATAAAATTATTTTTTATTTTAATTATTTAACTTGCTTCAATATAAAAACAATTAACAACCAACTTGCATCATTATAAAACAAGTAACAATCTGCATCTAGCATCAATGTAAACCAAATACACTTAAAGTCTCAAACAACCATCAATTACTAGCAATATATAAATTTTGAGTAATAGTTTGGTAAATCGGTTAATTTGGATTAATCATTTACTTTTGATTTTCAAACTAAATTAACCAATAATTGAAGTTTCATCAAAATATTTTTTGTTAACTAATTGAATTTATTTCAGTGGCCAACTGTTTAATAGAAATCAATTCAGTTGGTTAGTTAATTTGGTTAAAACCGAACTTTAATCGCCGCTACAAGAACTCTAGTCCTCGCTTATACTAATCTCCTAAATACATATAATTTCAATACAGGTAAAATTTTCACAATATAAAATAAATAATTATAAATAAACTATTTGTGCGTCGTAAGAAATAACAAGCTTGTTAAAATATATTCTATGAACTAAAGTCCAAATCAATACGTGATCTTGAAGTTGGAGCAAGTTCTTGGAAGGACGATTTGGTGAAGGGGCGCTCCTGGCCTACTCCTCTCAGCAACAACCCAAGCTTGTTCCTGGCCTAGTGGCACTTTTATCTTAATCATAAAAAATAACATCATAAAAATTTTGAGTATTGTTCGTGTAATATATTTAATCTTTTGCCATGTAAGAGTTCTAAAGAATAAAAATTTTACAACATAAACATTAAATTGATTGATAAAAAAAAATTAAATTGAAGAAAATATTTTTTTAATAGGCAGACTTGGGTTTTTTTGTTGTCCGTAAAAACAGACTTGAAATTAAGTAAAAAAATCGGACCGAATCAAGCTTGGACTCACATAAAATCCCGTAATATGTTGCTTAGTTTTGGCCTCGCCTACGAATAAGTCTACCTCTAAATACATATAATTTTAAAACAAGTAAATTTTTTTATAATATAAAAATAAAAATTAGAAATAAACCATTTGTGCATAACTAATATATTATTATATGATCTTGAAGCCCAAAGTAAGCACCCTACTGATCTTGAAGTTGGAGCAACTTCAAGGAAAGGCGATTTCATAAACTTTGTTATTTCCGCGTATTTCTCTGAGGAATAATTTAATAATCTTGAACTTGGAGCAAGTTCTAGGAAAGGCGATTTCATAAAGTTTGTTATTTCCGCGCCTATTTCTCTGAGGAATAATTTACTAATCTTGAAGTTGGAGCAAGTTGTAGGAAGGACGGTTTCATAAAGGTTGTTATTTCCGCGCCTATTTCCCGATAAACAACCAAGCTTGCTCCTTGCCTGCTTCTTCGACACGCTCGCTTTTAGTTGCAAAAAAGGCGCCCAAATAACAATCGGCCATTGTAAATTAAAGCCACTCAAACCCATTCAAACCGCCCACATCTTTCTTTCTCTTTTTCTCTTTCTAAGTCAGATTTAGACTCTTTGATCTTTCAATATTTTCTTAAATGGTGAGCTTTCTATCCATAAGTTTTTAGTTCTTTCGCTTTCGGTTTTTTCTGTTTGGAGTAATTATAATTTTTTATCTTTTGGATTACTTCGAACCGGAGAGTTTCAAGCTTGTGCTGTGCCTGTGAAGTGGAAACATCGTTCTCGGTTGATGGAAGAATGGAAAATCGTAAGGATGAAACTGTTGTTAATTCGATTGTTTATCCTTACCTCTTTCCATCTTTTCGTCAAGCGAATTCCCATAATACAGTCGACGCCGATACCACCACTGAAACAGCTTATTGTCTGTTTTAATCTCCCTTTGATTTGTTGGAACTGATCATAGCTATTTGTATAGATTTTAGATTATCTTTAATGGGTTTGGAAGAGTTATTAATCAGTAGAATTATATTATTTTTGGTGGATACGAATCAAATTAACAAATTGAAAAAAAAAAAAAACTCTGAAATAGCTTTCTTTTTTTTTTAACATTCTGAAATGCCAACTTTTTTGCAGAAAAAAATATGATTATTGATTTCAAGATCCTAACTGTATCATTCATGCAATTTTAATTTTGTTGATATTTTAAATTTAAATTATTAAACTTTAAATAATTCAGATTTTGATCACTTCAGACTTGAATATCCTGTCATTATCATTCTCAAAATTTAATTTATCTATTATTTGATTATATTTTTAATAAATTTTATTTACAAAAAAGTCTAATTCCAACTTTTAAGACTATCTAATATAATATCTGTCAAGCACTTTGTTAACTCATCCTCAAAAATATTCTTTTATTAAGTGTAACAATTGACAATTAAAGAAAATAGTTCTCAATGAAAAAAGAAAAGGTAAAACTCTCACACCGTAAAGTTTTAGGAGAGTCATGTACATGTAATTAAAAAAAATCTCAATACGTTGAAATAATTAATTTTTTTTAAAGAAAATTACAGATATAGGCACTCATTAACGAAATTCTATCCACTCACAATGATGACTTGCAGTTACAGTTCAATATGTTTGGAAATGTTCTTAAAAGTTTTTCTTAGTTTAGTGCTAGCCAGATATACTTTTTGTTTAGCATCATTTCAATTTTTATTAATAGATACACATAAAACCTCATCTTTTTAACTTTAGTAACGTATATACGGAATTTTTTTATTGGACTTAATTAGCTGATGGTCAACCAAAGGTCAAAATAAGGACAGATATATAATTAAGAATTATTCAAACAGGTCATAATTACTAGTTCAAAGAATATAATATATTAATTATGACATGGAGATTAGTTTTATATCAAATATGATATAGGTACACCTTGTGGTTTAAAAAAAAAAGAATATAATATATTAATTATAATTATAACTTTAATGAAAAATGTAATACTAAAAAAAAGTCTTTTTGGTTGATTTTTTGCTAGCTATTTGCGTCATGCATACTTTTTATATTTTAAATTGTTATCCAATATACTTACTTTTTTAAAATTCTACAAACGGTATAAAAAACTATGACATATTTCATTTTTTTAATTAATTTTTTATAATATTCTCTAAAGCTTACGTGTCATCTTATTAATTTGGCTTATATAGTCTAAAAATACTTCAAATGTTCTGTCAGATAAATTTCTTTATTTTTATATTTTCTTTCAATTTATTTAAAAAAAATACACACAAGCAAAATCATCAATAAAATAGAGCCAAATAAGTTAACACGAAAATTTATTTGGAGTGCAAATGTGCTTATTTGTAAAGGAATTGCATGTATACATTGTTTAATGATATGGTCCTTTACTCCTTGATGATTAGACATTGATTCATATGAATTTTGAAATTTTGAAATTTTTAAATTTCAGCATCTTCAATTTTCTTATGATTAATTCAGCATAGTAAATCTGCCTATGCCTATCCACTTAATTGATTTCCAAAATTTCAAGGGAAGGGTCGATAGTACTGTTTTAAAATTTCATTTTTTTTTCTTTCTAGTTTAGAACCATAGAAGAAGATACAAACAAAAAAAAGTTTGAGATTTCTGCTCAGAAAAAGTTTGAGACTTGAAGGGAAGAGAATTTCTTAAATTTTTTGGCACATGAATTTCTTATATTGTCCAAACACTACTTACTCACCAAAAGTCAATTCTGATGGAGTTTAAAAATTCTAAAATTTCACGTCGCAAGTTTTTCAATTTCACGATGAAAAGTAATACCCCATTTCAGGAGTCACCCTTCGCATCGCATCAGTTGATTCAAATTGGAGAATGAACTCAAAGTTTTAATACTTGATTCTATCCCCCTTTGGTCATCCATTCCGTTTGTCAAATTGTTACTCAATTTGTACCCATCGTCACATCAGTTGATGTTTTTACAGATTAAAGTGCTCTCTCTTCTCTTACCCTTTTTCATTCTGCTTTCAGTTCTTGTATCTTCAGATCTTTCAAGTCTTTTACATTTTTAGACCTTCATTTTTCCGTCTTCTTTTAACCTATACTAATAGATCACGTGAAACAAAATCTAATGGTTTCAAACTTTCCATAAAAAAGTCTTTTCTTTTCTTCATAAGCTCTAAAGGTGTATATTGTGAATGAATTTTTAACTTAATGAGATAGAAGAAATCTTTGAACCATAAAGTGTCAGATTTAGATCTCATTATGTGTGGGTTTTGTCCAACTTTGTATAAGATTTATTCAATTATATATTAGTTCGTTATTTGGTTGGTTTGATCTTTTTGATATAATTAATTGATTATTTATGTTCAAGGTTAAAATATGATCGTAATTTCTCTTATATTGATAACTTTGTAAAAAAAATTGTATATTTGCAGTGATAATTGGTAAAAAGCAAACCTAATTTTAATATTAAAAGAATATTACCTAAATAATACTAATATTTTTATTGTCTTAACTACTTTTTTAGGTGATCCCTATTTATTTTTTGGTTTCAAGTGAAGTGATCTCTATTTTTAACTAATTAAATATTGATCCCTAAATTATTTTACTATATTATATATTGATTCTTAAATCTTTATTTCAGTGGAGTCAATTTATCTCAAAATTTATTTTTAATGAGTTTAATCTTTGATTTATCTTATATTAAAACATATATTATACTGATAAAAAAAACATATATTTTAAAAGATTTTAGTTACACTTAGCTACAACTCTGAAAAGGATGTAAAAGATAGAACATAAACAAAATGTTTTATGTTTGTGATTTGTTCATTTGTTTTTAGGCTGGTTGTATTCGGTTCTATTTGGTAAAAAAAATTTCTATGCAGTGTTCGAGTTTGGTTCCTCTGGGCATTACTATGTTTGAGACTGATTTAAGATCGATACATCTAAGTGAAACGAGTTCGTTCATACATATTAAATGAACATGTTTATAAATAATTAATACTAAATTCATAAAAATAATAAATAAATCACAACGAAAAAAATTAAAAATTAAAAATTTATGATATTATTAGAGTAAATGAGTAATATTGTTATTTTGTTATTATCTAATAGTAAACAAAATTTGAACTATAAACAAATAAAATTTAAACAATTTTTAAAAGAACTTATTCGTGAACATAAACAAAACAAATAAGTGTTTGTTCAAGATCGATTTATTTAATTGTTCATAATCATATGTTAAGTTTAATAACCAATATAGACAAATAAAAATTCAACTTGAATGCGTTGATCACTCTATTCATTTACATTTTTACACTCTGACTGGAATTTGGATTGGGGTGGGGAAGGGAATGGAAAAGAAAAACATGGAAATCTTTCCTTGTTTTTCCTTATTTGGATAAAATTTTAAAAATAATAAAGGGGTGGGGTACCCTCAAAAGTTTAATTTTTCGTTAATCTCAATTTAGGAGAAATGCTAAGCAGAGGAAATGAGTAAAAAAAAATTTAATTATAAAATTTCATTTATACCCTTGTGGTTCTTTTTTTAATTTTTAAATAATCATTATAATTATTTGTCTCTTATAACTTATTATTTGTGTCTTTTTTTTTGGTACAGTATTATTTGTGTCTTTTTAAACTAAGCATCAGGAAATTTTTCTATTTTACTCGAATTAAATTTATTTGACAGAAAAAACATATAAACCAATCAGCGAATTAAATGTCCTGAACTTAATGCATAATTAACTCTGAATGTAAATGAATTAAACAAATAGATCCACCATTTTCTCCTAACCAAATATATCTCTTCAATAGATTTAATTGCTCGTGGTTTTTTTTTCTTTAATTTTTTAAATATAAATTTAGTTGCAATGGTTTTGAATATTATTTTGCTTGCCCCATTCAGGATGCATCCAATGCTCTTGAGCTGATGGGAGTTGAATTGGCTAGGAAAAAAGCCGAGACAAGACGCATGGCAAGGTGGCTAAGCGCAAAGGAACTTGCAGTTAAAGGGAAGAAAAAAGAAATGCTAAGGATTAAGAGAGTGAACAATGTCATGTTTGCAGCGAATAGACGCCAGAAGCAAATGGTCGAAGATTTTCTGGTTGTGGCTGAAGCAGAGAACAGTGATCCCGAGACTGCAAAGATATGGACTGAGAGAGCTCTGAGGGAAGTTATCGAAGGAATGAATGATCTCATCAATCTTGAAGGAAACGATTTGCTGTAGACTGGCGGTGGTCACGTAGTGGACGCCATAGTCAGTAGGGTGATGTGTGTTGGAGCTCGTTACCGCCTTACCGCTAGTCTAGAAGAAACTGTGACTGCCTGTGTGGTCGCAGCAATAAAAATAATGCAAGTTTTAAGGTAATTTGATGTATTTGAGTCGAATAGTAGCAACTAGCTGGTGTTATCGTTTCCTTTGGTGAATTTGGCTATTGATGAGTTCTCTGACCATACTGTTTTACTGAAAATTTAGTCAGTAAGAGGCAATTGTCAAAGTGTTATCAATTGTAGGAAATATATGTTTGATAAATAACATTTCCTTTTATAATTAAAGTCGTCAGAAATTAAATTTTTTTGCCAGCTATTAGCACCAAATTCTTACGGACTTCAGCCCCTGTATGAAACAGGGTCCAGACCAAAAGAAACAACAAAGCCATTACAGAGCATACATCAAAAACAAAAGCGCCAAATCATAACAGATAAAAACTGTTATGTGTGACTTGGAATGGCTAGTCGGTTGGCAATTAAACCAAGTCGGTGCCTCCTATTTTAACCAATCAAAGCCATCCTTAATGTTGAAGCATGTTTCTTATTGGTTGCCTTCTTGCCAACCAATGGAAAGCTTTCGTATTAAAAGGGAATTTCGGCTGCCACATTTGTAGCCAATAGCATCACTTGCAACTTGCTCTAATATTGCTACTAGTTGTGTAATGAAGGTTCTTACACCTTCATATGCCGCCTCTTGCACAATTATAAAAGGGGCATGGATGCTGCATTATGGAAGTAAGCCAAGCACCAAGCCGAAAGTGAGAGCAATGCTAGAGAGTCGGGTATTTTGAGAACTATTGTTCTTGGGTTATAGGGAGAGCACTGTGAGTTTGAGTGCAAAATTCTTATAATTTTCATCTTATTATTATAGTGTAATTTCTTGTTGTCTTTGTTTGTAATTGTGTGCTTACAAGTTGAACCACATAAATCGTATGTCCTTATTAATTATTTTCTTGCATTTTATTTCGTGGTGCATATCCTCGTTGAATCATTTGTAATCAATTTTAGCCCCAGTGCGTAACAAAAACTGTTCCGCTCTCAAACTGGAAATAAAGGCTCCAAATAACTAGATCGCTATACTGCCAGCAACAAACAATCCTTTAGCCAGAATCGTTAAGCCAAAAACCTTCTCCCACTAACATCGATGAACCAAATCTTCCCAAAAACCAAAACCATTAGGTCTTTGGCATTACATAGAACACCTGACAAGCAAAATTAAAAAACGAAACACACATCATTAAAAGCTTGGTTTATTATACACCATTCTGCATACCAGCACTAAACTTATCCGAAAACAACCATACAAAAATAGTGCACAACCTATCCCCATTTTGACTAATTTCTAACATGATCCCGCAAATATTGATGCATAACCCCTCAGAAGGAACAAAAACGATCTCCTCACCAAGTAGTATATAACTAACCTGTAGACCCCGTAACATAATCCACCAGCCAATAAAGTTATAAAAGCATGATCTAAGAACCAAAATTTCAACCAAAATACTTGTAAATCCATCATCCTGGAAACGATTCCTAATTAGAAGTCCAGACACCATGAAACAGGAGAAACATGAGTGCAAACCTCAAACACATAGAAGTTTCAAAACCATCAGAAGAGCTTATTCGTAACCTATATGTGATTAATAATACCACAAATTCCAATCACCATATAATCCCAAAATCCTTTTAATCCTCCAAAATTATAAATAGAAAATAACTCAATCTCTTTCAGGCTTTCAGCCAATTCAATCAATCTCTCAACAACACAATTATCATCACAATTTGCAGAAAATCCCAACATTTTCTCAAGATTTCATGTGTCTTGTGCTTTCTTTTTTCAAGACTCTGTATCGATTTTGAAAATCACCGTTAGACAACAATTCATTAGCAAAATGATCATCTTGGTTCTTCTCAACTTGAATTGAATCACAGTTCTAATTAAATGATTTTAAATTTTTTCATTTTCCCTCTCCTGCCACGTTTCTTTTCTTTGTTAGAAAGCTTTCTGAATAGAGCCTCGTCAATATCTAACAGAGTGTCACCAAGCTGCAGCCACATCAAGGAAGGTCGTCACTCAGCTAACACAAAATCAGCAACAGCTCATCTCGGCCCAGCTCACTTCTACAATAACTTAATGTATTTATTGTTAGCTAGTTTGTTAAGTTTGTTAGCTAAGTTTGTTGTAACAAATTCTAGTTAGTTAAGCTAGTAGCAGTTACCAGTCAAAGCTATATATACTAGAACTTAACATTGTAAATGATTCAATTCTGGTTAGTGCGATACATTAACATTCTTCATTCTTCACTTTCTTGATATGATATTAGAGCTTTCGACATTTTCTCTAGCTCTCTCGATAGTTTCTTGATAACCAAACAGATTTCCATTCTCTACATTTCTTAATCTTCCTGATGGCTGCTCCATTGCATCAAGAAGATGTTTTCAGTCCATATTCCTTACATGACAATGAAAACCCCAGTCTTGTTCTTCTAACTCCTGTGCTCAATGGAAGAAACTTTCACTCTTGGTATAGAGTCATGAAGATGCATTGTTGTCCAAAAACAAGCTTGCTTTTGTGGATGGTAGTATCAAGACACCTGCCAAAACGGATCCTCTATTCTCCTCTTGGCAACGATGTAACACAACGGTTCTTTTATGGTTGCTTCATTCAGTTTCACCCTCAGTATCTCAAAGTGTGATCTGGTTGGATAGTGCGAGGGAAGTATGGAAAGATCTTCAATATCACTTTTCACAAAGGGATTCGTTTCGGGGAAATTCTATAGTAAGGTCATAAATTTTAACCTTATTATAAGGTCAACGTAAAAAACATATGATTAAACGTAAATTTAAAATCATTAGGCATAAAATATGTTAAATGTATTGTAAATACTTGATAATTAACTTAAGAATCAAGAACATGAGCATGTTAACGTCACAGGAGCAGTTCATGCAGAAATTGTTTTGTTGAGCGAAAACAATAATGAAGTTTTATCATCAGATCCTTGCAGCCAAGATCAAATTCCTTTTACTAGAGATCAGTATCATAAACTTCTTGCAATCATCAGTTCCACTGAATTAGCATCTTCTTCCACAGACAACATAAAAACAGTCAATGATACATTCTCCAAGTTACCAAAACCAGCAGGTATTCATATAGCAACCTATTCAATACGTAAGTCTCCTTATTCTTCAGTTTGGATCTTTGATAGTGGTGCCACTGATCGCATCATTTGTTCTCTTGCATTTTTTCATTCATATAAACCTGTTAGTAACATGATTGTGAAACTTCCTAATGGTGATCATGTGCCAGTCACTCATACAGGAACAGTCAAACTTTCTTCATCTCTGATTGTTATACATGCTTTATTTGTTCCACCATTTGCTTTCAATTTGATCTTTCTTAGTTGGTTAACCAAGTCCATTAATTGTCTAGTCATCTTTCATCACATTTTGCATTGTGCAGGATCTAATTTGTTGGAAGACAATTAGTTTGGGTAAGCAAGTGAATGGAGTATACCAATTAACCAAGCAAGTTCCACATGAACAGTTTCTTTCCAAAACTCCATCCGTTAATACACATATTGTAAATACCTCAAGTTTATATGATCTGTGCCACTATCGCCTTGGTCATGCTTCTTATCCTAGGCTAAAGTTGCTTCAAGCATTAGATTCTCCAACTTCTTTCAATAAAACTGTACCTTGTGACATTTGTCATTATGGCAAACAAAGAAGAAATTCATTTCCTGTTAGTTCTTCAGTTACTTATGCTTGATTTGATCTTATACACATAGACATATGAGGTCGATATCATACTGTTTCCATAGATGGCCATCTTTATTTTTTTGACAATTGTGGATGATCATAGTAAAGTAACATGGATTTTTCTTATGACAAAGAACAAAGGCAGAAGCTAGATTACTTATACAACAATTTTTTAACATTTGTTGAAACACAGTTTTCTATTAGAATCAAGTGCATCAGAACAGACAATGCTCAAGAATTCAATATGCCCTCTTTCTTTGCTTCAAAATGCATATTATATCAGACTTCCCGTCTGCAAACTAACTCCTCAGCAAAACAGTGTTGTTGAGAGGAAGCACCAGCATATCTTGAATGTTGCAAGGTGTTTAAGATTCCAAGCTAGTTTATCTGAGTATTTTTGGTCTGATTGCATCACTCATGCTGTGCATCCTAAAAATAGAGTTCCATCACCTACTATTCAAAACATGACTCCCTTTGAAATTCTTCATAATAGAAAACCAACATTTTCCCACTTAAAGGTCTTTGGATGCTTATGTTTAGCATCCACTTTATCTCATCCTAGAACCAAATTTGATTCTAGAGCTCGAAAATGTGTTTTTACTGGTTTTCCAAATGGCCAAAAAATGTTAAAAGTTGTATTCTATGTATTCTAAAAATGTTTTTGTCTCACAAGATATTATCTTTTATGAGCATATATTTCTTTCAAAGATCACAATATATCATTTGATATTGCTGCTCTTAATAATTTTGTTCTTCCTATTCCAAGTATACTTTTTGATATAGTTGATTTTATTGCAAACACACCTGAAAATCATTCTTCTGCTTCTAATCTTATATCAAGTCCTAATGTTGATCATAACTCTTCTACTTTTCATGATTCTATTCATACTTCAACTCTTGGTATTGATCATTCTTCTTTCACTCTTCCTAACATTAATCATACATCAACTCCTACTATTGATAATACTTCTTCTACTCTTCCTCAAAGAAGGTCAAATAGAGTTAAAAATCCACCAGCTTACTTGCAAGATTATATTTGTAATTTGGTTTCACCTGCTACTCATATCAATCCTCAATCAACATTTACTCATGCACAATACACGTCCACTACACCTTATTCTCGCTTAAAGGTCTTTTCTTATGATATTTTGACTCCCAAAAAAAAAGTTTTCTCTGTCAATATCACCTCGTTGACTCAACCAAAGACTTACAATCAAGCCATTAAGTATGACTGTTGGAAGGATGCTATGCAAGCTAAAATTGAGGCATTACAGGAAAATGATACTTGGGATCTAGTCACTTTGCCAAGAACCAAGCAAACCATTGGATGCAAGTGGGTGTATAAGATAAAGTACAAAGTTGATGGCTCCATTGAGAGATTCACTGTCCGTTCGGCTACCAAGGGCTACACACGGCAATTGGGAATTGATTTTCTAGATACATTTTCACCTGTTGCTAAGATGACAACCATAAGAATATTACTTCTTGTTGTAGTCATAAAGGTGTGGCACCTTCATCAATTGGATATCAATAACGTGTTTCTCCGTGGTGATTTAATAGAGGAAGTTTAAATCGACTTACCTCCAGGTTTTGTTTCTTCTACTCCTTACCAAGTCTACAAGCTCAAGAAGTCTTTGTATGAATTAAAGTAGGCTAGCAGACAATGGTACTCCAAGTTAACTAATGCTTTATTGAACCAAGGTTTCTACCAAGCTGTAGCTGACCCTTCACTCTTTTTAAAGCACACCAGTTCTTCTTTTATTGCTTTGCTAGTTTATGTGGATGATGTCATTTTGGCAAGCAATTGTTTGGATTTGATTTCTAGCATGAAAGCATATTTGGATACAGCCTTCAAAATAAAGGACTTAAGCACTTTTAAGTATTTTTTTGGGTCTTAAGGTGGTTCATTCTCACAAAGTTATTAACCTTTGTCAAAGAAGTATGCCCTGGATATTCTACAAGACACTAGTTTCCTTGGCAGCAAACCTACCTCTTCTCCAATGACATTACCACAAAAGCATTCTATCCATGAATCTACTTCTTTATTGCCAGGTATACCTCTTATAGATGCTTGGTTGGCAAGCTTTTTTATCTCACTTCTACTCGACCAGACCTTTTCTTTGCAGTGTAGCAACTTTCTCAGTATCTAGAAAAACCTACTGAACATCATTTAGTTGCAGCACATCGAGTTCTAAGATACATTAAGTCCTGTCTAGGTAAAGGGCTCTTCTTTCCTGCTAGTTCTACCCTGCATTTGAAGGCTTTCACTGATTCTGATTAGGTTGCTTGCCCTGGCTCTCGAAAGTCTATCACTGGCTATTGTGTCTTTCTTGGAGATGCTTTAATATCCTGAAAGTCCAAGAAGTAGCCTACAGTCTCTAAGTTTTCTTTCGAAGATGAATACATGCCTATTGCTACAGTTACATGTGAGCTCTAGTGGTTGAAATACTTGTTAACTAATCTACAAATTGATCATCCTCAAGCTGCACCTATATTCTGTGACAACAAGTCAGGTATCTATCTTGCTGAAAACCCTGTTTTCCATGAACGTACCAAGCACATTGAAATTGACTGCCACATTGTTAGACAGAAGCTTCACTTAGGTCTCATCCATCTTCTTCCAGTAGCTTCTTTTGATTAACTTGACGATGTTCTCACCAAGTCACTCACTCCCTTTATTTTCTCTCATCTTACTTCAAGCTGAGCCTACAAGATTTGTATGCTCCAGCTTGTGGGGGTAACAGATAGTGTCACCAACCTGCAGCTGCATCAAGGAAGGTCTTCACTTAGCTAACACACATTCAGCAGCAGCTCAGCTCACCCCAGCTCACTTCTACAACAGCTTATTGTATTTATTGTTAGCTAGTTTGTTAAGTTTGTTAGGTAAGTTTGTTGTAACAAATTCTAGTTAGTTGAGCTAGTAGCAGTTACTAGGCAGAGCTATATATACCAGAACTTAACATTGTAAATGGTTCAATTCTGGTTAATGCAATACAATAGCATTCTTCATTCTTCATTTTCTTGATAATATCCTCTAAACATCTTACTTTACGGCACTCTAATTTGGAAGATATAAATTACTTTCATGTTTTACCATTTTTAGCACTAATAACCAAAAGCTAATTTTTTCATCAGAAGAGTTATTGCCTTGTTGAATGTCCCTCCAACTCGACCATTTTTTTTCTTTGTCTGGTTAATTCAAGATTTAGCTAAGGCCGTGAAAGCTGAGTTGGCAATAATGCGAGAGGAGAAAATATGCATGGAAGCAAGGCTACTCTCTGCGAAAAGTGGTACTTGCAGAGAATAATAGAGTGCTTTTAGAGTATAAAGCCATAAAAGAATTGGTAGATTATTTGCTGGATGTTGTCATTGAAGCAAGAGGCGATACTGTTGACGAGAATAAAAGTCAGAATCTTGATGAGGAAACCAAGAAGAGCTTGATAGACGAAGCCTCCCACGGATTTCACTGAGAGTTAGTTTGGATGGGGTGAGATTGATTCTGGTAACATTGAACGGTAACATTGAACAGCGGTGGTGGTAAAATGGTGATAAAATGGTGATGTGTTTAGATTAATTGAGAACGGTGAGGTGAGTGTAATAAAAAAAAAGATGATTATTAAAAACATTGTATTAAAAAATGAAAAAAAAAAAGAGATAAATATGGAAATGCAGCACGGTGAGAATTTTCACCATGTCACATTGGAGCAATAGGTGAGCCAAACCAACCTTGAAGCTTTCAACGATGCACAATCAAGCCGGGGCTGCCCCACAGATGGCAAAATTGCTGTTATTAATATTGTGAAGGATGCCAACAAGGGTGGGAGCCGTAGTGACGAGGCCGAGAAATGTGGGTGTCTTAAGGGTTATGAGGTTTGATGAGTCAAAGCTGTGATATAGGCTTGAAGAGTTTATGTGTGTTAGTCAAACTCGTGATTTAATTTAATCGTCGCAGAGAGATAAGAGAGAAAGTAAGATTTAAATTCTGAATCTAATTTTGTTATTAAAGAGTTATAATAATCGTTAAGTTTAAATTGTTATCGTGTGTATATGTTTGCGTTTAAGAGGTTAATACTATTAATAAGTTAAAATATAATGTTGATGTAAGGAAATGCTGTGTTGAAGGATCAAGAAAGCTCGTGGGTAAGTGGTTTAGGGGCTTATGTGTTCTGTCAATGCTTGTGTTTCTAGGGGTTTAATGTAGTTTAAGTCAAAGAATCAAGCACATATAATGTTTAAGACTTAATAATTTCAGAAAAGTAATTTCTTGATCCCGTGTAACTGTATAATAAAAAAAATAGTGTTCTAGATGCCTTTGATTTTTTTTATTTATTTAATAAAAGATGAATAAAAAATAAAAAAATAATTAGACAAATAATAAAATTACAATGAGCTAAAAAATTTGCAATGAGAGCAGGGAGATCGGAAATTAACATCTAAAACTAAAAGGAAAGTGAAGTCAAATTTTCTTTTTCACTCTTCTATAACTTTGCACATTTGCCTTCTGATGATCTCCTCTATCCCTAGGTGAAGAGTGAATACCCTAAATATGAAGAAAATTACAATTACAAATATCTCTTTATTGATAAATTAAAAAATGATTAGTGAAGTCTGAAGTACCAACTTATTAGATATCATTCAATATCTCATATGAACTTGGTTCTATAATTTAAGAACAACTAAATTTTAATAAAAAAAGTTCCACTCAAAAAGGCATGTTTTACCATAACTTAATTCCTAACTCCATTATTTTGTTTTTTTGAAAAACAAAAATACCATATTAAATTTTTTCTATTCTTCGACGAAATCACCCAGACATCGTTGGGTGCACCAGGCTCCAAGGACCAGGCAAGCGCGAGAGCCCTCGATAGCAAGTTACTGTGAATGGGCTTTCCGGAAAAGAATAATGCAAAAACAAAGTGGGCCAATTATCCATGAATCATATATTAAGTAGACAAGAGCTTAGCCCAAAATGTGGACATTTATACTTTTACCTGTCCAAGCCCGCTTCTTTTAAACGCAGCTTCTTGCCTCGTCGGTCTCATATTCGCTTCCTGTATGGGAGAAGCGGAATTTAGAAAACGTATTTATTTTGAAGCATATTTGCAACGTAGGAATCGTCTTGTATAGATATAATTGTACCTAAGATGGTAGAGAATGATGAACAAAAAAATACAATAATGTTCACTGGGGGTTAAATGAAGATGAAAATCTTAAACATTGACTTGAACTTCAAACTTTTAGAATTTGAATTCTTGAAAATTGAATCAGTGAACTCTCACAAACAATCATGAACAAATTGTAGTACTAACTTCAAAGGTGCTGCATAAAATTTATTTCACTTTCACCAATCACAGTTTGCAACAATAATTATTGAAATAGTTTCAAGATACAATAGAGATCATTTTATACTAGTGAAATCAGACTATTAAATACCATTGATAAATACGAAAGTATCTTATCTTAGTTTTTTTTTTTTTGCACTAAAATTATGTCTAAAGGACTTGTATCTAGGATTGGCAATGGGCACCCTATAATTAGGTACCGACTATACCTGACTCGATTATACCGAGTTAGGGTACCTTATAACAGATAATTGTCAAGTTAGGATAGTAATATTACTACCCGTATCAGGTACGGGTAGGGTTCAAGTAGCACCCCTTGAGTACCCTAAACCCAAACCCGATTATGATGTAACTGGGTAGTTAGCTTACCCAAACCTGGTACCCAAACCCGTTTAGTTTTAAACGAGTAATAACAGGTATCCTAACCCACTACCCGTTTATGTGCACAAATAAATGGCATGTAAGTGTAAGTAATGAGATTTGAACCTTGGCAAAAAAAAAAAAAAAACTCATGCATGTGTATTACCAAATACATCAATGTTTTTATTTAATATAATTTGTTATAAAATATATTTATATCTTAGAACCAATTATATTTAAAAGTTTAATTATCCAATTTAATGAAATGTTTTTGGCAAATAATAATAATAATAAAAAAATAATAATAATAATAATAGTATGATTATGCTTAAGATAATATGAATTTTAAAATCTATATATAAAATATTGAAATTAAATTATGAAAAATTTATATAATAAGTTAAGATAAAATTCTTAGCATAGTTGATATTTTAGTATAATATATATACATATATATATATATATAAATATATAAATATATATACATATATAAATATATACAATTGTAAACTATTAACATTAACTTATACAACTTATTATGATAAGATATACATGATAACAAATTACTATAATATATAATATACAAATCATTACGACAAGATAGTAAGATGTATATATTACAATGTAATGTTAACATATACAAATTATTATGATAAAATAAACATGATAAGATATTATAATGTATAATATACAAATCATTATGATAAGATAGTAAAATGCACATATTACATTGTAATGTTAACATATACAAATTATTATGATAAGATATACATGATAAGAGATTACTATAATATATAATATACAAATCATTATGATAATATAGTAATATGAAAAAAAAATATTTTGTATTTGTCATAGTATGTTAAAAAAATATTTATGCAATAAAATTTTGTGAGCCTAAAAAAATAAAGCATAATAAAAAATTATGAAATTGAATTAATTAATTAAACTTAAGATAATAAGTTTTTTAATTTTTAGCATTAGCCAATGAAATTAAATTAATAAAAGTTTCATAATTAGTTAAAATGTAATTCTCACACATTCACCATTAGCATATATGATATTATAGTATATTTATATAATACAAACTGTACTTAAAATTGTAATTTTCAATTTTAATAAAATGTTGACTAAAAAAATTATTGAAACATAATAAATTAATTGTGAAATTAAATTAGTTAATTATGCTTAATGAATTAATTGTGATATTATAGTATATGTATTATAGTATATGTGTATATATAGTATATATATAGTATATTATATGTATATCATACATATACTATATATATATATATATATATATCATATCATATATTATAGTATATGTGTATATACATCAATCTAATCTTTTAATATTATGATCGTTGATCAAATTAATCAAGATTACATGAATATATCATAAGAAATCAAATGTTTGAAATTAGATATATAAGATTATATTCTAATATATGACAATAGATTGAATTGAAAACATTTTATAATAAAGTAAAAGTTAAATAATATGCAACAGATGGATCATGAATATAGCATTTTGTTATTATAAATTTATCAACTATCCTTGAGAGTTAAAATTATTTTAGAAAAAAAATTAGTGCAACAAATAAATTAAATTAGTTAACTATCTTTTGTAAATAAACTAAGATCTTGATTAATAGGGCTGTCGTTTGTTTAGGTTTAGCTATTTTTCTGTAAAAGGATCTGTGTGTGTGTGTATATATATATATATATATATAATATATATTGAAATTTAATAAACTTTTATTATTAGAAATTGTTGGCATCGTACTTGACAAACTCAGTAATGTTTAACCTTTGTTTTGCCAATTTATGAGCTACCCTATTACACGTTGAGAGAACCATGAAAGAGTTTGAGACATTGGCAACAGAAGCTAGATTTAATGCTTTGAAACTTGTTTGTAATTTTTGGGTGATGGAATTGTACAAAATGTGAACAAGTCACGAGTACAATAATTGATCTACAGTACTCTAATTAGGAAGCCACTGCCTATATAATTGTTTTGGTGCTAACTTGTAAACAAAAAATATATATATTATATGTATATATTATATTAAACTAGTTTATATATGTGTATTTTGTTTGGGTGTTAAAATTGATGTTTGATTGGAAATGTTTGTAAGTTTAACCATTATTGTATTTAATTTTGAAACTTGAATTTTTTTTATAAACCTTTTAAAAATGTCGTCTGTTGGAAATGTTGAGATTGTTGATGAGAATGATAAAGTTACAATCAGTCCATCGGCTATGGGTTCAAGTTCGGGAAACACAGACATGCATGCTCCTAGTATTCCCTAGTCCTGCTAGTTTAGCTCCAACATCATCTATCTCATCAATACCACCATTATCGGATTCAAGTAAGAAATGGCCTCGCAAGTTAACTTCGGAGGTTTGGGAGCACTTTGAAAAAAAAAAACTATAAGTGGAGAAGTAGTAATTTGCAATTATTGTAAAAGAGTTCTTAAAGCTGATAGCAAGAATGGAACAAAAGTTATGAAAAACCACATGGGTACTTGTTCAAGTAAAAAGAATTCAACCATTGAAAAATGCTTTGAAAAGCAAAAGATGATTAGTGTGGATCAAAAAAGTGATGGGAAGGTTTGTTTTGGAAGTTTCACATTTAATCAAGTCGTCTCAAGAAATGAGTTGGATGGTGCTATAATCTTGTATGAATATCCTATTTCTATTGTGGATCATGTTGGTTTTTGGAGATTTGTTGCTAGCCTCCAACCTCTTTTTAAGATGGTTTCTCAATACAATTAAAAAGTTGACATCTATTGAAATTGTTTAAAGGTCAAAATTTTGAATTATTAAACAGGTAATTAAATGGGTTGGGTAATAAACGGGTAGTGTCAAAATTATTAGGGTAGAGTTCGGGTAGGAAGGAAAAAAATATCTAGTTAATTATAAGATTCGAGTAGTGTAATATATAAATGAGTTCAGGGTAGGGTACCTCAAAATAAACAGGTACCCTACCCGTTGCCATTCCTACTTGTATCAAGTGTGTTAGAAATAAACCTTGATTTCTCTATTTATAGATATTTCTTTCAAAAGGTGTGATTATCAATCAAATGATATAATCATTCACTTATGTTGTTTACTTCAATAAACACTTGTTTCCAAAATAATCACAAATTATCAAAATAAATGATTATACTTTTTAACCATTGAAGAGTGAATGAACACTTTTTGAATAAATAGGTAATTATTCAAAGAAGAAACTATTCATTGAAAAATTATATCCAACTTTTGTACTAGTTTCTTATTCCATTGATTAAATATCATAATTAATTAAAATTTTTCACTTTATTTTGAAATTTTTTAAATTGAGAAGTGGCTTGTGAGTGGTGACTCTTACTTCAACTTAATTAGATTAAAAAATTCTTCATGTGCTGGAAAACTTTGAAAGCATTTTATGTCCATAAAACATCATTTATCGAATTACTTTCAATGATAACAATAAGTCAACTACGAGTATTCTTGAAATCAAATGCAGCAAAATTATTCACTCATGATTGTTACAATCTTAATAGAAAAGAATCAAAATTGGAATTCCCTCCTTTTTGTGATTTGGGATCGGTACTCATAACTAGAGTAGTTCAGCCCAGTTCATAATGAACTTTGTTAAAGAGTCGAAGTTCAGACCCAATTTGATAAACTCAAGAGCTTGTCAAGTGTTTCAAACTACCTCACAAGGCTTCCTTATACTAAAAGATAACGTCACAAATCACTAGTTGCTCCTCGTGATTCCTAAAGTGACACTCAACTCTATAAATTCTAGCCATTTTCTGAAGTTTCATAGATCTCCACTTTCTCTTTCCTAGCACCTTCCTCCTCAATACCTCTATCTTTCTTCTTTGTTTTATTCATATATCCTGCCCTCCAATTTGATGCTCAATCCTTTTAATTTCTTTCTCACTTGGATGCTAAATGAAGCCGTGTGAGAAATAAATTGATATAGCTGAGTATCAAGGGAGAAAATAGAAAACAGAAGTGGTGGGATTTCTTAGTATAATTTCTACTTTCGACATGATCATTTAATTCTTTTCTTTTCATTTATCAATAACTTAAAGCCAGCCAACCAGCTAGTTTAGTCTTTGTGTCAATAAATTGTTGTTTTGCAGGTTGTTTATATATCACTACGCATGGCAAAGCTAATCTCAAATTTTTGTTACTGTAATATTCAGAATGTTGCTCGTTACCGCAGGCTAGCTATATCTAGTTTCAAGCAAGTAGAATAATTTCACATGAAACTGAAGCTAGCAGATTGACAAGTTTACCTAAATGAAGGACAGTACTGTTGGGGTTTGCCTTGAATCCCACATCGAAAATATAGGAAAAGTTATAAGAGCTCTTTCCTTATAAATAAAGTGTCAGGCTTAATTTGTAAAATATCCCAGATAGTTATAGAGTTTGAGCTATTATAAAAGGGTGTAGTTGAGCTCTTTGGGTAGTTGGGCTTTGGGTTTGTAAGGAGTTTGCAATTTGTCTCTTCTAAAAATTGCACAGTTGTAATTGTTTGATTGATTATTAATTTGGTTGGATGGTTGTAGGCCAATTTAGTTGGGCCAAACCACATTAAAAATTATTTTGTTTATTCTTTGTTCCTTCCATTTTGTGGGTGTTTGGTTTGAGGGATATTTTTCCCAACAAGTAGTATCAAGAGCTAAAGGTTTGTGATCCTGAGAGAGGAGGAAAGCTATGGCTGAAGCTATGTCTGGAGGTATGCCTAAATTTAAGATTCCTTTATTTGATGGTAAAAGTAATTTTATGTTATAGCAAAGTACGATTCAGGATCTTCCAGTGCAACAAGGTCTAGATTTGGCATTAGAAGAAAATAAGCCAGATGAAATGTCTAATAAGGATTGGGTTGGAATCCAAAAAAAGGCTATGAGCACAATTAAATTGGCACTTGCTCCAGAGATTAAGTATAATGTATTGACTAAGACGACACCAACCAGATTGTGGAAGAAGCTGGGAGACATCTATGCATCAAAATCGCTGACGAATATATTGTGTTTGAAGATGGATTTGTATTCTCTAAAGATGGATGAAGGTACGAATCTCCATGATCACTTAAATGAATTTAATAGACTAGTTTCACATTTATTAGCTATTGATTCCAAAGAGTTGAAAGAAGAAGAGAAGGCATTGCTGCTGTTGTCATCTTTGCCTAAGTCTTATAGACCTTTAGTTCAGACTTTATTGATAAGTAAAACTACTTTAACATTGGATGATGTGATTGCCGTGTTGCATAAGAATGAAAGATTTATGGGCAAAAAAGATTCTTTAGCTGCGGGAGGTGTACTAGCTGTTGTGGAAGGTTCTACTTGATGGAGGACTAATGAGAGACATGGTGGATCAATGGAGAGATCAAGATTCAGAGATTATAGTAAGGTGGAATGTTATTATTGTGGAGAGAATGGTCATATTCATACACACTACAAGACATTAAGAGAGGATATGGCTGCATTCAAGAAGGCTCAGCAAAAGAGTGATGATGGAAAGAAGAATGAGACATGTGTTGCTCTGACTGATTCAGATGATGATGTATTAGCAACTTGTTTAGATGGGTCTCATACTTATGAGAAAGGTTGGGTTTTGGATTCAGCTACATCGATGCATATTTGCAATAATGAAGATCGATTTGATGAATTGAAAGAGGTTGAAAGTTTAGGCAATATTGTGGTTGGGAATGGTAATCTAGTGAAGATTGAAGGTATTGGGAGTGTTGAACTCAAGCTTCATGATGGTGGTGTCAGGACTCTTCGTAATGTGAGGTATGTACCCAGTTTTAACTACAATTTGATTTTTGTGGGTGAGTTAGCTTCACGTGGGTACACATATGTTGGTAATAATGATTGTTGCAAAGTATACAAGAATGGTGATTTAGTTTTGCAAGGAAAGAGGAATGAGAAACATCTATATTTGCTTGATGATGCGAAGGATAGAGTTGTTTCCAAGAGTAAGAAGATTCAGAGGCATGTTAGTTTTTTAGATGTTGTTGAGCAATTCAGGGAGTTTGGGGATTCAAGTCAAGGGAGGATTTGTTGGGGTTTGCCTTGAATCCCACATCGAAAGTATAGAAAAAGTTATAAGGGCTCTTTCCTTATAAATAAAGTATCAGGCTTGGTTTATAAAATATCCCAGAGAGTTATAGAGTTTGGGCTATTATAAAAGGGTGTAGTTGGGCTCTTTGGGTAGTTGGGCTTTGGGTTTGTAAAGAGTTTGCAATTTTTCTGTTCTAAAAATTGCACAAGTGTAATTGTTTGATTGATTATTAATATGGTTGGGCGGTTGTAGGCTAATTTGGTTGGGCCAAACCACATTAAAAATTATTGTGTTTGTTCTTACTCTCTTCCATTTTTGGGGTGTTTGGTTTGAGGAATGTTTTTTCCAACAAGTACTGCCTAGAATTAGGTCAGCTTCCCCATGCCCTATAGCTAGTAAATACCATATCTACTATGACAATCCAATAGTAGATGCCTTGCCTTTGAAAAGATTGTAGAATCATCGTTTGAAAACAATAGCTTTATTACTGGTAGGAAAAATTTTTCAGGATTATCTTTACTTTGTGATTTTTAGGGGATTAAAAGATGGATTCTAAGCCATTTCTAGTGATTCTCTTCTTTGGTTAGCTTTGGGGAAAAATATAAGAAAGACAAATGATTAGTTATATATACTTTTAAATACCAAATACATCATTTTAATCCTAAATTTTACCAAAAAAATAATTCTATTTTATCTTCTTTTTTTATAAATTTTTTATATCCTTTTTATGGTTTTTTCTATAGTTTCTTGAAAAATTTTGGTTTTAATCCAAGAGTGCCTTTTAAAAGTTAATTTCAAACCATTTAGATTAAAAGTAGGATTATGTTTAACCATGATTGTTAGTTTGCCTTTCTTTTTCTTTTTTTTTTTTATTTATAATTTTTCAAGATAATATTTAATTTTTACTATATAATTTTATACACCAATTATTCATTTTTTATATAATTAATGTGAGTTAATTGAGTTAATTATAAGGGTAAGTTTTTGATATACCAGAATATTTTAATTCTACAAGTAGGATTAAAAAATTGGATTATCATTTCATCTACCTTCAGTGGAAATAAAAAACTCCATAAGCGGGTCTTTTTGCATGTCATGTGTCCTTTTAAACAAAAAATCAATGAGTCAAAGTTATTAAAAGGACACATCACTCTTTTTACATGCCATGTGTTCTTTTAAACCGAAAGTCAATGAGTCAAAGTTATTAAAAGGACACATAGCATGTAAAAAAACTTGCTTACAGAGTTTTTTATTTCCACTTAAGGTAGATAAAATAATAATCCTAAAAAATTATAAATTTCTCACTTTTCTTAAAAGTTTTTTATTTTAAAATATTCTGTAAAGATTATGTGTCGCTCATTTAATCTTTTGTTAAGTCTAAAAATTTCACTAACAATGTATTAGATAATTCCTCTAATTTGATGAGAATAAGTCATAATACTATTTACATGTCTTTCAAATAGTACAGTAAAACCTCTTTAAATTAATATTCTTGGGATCTATCATTGAGTATTAATTTAAAGAGGTTATTAATTTAAAAAATTTTACCTTGTGAATTGTATTGTAAAAAATGTCTGTTTAATTTTCATATTCTTTAAATCCTTCTAATAACTCTATAGCTTTTAATTTCATAAAAATCTCATCGCAAATATATTTTTAATATATTTTATACTTTTTTAATTCCTAAATTAAAAAAATCATAAAAATGATAGTCTTTTGCAAATTAACATCTTGAAATACTTTTTAATTCTTGAATATTATATAACATATTTTGTATTTTTTTTATCAAATTATTAATTTATATGTTAACTGAGATTGAAATTTTACACTAAGTTTTAAAATAAAATTATTAATTATTACGATAGAGGGATTTATTAAGTTTTTCGATTGGCTTGAGTTGGGACAATGATTTTTTTATTAATTTAAAGAGGTTATTAATTTATAGGGGTTCTATTATATAAAATGACATTTTATATTAAGGATTTATATACGATGCACTGACAGTATACAATCTCTATATACTATCAATGCAATAGAGGTTGACGTCTAATCAATAAGTCTTTATAAGTAAATTGAAAAAAATTATTTGTATTTATTTTTAAAGGCTTGGTTTCTTTTTTCAATTTGCTTATTGATGAAATGTCAATCTCAAGTATATTGACAGTATATAGAGACTATATACTATTAAAATATCATATATAAACTCTTATATTAATACATAAAAGCCAAAAACATAAAAGCCAAAACTTTTGACTAAATTAAAATATCTTAAAATAAAAAATAACTATATTTTCAATTTTTTAGAAGATAGACATCTATATATATAAATATATATATATATATATATATATATATTAAAATTATAAATAAATCAATTATCTATTTCAATTTTTTCAATGTATTGATTTAAATCAATGTACTACTAACAATTATATTTTCTCAATTTTCTAAAAGATAAACATTTATATATGTTCAAATAAAAAAAATCAAGGATTAATATCTAATACACTATCGGATTGGTGGAGTTTTTTTATTCCATAAGCAGGATTAGGATGATTACACATATCTTTGAAAAACACTTAAAAAAATAAAAAAAATAAAATAAGACATGTGTAATCATTTTAATCTGCTTTTGGAATCAAAAAATTCTACTAATGGTGTATTGGATAATAATCCAAAAAACAATTATCTTTTATCAATTTCATTACCCATTTTTTATCATTGTTAACTAATTAATGCTTATGCATGTATGTATGTATGTATGTATGTATGTATGTATGTATGCTCACTTGGATTGCTCCTCTATTGGTTTTTGTTTTTTTGCTCTGTTTTGTTTCATGTCCATTCCTTCTAAAGTGTTTTTTTTTTTTTAAATGAAATGATTCTAAAGTTTGTTTATTGTATTTGTGAAATTACTGCGGTGTAGGAAAGTTTATTGGTTAAGATTTCAAAATCCTTATACTTATCTGTTTAAATATGTATGTTTTAAAAATAAAGTCAATGTAATATTTTACTTTATTTATCCATAATACATCCATTTTAATCTATTATTTATAAAGAAGGCTAAAAGGTATGCATAGACTTTGGGCTATTTTGCATATGTGCAACTATCAACCTTTTTTTCTTCATTTAATATGTAATATTTAATATAATCCAATACGAAATATCAATACAAAAAGTGTACTTGGTAAAAAAAGCACTTTATTTTTTTATTTGAATAAAATATTCTTTATTTTATTTAATTTTTTCACCATTAATTGGCTAATTAATTTTTATTAGCCAGTGAGCTATTTATGTTTTTTTTGTTAAAGTTTTTAATGTATTTTATAGTATTTTACTATTTTCAAATTATATATATAAATATTTGTATAAACAAATTAATAATATTAAATAGAATCATCTTTTGTGATATAAATAAATAATTAATTATGCCAAACATTTTTTTAATAGTTTAATTTTATTTATATTCAGACTAATAAATTTTCTTTTTGTAATTATACACTATTTGTTCGTCTCATAAATTTTAGAGATTTAAGTGTGTATATATATATGTGTGTGTGAATAATATTAAAACACCTAATAGTTATTAAGTATAACATAATAAGTTAATTTTGATCTTAAATTTTCTCCCTCTTGCAAATGCACACCTCAATGTTCTTGTGAAGCCTCAACAATTGCCAGAAAGTACCAGCAATGTGACCAAGTAATTCGTTTCTTGAAGGGTTTGAATGACAACTTTGCAACTGTCAGATCTCAAATCATGTTGATGGAGCCTCTCCTTCCAATTAACAAGGTTTTTGCATTAGTTGTCCAACAAGAAAGGCAAAACCAATATGCCTATTCTTCATCTCAGCAAGTTGATTCCAATGTCTTTAACACTAGGCTATTACATCAGGAACTCAGCATACTCCAAACTTCAAAAGGCAGTCCTTCTCCACTCCCAAGAGGCCCTTATGTTCATTCTGTGGGTACCAAGGCCATACAGTGGATAAATGCTACAAGAAGCATGGTTATCCACCTGGGTACAGAACAAGAAATAAGAATTTCAGCAGTGTTAATAATGCTACAGGAGTAGTTCATGTAGATACTGATTTGAACAACACTGAAGTTCTATCTTCAAACCATTGCAGCAAAGATCCAATTTCCTTTACTAGAGATCAATATCATAAACTTCTTGCAATGATCAGTTCCACTGAATTAGCATCCTCTTCAACGGACAACATCAAAACAAGCAATGTAACGTTTTTTGAGTTACCAGAACCATAAGGTATTCACATAGCCACTTGTACCATAGATAAGCACCCTTACTCTTCAGTTTGGATTTTTGATAGTGGTGCTACAGACCACATTATCTGTTCCCTTGCATTTTTTGATTCATATAAATCTGTTAGCAATATGATTGTCAAACTTCCTAATGGCAGTCATGTGTCAATCACTCATATAGGCACTGTTAAGATTTCCTCATCTTTGATCCTTACAAATGCTTTATTTGTTCCAGCATTAGCCTTCAATCTTATCTCTGTCAGTCAATTAGCAAAATCTAGTAACTGCCTAGTCATATTTCAGTCACATTTTTGCATTGTGTAGGACCTCAATTGTTGGAAGATGATTGGTTTGGGTAAGCAAGTGAATGGACTATACCAGTTAATCAAGCAAGTTTCACACGTTCAATTTCCTTCAGCAAATTCTTCTTTTCATAAACCTCTTGTAAATACATCAAGTTCATATGATCTGTGGCATTATTGATTTGGTCATGCCTCCTATCCTAGGCTAAAAATGCTTCAAATATTAGATTCTTCTATTACTTTCAATAATGTGTCAATAACAGTTGCTAAAGTACTTGTTAACTGATTTACAGATTGATCATCCTCAAGCTGCAGCCATATTCTATGACAATAAATCAACCATCTACCTTGCTAAAAACCCCGTTTTCCATGAACGAACCAAACACATTGAAATCGACTGCCATATTGTTCGAGAAAAGCTTCAATCAGGCCTTATTCATCTTCTTCTAGTACCCTCTTCTGATCAACTTGCGGACGTCCTCACCAAGCCACTTACTCCCTCCATTTTTTCTCATCTTATTTCCAAGCTGAGCCTACAAAATTTGTATGCTCTAGCTTGTGGGGGTAACAGATAGCATCACCAAGCTGCAGCCACAGCTGCAGCCACACCATCATACAGGGAGGTCTTTAGTTAGCTAACACCAGCAGCTCACTTTAACTTGTTGCCTATTGTACTTATTGTTATCTAGATGGCTAAGTTTGTTAGCTTACCTAAGTTTGTTGTAACAGAACTATAGTTAGTCTATAGTTAGTTAAATGACAGTTAGTAGTTAGAGTTATATATATTCAGAACTTGATGTTGTAAATCAATTTCATTCTGATCAATACAACAGAAGTTTTCTTCATCATTCAGTTCTTTAATATACAAAGGCTGATACCAGACCCAATCCCATCCTACTGGTAAAAAAGGACACGATCACAAGCTTGACCCCTATTATGAAAGTTGGCTTTATACTAAACCATCAGATAGCCTTCTATATAGAAATAGAATTTCCATGTTGATTGAGGCTCAGAACAAGGGGAGAGGGAAAGAAAGAAGCAAGCGTTCCAAGTGAAGCAAAGGACCTAATGACAGCCATGCAGCACCTTCAAGTTTTCGAGCAGCTCTTTCAACTACCGCCAAAGGTTATACAATATCAGCGTTGCGTCAGCTAAGCAGAGGTGACCAATGGGAGTGAAAGGAGAGGATTGAGGAAGGCTTAGCTCTGCGGATCTTTCTCGGGAAGACGACGGTGTTATTGACAACGCCCATTATTTCAGAATCTTATCAAACTCGCATGGACTTTTCATGATTCTTTAAGTGTGTAAAATATAAAAATCAAGGAAATAAAATATGCAATTGACAAATTGATACAAGTAGCTGCATCCTAGCTTAGTGACTAGCTCCCAGAGTCCCGGGATGCTACTCGAACCTTTCTTTTAGACCTACAAACTGCATATGAGAAATCCTATGACCTCTCAACAACAATATTTGAGCATCCAGAGATGAACTCCTGGGAGAACTTTTGTCGGTCAAAGCTCTTTCCATTAAGTGCACAAGCAGTGCTTCATGTCAAAAGCATTGCTCGGGAAGGTCTTGTCATCCGCACCTAACAGTGAGTTTTCTGTTGAGCCAGATATGAGTTTGTAGCAAGTAATTTCTTTCTTATTATACACATATATGAGCTTTTGTGTGCAAAAAAAAAAGGACATAAAATATAACAATAATTGAGGAGATTCAGCAAACACAAGGCAAGGAAAGTTTTCATTAGGTTTTTTTAACATGGGCTGCAAGTCTCTGTCTCTATATAATATAAGGGAGAGCCAAGGTAAGGAAAGTTTTCATTAGGTTTTTTTAACATGGGCTGTAAGTCTCTGTCTCTATATAATATAAGGGAGAGCAGGTTACGGAAACAGAGATAAAGAGAGGCAACGACAACCTAAAGAAGCTTAAAGCCACAAAAACCGAAAGAAGGAAAGGGAGTTGAAACAGAGGATTGTTGTATTTTGAAATAGAGGATCCTCTATTTACTAAGCTGTTGTATTTTGCTAGATCCAAAGCTCAGGAATTGAAGCAGGAATGCGTAAAAGTTGTTGGATCGATCCTGAGCTGTTGTAGTAAGGTGGAGTAGCTGGAATTTGTAGCAATAACCAGAATAGAACCTTGCAAGCTGTGACCGAAAGCTAAAAAGTAACAGAACCGAGAGGAAGTAGGAACCGTCGAAGCAATAGCAGAACCAAACCCGGTGCAGTGAGTTGGAATCAAACCTACCAGCTGGTCTGTTACTGAAGCAGAAAACTGTGAAGAATCGACAACTAGAATCGTCTCTTTAAATTTAAAACTATCGACACCTAGAATCGTCTCTTTAAATTTAAAACTATCCAATCAACTTTAGGTTGAACCACACACAACCTCGATGAATCAAACACCTCCTATTCATTTCCTAGAATAACTGCAATCATGGGAGCTATTTTCTCAGTTCAAGATCCAGAAAAACAATATTGAAAACCCAGTTGCCACAGAGACACGTATGGTAACTTTCACCTACCAAATCTGAACTTAGAAGATACATCAGTGCAACTTAAAGACAAGGGAATAGCAGAAAGCACTCAATCAAATACATATAATAAGAGAGAACATACCCCAATGGTCTTTGTATTAAAGGAATTAACTTCAACAGATGGAAACGAGAAATGGATGCCAGGGAAGCTTCCAGGCAAGGCAACTTGGCAAATTTAATATCCTTACAAACGAAAGGGCATTATAACAAGGAAATAGCATGGTATGCTAGGCTAATTAACAAAGCCATTAAATAATGAAGTAAAATGTAATAACAAAAATTGTCAGGAACCAATTGTTGAAAAAAGCTTGACAAGGAACTATAGTAAACATTAGCAAGCAGAAATAAAACAGAAGCCAATATGAATTCATAGAAAATAAAATGAAGTCCTACAGGTGCACTGAATATTTATCATTAATAAAATTTGAACAACCTGTTGGGAAAAATATCCCTCAAACCAAACACCCACAAAAACAGAGGAAAGCAAAAATAAACACAACAATTTTTTAATGTGATTTGGCCCAACCAATTTGGCCTATAACCACCCAACCAATCTAATAACCAATTTGACAATTACAATCGTGCAATTTTTAGAAGAGAAAATTGGCAAACTCCTTACAAGCCAAACCCAACTATGCAATTTTTAGAGAGAAAAATTGCAAACTCCTAACAAAGATCCCAAAGCCCAACTACACCCTTTAATAGCCCAAACTCTATCTATTCTATCGGTGTTTACAACTCATTGGGACACTTTACAAACCAAGCCTGACATATTATTTATAAGGGAGAAGCCCTCATAACTTCTTCTATACTTTCGATGTGGGATTCAAGGCAAACCCCAACAAATCCTCCCTTGACTTGAATCCCCAAACTCCGCAAATTATTCGACAACATACAAACCATTCTCAAATTGAAGAATAACTCCATCATTGTCATCACTACCATCCTCATCATCTTCCTCCAATCATCTTCTTCTAAATCATCATCATCATCATCATCTTCATCTTCATCTTCATCTTCATCTTCTTCAAACATAGCTTTCATCTTCATCTTCATAGCTTTCTTCTTCTCGCAGGATCACGAACCTTTAGCTCTTGATACCACTTGTTGGGAAAAATATCCCTCAAACCAAACACCCACAAAAATAGAGGAAAGCAAAAACAAACACAATAATTTTTTAATGTGGTTTGGCCCAACCAATTTGGCCTATAACCACCCAACCAATCTAATAACCAATTTGACAATTACAACCGTGCTATTTTTGGAAGAGAAAAATTGCAAACTCCTTACAAGCCAAACCCAACTATGCAATTTTTAGAGAGAAAAATTGCAAACTCCTAACAAAGCTCAACCATGCAATTTTTAGAGAGAAAAATTGCAAACTCCTAACAAAGATCCCAAAGCCCAACTACACCCTTTAATAGCCCAAACTCTAGCTATTCTATCGGTGTTTACAACTCCTTGGGACACTTTACAAACCAAGCCTGACATATTATTTATAAGGGAGAAGCCCTCATAACTTCTCCTATACTTTCGATGTGGGATTCAAGGTAAACCCCAACACAGCCTTTCCAGAATGCAACTTCATGAACTGAGCTTTTATCAAAATCTCTGAAAATTTCATAACGGCACAGGAAGGTTAAAGATGTGAGTCACAAACTTCCAACAATGTCATGGCAAGAAGTAAAAAATCAGGTTCACAAGAGCTTCAAGAAACATCAGTCTTGTAAAATGATACAATAATAACACAGGAATTATACAAGAATTCCATAATAGACTAACATTTTTTAGGCCCCTTTTTCCATTTTTCCTTCATGCCTTCATGTCTTGTAAAATTATACAAGAATTCCATAATAGATTAAGATTGTTAGGCCCCTTTTTCCATTTTTCCTTCATGTCTTCCATTTATCTTAATGATTCATTCTTATCCTATATTATTTGCAAATAATAAATCTCTATTTAGTCATGGAAGCTCACCCAAACACAAAGCGGAAGAGTTAGCAACCTTTTTTCTAAAAACTGAAAGGAATCTATGTAATGTATGACATAGCATGTTATTAATAAACAATTATCATATATTTTAGAAATGAAAAATAAAAAGTATATTAAACAATTAATATATTGACTTTCCCTTCAAACTCTCCCTTTTAATTTCATTTTCCAAATCTATATATGGGCATAATAACTGCATACTATGATAAACTCTCCCTATTAAACACAAATCCCATAAAAACCGCACACCATTCAAACTTTCCATTTCCAGATCACGTTACTACCTTTTAAACTCATAGAAATTGCTATTTCCGTTTCATCCAAGCCTCCTCTCCCTCTTTTGAACTTCAGTTTTTAAGAAACACTCATGGATAACACTAAATCCTATTTTAATATCTGCCTCG
This sequence comes from Heritiera littoralis, assembly GCA_031772115.1. Classification (NCBI taxonomy): domain Eukaryota; kingdom Viridiplantae; phylum Streptophyta; class Magnoliopsida; order Malvales; family Malvaceae; genus Heritiera; species Heritiera littoralis. The sequence continues at coordinate 1,471,485 of JAPDPK010000135.1, read as the reverse complement.
GCAGCATTGGAAAATTCTCTATTTTGCTTGGATCAGATTCATCTAAGCATCATCTTCTTCCTTTCAGTATTACTTTTTACTTAAACTTCACGGATAGCCTTACATCATGTTCTGCCTCTGGATGATTACTAGTGTTTCTTACTTCTTTCTTTTTCTTTTGCTTTTTTTTGTTAATACCTGTTTAATGGAAATTTCGTAGTAAATAAATACAGGGTCCGGCGATGCAAGCCAGCAAGTAGCAGAACCGGCGACGGTTACAAACGTTCAGCGCCAGTGATGGATTGGGTGATGGATAGTGCAGAGAGCAGAAGTAAAGGCCAAACTGCAGCTGGACAGAATAAAGCAACGGTGCCGTAACTGGTAAGCGACAACATAGGCGATGATCGAAACGCTACAGACAGAGGTGATGTTAAACAAGGATGGTAGCTGTTTTAGAGGTGCAACAGAGGCTTCTTGACGTGCGACGCAGTTCTGATGAGCATCAGTGGCAGTGACGACCAGGTTGATAACAAGGGTGATCTCGTTTGCTGGTGCAAAAACATGTTTTTTAATTCCCCTCGTAACAAAAAAATAAATATATTTTTAATTAATTAATGTTAATTTTCTTTTGTTGAATTGTCTTTATTTAGTCTTAAATTTTATTGAATTTTAAATTTTATTAAAATTTATTTAAATTATCATTTTTTTAATGTTAAAAATATTGTAGTTAAAAAAATTATATACAGTAACTATAATTGCTGTTATAAAAAATTTATTTAAATTAGAATGACAAAATTTTTGTTTTTTTGTACATTTTCCAACAGTGACTATAACTGTTGTTAAAAAAATTAGAAGTGACAAAATTAGTGTTTTGTACATTTTTGCAACAACCATACTTGTTATTAAAAAATAGAAACAACAAAATTATTATTTTGCAAAAATTTTAGTAACGACAATTATCGTTGTCAAAAAAATAGAAGGATTTTGTACATTTTTAAGCAACGACTATAATGGTTGTTAAAAAAACTAGAAACGACAAAAATATTGTTTCGTTAATTATTTAGTAGCAACTATAATCGTTGTAAAAAAAATTAGAAATGACAAAAATATTGTTTCGTTAATTATTTAGTAATGACTATAATCGTTGTTAAAAAAAATTAGAAACGACAAAATTATTGTTTCGTTAATTATTTAATAACGACTATAATCGTTGTTAAAAAAATTAGAAACAACATATTTATGGTTGCCTAATTATTTTTTAGCAACAACTATTGTCGTTGTAAATAAAATTAGAAGCGATAAAATTGTCGCTTTGTATTATTTTTTAACAACAACAAATAGTCGTTGCAAAACTATCTTTTGCAATAATAAAAATATCATTGCCAAATAAGATGCAACCAATGTTAAGTCATTGTTAAAACAAAATTTAATTAGAAACGATAAAAGTCGTTGCAATAAGTACCTTTTATTGTAACCATGAAAGTGGTTGCATATATTTTTAGCATCGAAATTAAACATAACGACCTTGCAACGACTTTTAGTCGTTACAACAATGTTTTAACAACGATAAATATGTGTTTTGCAACGATTTTAATCGTTGCAAAAAACCCTTTTTTCTAGTAACGACTTTTATCGTTTTTATTAAAATCGTTGCAATAAATTTAATTAAAAACCCTTTTTTTAGCGAACCTCTATTTTCAAGTTAAAGCCCATTTAATGGGTTACATTTGTGTTACATTTTTATCTATTTTTTATTTATTAAAATTATATCATCTTTCTTTCTTAAAAAATTTGATATTCTTTTACTTTTATTATTTATTACTTTATATTTCTTATTTTATCTAAATAAAAAAGTATAAAAAAGAACTTAAATTTATCTTTTAAATTACACAAATATATGATTTTTCATAGAAAATCTTGAAGTAATAACAATTTCGTTACAAAAATAAATATAAACAACAAACAAGGAAAATGATAATAAGATATGATAGTAAAATTTTAAATTTCTCAAGTGAAACAGAAGGGTTAAGGCATATCTGTCGTAACGGCTTCGCGCTCGACGATTTTGAAAACATTTAAAAACAAAGGGGGAGTCGCCACCAATCTTTTTTGACTAGATGTGATTGGTCACCTAAAATATTTATCTTTTTAACAAAATCTCAAAGTTAATTAAGTTTTATTAAAAAAACAATTTTTGGCCTGCGAAAACAAAATCGGGTTCGGGAGTACGGTTACGCGTGGGGAAAGATTAGCACCCCCACGACGCCCGTTAAAAAACGATACCAAAATAATCATGTGTTATCCTTTTTGTTTTAATAAAATGGTCTTAATTTAATATTTAAAATTAATTCCTTTTTTATTCCAATCTTTTTATTCAAAATCATTTTTATTTGTAAATTTATTTTGTTTTATTTTAAAAAGTTAAATTTTATTTTTCGAAAGTAAATGTGAACCTTTTTGTATTGAATAATTAAATCAAATACTCCAATACTTTTGGCAGCATTTGAAATAATTTTCCTCACCTAGAGATTTCTTAAGAATCACTACTTGTGACTTCTATAGAATCTCATCCTCGGAAGATTCACACTTGCTTCGAAAATTATTATGAATGCACATAATGCAAACAGATAAAAAATGATGCAAATGAATTTTTAATTTTGAATTTCATTATTTATTTGTTGATTTATTCTTTTTTTAAAAAAAAAACTTATTTATTTTTATTTTTAAAAAAAATTTGAATTATTGAAAAATCATACTAAATATTCCAATACTTTTGGCAACATTTAGTACAACTCTTCTCACCTAAGGATCAGTTAGGAATCACTACTTGTGACTTCCGTAACATCCCATAATCGGACAATTATTTAATTGAATTTAAATTTCATCATTTATTTATTTAATTTTCTTTGTTTAAAAAAACTTATTTGTTTTCATTTTTAATAAAAATTTAAATTGTTGAAAAATCATACTAAATATTCCAATACTTTTGGCAACAATTAGTATGACTCTTCTCACCTAGGGATCAACTAGGAATCACTATTTGTGACTTCCGTAGCATCCTATCATCAGGATTTTATTATTTAACTTAATTTAAATCTTGTTATTACTTTCTTTTTTCTATCTTCTCTTTCTTTTTCTTTTTTCTTTTTCTTTTTTAAAAAAATGTGTTTATTTTTATTTTTAATTTTTAATTAATTTTTTGATACATTTCCTAATTGATAATAATAATTAATGAAAATATAAGTAAAAGAAAAAAAATTTTCAATTTCTTATTTTACAACATGCACTGATAAAAACAATAATAAAAGCATACTAATAATAATAATAATAATAATAATAATAATAATAATAATAATAATAATAATAATAATAATAATAATAATAATAACAACAACAACAACAACAACAACAACAACAACAATAATAATAAAAACATAATAATAATAATAATTTTTTTTACTTAAGTTTTTTTTTTATTTTTTTTGTTTTTTAGTTTTTTTTAGTTTTTTTTAGTTTTTTTTTAACAAATAAATACTAAATAAATAAATAAGTAAACAAATAAAAAAAATATATACCTAAATAGATTTGGGCTAGGAGCCAAAAAAAAACCTTCAAAAGAGCCCAAAGACAGGCCCAAACGGCCTGGCCCAAGCTGCTGGGTCGGACACGGGTCGGTCAGGCCTGGGCGCGCGGGTCGCGAGAGGGCTGGAGCCGGGTCGGACGCGATCGGGTCGGGTTGGATGCTGGAGCGGGGCGTGGATCTTCTCCCTCCCGTGGGCCGGGTGCGCGGATCCGGGTCGCGCGCGAGTCGTTCCCTTTTTTTTTTTGCTATAAAAGCTCCCTCTTTTTTTTTCCTTTCACTTTTCCTCTCTCTCAAAAAAAAAATCTTCAGAGCTCTCAAAGCTCTCCGGCCAGGCGATTTTCGATCGCCGCCTCAGCCGTCGTCCGCCACCACTGGCCACCGTCTCCGGTGGTCGAAAATCAAAAAGGAAACCACTTTCCAGAAGCCCTCCACCCCCTGAGCTCGATTCCGGCCTCCGATTCACCTTAAAAACTCCCTAGCCTACTAGATCTGAACTCCCCGACAGCCTCCTTACCCTTTTTTTTGTTTTTGTTTGTGGTTTTGTGGTTGATGGTTTCGGATATGTTGGGCTTGCTGCTGTTTTTTTGTTGTTTGTTTGTTTTTTTGCAGGTTCGGAGTGGGGCTGGTTTGGGATCTAGGGGTCTCGGTTGGGTGAAGGTGATGGTTTTCGGGTTGGTTTCTGTGTTGAAGGTGGAGGGTTGTGGGTCTCGGGTGGTGAGGACGATGGTGGTGGTGGTCTTGGTTCTCGGGTGGTGAGGATGATGTTGGTGGTTTTGGGTGGTTGTCGCATGTGTGTGTGTTCATTGGTTGGGGTTTCGTGATAATGTCAGTGGTGGAGACTAGGACCGAGGTGGTTCATGGTGGTGTTTTTGTGTTTTCCGGATAGTGGTGATGGCGAGTGATGGCTGTGAAAATGGCGGTGATTACCAGTGGGGGAATGTGAGGATGATGCTCGGTGATCGGGTGAGCTTGAAGGTTCGGTCTGTGTATGGAATCGTCTGGAGGTTTTTTTTTTGAGCCGAGGATTGAGGGGGTTCTTGTAGAGGGAATGGTATGGGGTTTCTGTTGGCAATGGGATGGAGTAGGCAGAGAGGGGAATGGGGGTTGCAGGGTTGGCTGGCAGGAGTAGCTGGTGGCCGGCGGTGATGGGATGGGTGACAGGGGACTGATTGGACAATAAACAATAATACTAATAATAAAGATAAAAATGAAAATAAAATATAAAAATAAATGTAAACATAATAATAATAATAATAATAATAATAATAATAATAATAATAATAATAATAATAATAATAATAATAATAACGAAATGGGACAAAATTAGGTGTCAACAGCTGCCCCTCTTTGCTCATTGCTGAGGATCAGGAATAGAGCAAAGACAATAGACATTAATTTTGTCCGGCTTATGACGTAATCTCTTCTTCTTTTTTTTTCTTTTTCTTTTTTTTTCCTTTTTTTTCTTTTTTTCTTCTTCCTTTTTTGTATGCGCTCCTCTTGCAACAGAGGCGATGGAACTTTAAATTTAAATCATCCATTTTTTTGTTTTTTGTTTTTGTTTTGTTTTTTTTTTAAATGTGCTCCTCTTGCAGCAGAGGCGATGAAACTTTAAATTCCTTTCTGAAAATGTGCTCCTCTTGCAGCAGAGGCATTAAAACTTTAAAATTTTTGCTCGGAGGACTTGAGATTTTGCCCGGAGGACTTATAATTTGTGCCCGGAGGTCTTATGATTTGTGCCCGGAGTTCTTAAAATTTGTGCCCGGAGGACTTAAATTATGCCCAAAGGTCTTGGAATTTGTGCCCGGAGGACTTGAGATTTATGCCCGGAGGTCTTAAAATTTGTGCCCAGAGGACTTAAATTGTTTTTTTCTGAAAAGTGCTCCTCTTGCAGCAGAGGCGATGAAACTTTAAAATTTTGCCCGGAGGACTTGAGATTTGTGCCCGGAGGACTTTAGATTTTGCCCGGAGGACTTATAATTTTTGCCCGGAGGTCTTATGATTTGTGCCCGGAGGACTTAAATTCCTTTTCTAAAAAGTGCTCCTCTTGCAGCAAAGGAGATGAAACTTTAAAAATTTGCCTGGAGGACTTAGATTCTTTTTCTGGAAAGTGCTCCTCTTACAGCAGAGGCATTGAAACTTTAAAAATTTTGCTCGGAGGATTTGAGATTTGTGCCCGGATGACTTATGATTTGTGCCCGGAGGACTTATGATTTGTGCCCGGATGACTTATGATTTGTGCCCGGATGACTTAAATTCCTTTTCTGAAAAGTGCTCCTCTTGCAGCAGAGGCAATGAAACTTTAAAATTTTGCCCGGAGGACTTGAGATTTTTTTTCTGGAAAGTGCTCCTCTTACAGCAGAGGCATTGAAACTTTAAAAATTTTGCCCGGAGGACTTGAGATTTGTGCCCGAAGGACTTATGATTTGTGCCCGGAGGACTTAAATTCCTTTTCTGAAAAGTGCTCCTCTTGCAGCAGAGGCGATGAAACTTTAAAATTTTGACCGAAGGACTTGAGATTTGTGCCCGGAGGACTTGAGATTTGTGCCCGGAGGACTTATGATTTGTGCCCGGAGGACTTAAATTCCTTTTCTGAAAAGTGCTCCTCTTGCAGCAGAGGCGATGAAACTTTAAAATTTTGCCCGGAGGGCTTGAGATTTGTGCCCAGAGGACTTATGATTTGTGCCCGGAGGACTTAGATTCTTTTTTTGGAAAGTGCTCCTCTTACAGCAGAGGCATTGAAACTTTAAAAATTTTGCCCGGAGGTCTTAGATTTGGTGCCTGGAGGACTTAAAATTTGTGCCTGGAGGTCTTAAAATTTGTGCCCGAAGGACTTATGATTTGTGTCCGGAGGACTTAAATTCCTTTTCTGAAAAGTAAATCTTCAATCTTGATTAAACATGGCACTGGTCAAACTGGGTTTGAAATTTTCTTTATCATGAGCAAACTTGCCCCTCCCTTTTTTTTTCTTTTCTCTCTCTTCTCTTCTCTCTTTTTCTTTCTTTCTCTTCTCTTTTCTCTTTCTCTCTTTCTTCTCTTCTCTTCTCTCTTTTTTCTTTTTCTCTTCTCTTTTCTTTCTCTTTTTTTCTCTTCTCTTTTCTTTCTCTTTTTTTTTCTTTTTTCTTTTTTTTTCTTTTTTCTTCTTTTCTTTCTTCTCTTTTCTCTTCTTTCTTTTTTTTTTTCTCTTTTTTTCTCGGAAAAGGTTGCATAACCTTTGAAATCTTGATTGAATGGTGTTGAGTTGTCAACTTGAGAAACATGTTTTAATCTCAAAATTTTACCCGAAAACTTTCAATGTTGATGCTGTATGATATTGTGTATGTATGCATGAATGCATGGCACTCAATCCTGTACATTTTCTAACTTCAAAACTCTTTCCTATCTTGCCAAAGAGGCACATCATTTGCCTTTTTTGTCTCCTTTGCCCCCAATATGATCATGAAAGCTCCTTTCTGTTTCTTATTTCTGCAGATTTCTTGTACTCTCATCATGGCCTTTTGACGAAAAGCATGAAAAATTTTCTCATAACTATTTTCCAGGAAGGAATTGAATCTAAATTTCACAAGTGATATTTGATTCTTTCAAAATATTAGTGATTAATTTTCAAGATGAGTGACATAAATCCTATTCGGATCTTTTCAACTGGACAATTGAAAGTTTGATGCATCCAGATGTTTTGTTTGGGGGATACTTTACCACTTATCTAAAAACAATGGTTCCTTTCTTGGCTCAAAATGGTTTTCTTAAAATACCATCGTTTTTCTTCCCTTCTTTTTTTGAACAAAATTTTGAATGAGAAAAGAAACAAAATATTCACAACTTGATTTGACAATCTCTTAAATTTTCAAATAATGACGTTCTACAAATGCCAAGATCGGGCATGAGTGACTGACGTCTTTCCTACTTAGGAAGAGTATTTACAAGAAGGAAGGTTCAAACTTTTTAAAAAAATGTCGGGTAATCAAATGACATCAAAATCTTTAGATATCTCGAGGATTTCTCAAGGCTTGTTAATTCTTTTTCCACATTTTCAATTCATGTCACTACTTGACTTGGTTGCATGAAAAGTTCATTGTTGGCTCTAGACTGCCCTTTTCGGGTTTTCACCCTAGAGCCTCATTTGTTTTCTTTTCTTTTTTCTTCTTTTTTGAAATGATTGATTGATTGTTCTACCATGCGTTTAAGAATTCAAATTTCATTCAAGCCAAAGAATTGGGAGAATCTTCCAAAGAAGAGCTCTTCGATACAGGCATCCATACTTGATCAAAATGGACTTTTAAGTACGTAATGTAGGCCATGGTTCAAGGTTCTGAAAGAATAGATAAACGGGCCCAAAATGTGTTTGAAGGTGATCAATCCAAGGATCATTTCTTTTCATATAGACATCTATCATTTACATGCTTCGAAGCACCTTTTCTCTTTATACTTTTCCAGGTATTTCTTCTTTTTTCTTCTTCTTTTTCTTTCTTTTTTTCTTTTTTCTTTCTCTTTTTTTTTTCAAAATCCTATTCATCCTTTGAAGCATCTTTCTTTGTGTATCTTCACATGTATCCTTTCTTCTTTTTTCATTGATTCATATCTAAGATTTCAAAAACATATTAAATCTTATTTGATCGAAAACTGGTGCTTAATCATTTATTTTCTTCGAAAAGATACTTTCTGCACATGCCCCCCATTGTGGAGGGTGATCCTTGGAGGAAGTTTATTATGAAAGAAATTATCAGGCTCAAAAGGGGCAGCAAAAGGATAATGTTTGTATTTGTGAATGGGATGTGAAAGATGGCCATTCATCATCTCAAATTAAGATACTTCTATTGAAAAGCAATCCTTAGGATAAGTTTTTCTTTTGGCTTTTGAAATCATCTGAATATCATGTTTGCATGATGTCACGATCAATTTCATTTTTTTCTTTTTTTCTTCCTTTTCTTTTTTGTTTTTTTTTGTAATGCAACACTTTAATATGACAGAGCTTGACCTCACACACCACATCGTCATTTGAGGAAAAAGGTGATGCGTAACCCAAGGTATTGTATAGATGGATAACAGTGAAAAATCCTCAACTTTGGTTTTTTTTTTTCTTTGCTTTTTTTTCAAAACATGGGCAAAAGGCATCTCGAGGGTACAGGATTGAACAATTTGGGATTTGTATATGAATCTGGGTGGAAATGTATTTCAAAATGATCTTGCCAAATATCAAACTACCAATATCCGAAATCTTCGAGATTGTCATAAATTGATTTCCAAATTATTCTCAAAAGGTTTTGCAAGTTGGTCATTTCTGAAAACCATTAATAATAAAGTCCCGTCATGTTCAAATGGGAAACAAAATAGAACTTTCAAAATCTTATGTCCCAATTTAGCCTTTTGGCTCCCAAGTAACTTAGATTTTATGGAGATGTGATACAAGAATGATTCATTCATCTTTGACAGTAATCACCAATTTTCTTGGAATCATTTTTATCATTAATGTTAAGAAAAGAAACATTCTTGTCATATGCCACTGGAAAATAAATTATGCAAAACGTTGTGCTCATACAATTGTCACCTAGGCCAACGGAAATGACAAACATTTTCCAACAAAATACAAACTCTAAAATCTTGACATTTCAGTTTCTCTCAATCTAGTTTCTCATCATGACCTAACTTTGCATCAAAGTGGACTTCCACTGATCCATAAGTTCTTGAGTCAAGATTCCACCAATGATGAGCTCTTCAACCCTTTCCTTCAACTGCCTGCACTTTTCTGTTGGATGCCCAATTGCCCCCATGTGATAGTCACATCTGCTATTCGGATCATAGCTCTTAGCCAATGGGTTTGGGGCTATTCTCAAAGGAACAGGGGTCAGGTATTGGTTTTTCACTAGGAAAGGTAAAAGATCAGAGATTGGAATTGGGATTTTTTCTTGGTTACTTCTCGATCTTTTTCTGTTGTTTGTTGATTGTTGAGGAGTTTGAACTACTGGCCTAGGTATAAAGATAGGCGCATGAACAGCCTTTGGAAGATAAGAGTTTGCTTGGAATCCTGGTTATGGGATTGGTGCATAAAGATAAGGATAATAGGAAACATTATTCAAGGTTGGATGGTATGACGGGTGAGACAGATATGGATAATATGGAATGGAATTTTTGGGAACTTGTCCCTCAAGGGTCGCAGCTTGCACTTCTTCTTCCGTTCTTTCTGACTTGTTATCAGCCATATCACCTATCTTGATCTTGCCTCTCCTAATTGCATTCTCAATCATCTCTCCGGAGGCCACCATGTCGGCAAAATTCTTCGTAACATTCCCAATCATCTTATCATAATATGGTGCCTGGAGGGTGCTAAGAAACATAGTCGTAGTCTCTTTTTCTGTGAGGGGAGGCTGGACCTGGGTGGCAACATTCTTCCATCTCTGGGCATATTCTCTAAAGCCTTCAGTGGCTTTCTTTTCCATGGCTTGCAAAGATAAATGATCTGGGGCTATATCCACAATATGCTTGTATTAGGCGACAAAAGCCCTTGCCAAATCTTCCCATGAGTGAACATCGCCCCTGCCCAATTGTGTATATCACCTAACAGCAGATCCCTTAAGGCTGTCTTGGAAAACATGGATCAACAGCTTGTCATCACGCACATGCGCTGCCATTTTTCTACAGTACATAGTTATATGGGCCTTTGGACAAGTGGTCCCATCATATTTCTCAAATTCTGGAGCTTTAAACTTTGAAGGAATGACCACACCAGGCACTAGAGATAATTTGGCTGCATCTAAAGATCCATGAAAATCCATTCCTTCCACAATTCGAAGCCTTTCTTCTATAAGCTTTATCTTTTGTCGAGAATTTGAGCCTTCTTTCACTTGCGACATCCTTTGCTCATTGTGACTATCGAAATTGGCAACATGAATTGGTTCGAGGGGGTTCATGGTGGGAATTGCATGCCCTTGAAACTGACTAGGGTCGACTGCAGACGGCATATTAGGGCACACATAACCCTCGGTGGGCATTGCATGTGGCTCTTGAGATGATCGGGTTTCTCGTGAGCCAATGTTAACTGGACAAAAAGAGTCTTCAGCGTTTCGTAACCGATGCCCCTCTTGAGTAGCTAATTGTCCCATTTTTTCACTGTTCAGCTTCTCCCACAAACCTGCCATCTGTGACAATTGCTCTCTCATATCTTGTTGAGCTTTTTCCATTCTTTCCATTCGACTCATTTCTGTCTCTTCCATAGTCCAAAACTATTTCCAAAATTTTCCAATGTTCAAGCCACTTGGCACCTAATCTGTCATAACCTCGAATTAAATGTCGTGCTTGACATGCTAATATGAAGCTTTTATTGTATGGAAATTGTGAAATAAAAAGAAAATTCAACCTTGTTGTTATTTCAGAGTATCACAAGCTGTATACTAAAAAAAGCAAAAAGGGAAATTATAAACTGAAAATTGTCATTTGACAATTCCTTTGTTTTGATCCACTATTTTTCTTTCTCCTTCTTTTTTTTATATTTTTTTTCTTTTTTTCTTTAAGGAAACAGTTATTGTTAGCCTTATTATTCTTCTATTAAAATCGTATCATGCACATATGAATAAACTGAATGCAAACCTATAAAAAATTTTGTAACCACCTCCCTTATATCGGGGAATTTTTATCAATCAGTCCTTTCTCCTTATATGAAAAGTCGATTAGTCTCCACTTGCTGATGATTCAACATGTAGTCGTTCTGGAAACAACAACGATCCTTGAAAATGAACCAATTTAGCCTCTCCAAAACTCTCAAGCATCTGCATTATCTTAGCTGGCTTTCCCTTCATCTCTCGTATATCACGTCCAAACTCCTCTCGATTATTCTCCAAAATAGTCTAGCTTTCTAATTAATCTCCCATATCTTTGACCTCTTTTAGTCCAAAAAGACAAATATCTTCCTTATTATGTTATGTGAATGCATTAATGTAATGAGATATGCTATGCCAAAACTTAAGAATAAAAGAATCAAAATTTTTTTCTCATTTAAATTCAATGAATTCTTTCTTTCTTTCTTTTTTCATTTTAGAATTTGATTATTTCTCCTCTTTTTTTTTTAAAGAATAAATTTTCTTTTTTCTCTCTTTTTTTTTCAAAATTATCTTATTTTCACACCACAATTTATTTTCTTTAATTTCCTTTTTTATTTAATCTATTTTTAAAAGAATGTGACAATGCACTTACCTTTATTTTCTCATCAAAATTCCTCTTTCTTTTTAATGTCTATGCATTAGTTTAAAAGAAATAAAAACATTATTGTTATTTTTCAAATATTATTAAAGAATGAATGGATGTTTTCATGTTATTTTTGACAAAGGATAGAAACCGAATAAGTATTTGTTTTATTCTATAAAATTGTAAAAATGTGAAATTTTATTTGAAAACAAATATCTTTTGATTTTATGAGAGCATGAATTTGAAAAATCAATAGAATTATGATATGAAAAAAGTAGTAGAATGTTCCCTCATGTGTCCTAATTTCAGGATAATTTCTACAAAAATCGGACATGGCTCTAGCTAAGATCGGCTTCTTAGGGCCTTTTACATGCTGGGTTGGGATATGAAGATCTAAAGGTTCTCAAATTATATCTCACTGTCATCCACACTGGACTAGTAAGATTTCATTTGAGTGGGAGTATTTCGATTGCCATTGCGGAGGTGATTACCTCACGAGAGCAAAGGTACTCTACTCCCTCCTAAGAAGAACGGAACCCGGGTATAGAGCTCATGTTATGCAAATGCAAGTGCAAGTGCAAGTGTGTGTATGAGGGAACACGTCAGACTCAAATTAAATTATTTTATCTATCCTAAATGCCTCAACAATTTATTAACAACAAGTATATACAAATATAAAACATAAAATAAATAACATAAAAATGCAAATGCAAACAAAATCATTTCAAAATCTAAGTAAATTAAGTTTAAATATCATTCAAGACTATTAAATTAAAATTTTGGATAACACAAGATTAATGAATGGCTTGACCCTCAAAAAGCGTCCCCAGTGGAGTCGCCAAGCTGTCGTAACGGCTTCGCGCTCGACGATTTTGAAAACATTTAAAAACAAAGGGGGAGTCGCCACCAATCTTTTTTGACTAGGTGTGATTGGTCACCTAAAATATTTATCTTTTTAACAAAATCTCAAAGATAATTAAGTTTTATTAAAAAGACAATTTTTGGCCTGCGAAAACAAAATCGGGTTCGGGAGTACGGTTACGCGTGGGGAAGGATTAGCACCCCCACGACGCCCTTTAAAAAACGGTACCAAAATAATCATGTGTTATCCTTTTTGTTTTAATAAAATGGTCTTAATTTAATATTTAAATCCTTTTTGTTATCCTTTTTTATTCCAATCTTTTTATTCAAAATCATTTTTATTTGTAAATTTATTTTGTTTTATTTTAAAAAGTTAAATTTTATTTTTCGAAAGTAAAATGTGAACCTTTTTGTATTGAATAATTAAATCAAATACTCCAATACTTTTGGCAGCATTTGAAATAATTTTCCTCACCTAGAGATTTCTTAAGAATCACTACTTGTGACTTCTACAGAATCTCATCCTTGAAAGATTCACACTTGCTTCGAAAATTATTATGAATGCACATGATGCAAACAGATAAAAAATGATGCAAATGAATTTTTAATTTTGAATTTCATTATTTATTTGTTGATTTATTCTTTTTTTTAAAAAAACTTATTTATTTTTATTTTTTAAAAAAATTTGAATTATTGAAAAATCATACTAAATATTCCAATACTTTTGGCAACATTTAGTACAACTCTTCTCACCTAAGGATCAGTTAGGAATCACTACTTGTGACTTCCGTAACATCCCATAATCGGACAATTATTTAATTGAATTTAAATTTCATCATTTATTTATTTAATTTTCTTTGTTTAAAAAAACTTATTTGTTTTTATTTTTAATAAAAATTTAAATTGTTGAAAAATCATACTAAATATTCCAATACTTTTGACAACAATTAGTATGACTCTTCTCACCTAGGGATCAGCTAGGAATCATTACTTGTGACTTCCGTAGCATCCCATCATCGGGATTTTATTATTTAACTTAATTTAAATCTTGTTATTACTTTATTTTTTCTATCTTCTCTTTCTTTTTCTTTTTTCTTTTTCTTTTTTAAAAAAATGTGTTTATTTTTATTTTTAATTTTTAATTAATTTTTTGATACATTTCCTAATTGATAATAATAATTAATGAAAATATAAGTAAAAGAAAAAAAATTTTCAATTTCTTATTTTACAACATGCACTGATAAAAACAATAATAAAAGCATACTAATAATAATAATAATAATAATAATAATAATAATAATAATAATAATAATAATAATAACAACAACAACAATAATAAAAACATAATAATAATAATAATAATTTTTTTTACTTAAGTTTTTTTTTAATTTTTAATTTTTTTAGTTTTTTATTTTTTTTTAGTTTTTTTTAAAACAAATAAATACTAAATAAATAAATAAGTAAACAAATAAAAAAATATATATACCTAAATAGAATTGGGCTAGGAGCCCAAAAAAAAACCTTCAAAAGAGCCCAAAGACAGGCTCAAACGGCCTGGCCCAAGCTGCTGGGCTGGACACGGGTCGGATTGGGTCGGTCAGGCCTGGGCGCGCGGGTCGCGAGTGGGCTGGAGCCGGGTCGGACGCGATCGAGTCGGGTCGGATGCTGGAGCGGCGCACGGATCTTCTCCCTCCCGCGGGCCGGGCGCGCAGATCCCGGGTCGCGCGCTGGTCGTTCCCTTTTTTTTTTGCTATAAAAGCTCCCTCTTTTTTTTCCTTTCACTTTTTCCTCTCTCTCTCAAAAAAAAAAATCTTCAGAGCTCTCAAAGCTCTCCGGCCATGCGATTTTCGGTCGCCATTTCGGCCGCCGTCCGCCACCACCGGCCGTCGTCCGCCACCACCGGCCGTCGTCTCCGGTGGCCGAAAATCAAAAGGAAACCACTTTCCGGAAGCCCTCCACCCCCTGAGCTCGATTCCGACCTCCGATTCACCTAAAAAACTCCCTAGCCTACTAGATCTGAACTCCCCGACAGCCTCTTTACCCTTTTTTTTGTTTTTGTTTGTGGTTTTGTGGTTGATGGTTTCGGATATGTTGGGCTTGCTGCTGTTTTTTTGTTGTTTGTTTGTTTTTTTGCAGGTTCGGAGTGGGGCTGGTTTGGGATCTGGGGGTCTCGGTTGGGTAAGGGATGGTTTCCGGGTTGGTTTCTGTGTTGAAGGTGGAGGGTTGTGGGTCTCGGGTGGTGAGGACGATGTTGGTGGTGGTCTTGGTTCTCGGGTGGTGAGGATGATGTTGGTGGTTTTGGGTGGTTGTCGCATGTGTGTGTGTTCGTTGGTTGGGGTTTTGTGATAATGTCAGTGGTGGAGACTAGGACCGAGGTGGTTCATGGTGGTGTTTTGGTATTTTTCGGATAGTGGTGATGGCGAGTGATGGCTGTGAAAATGGCAGTGATTACCAGTGGGAGAATGTGAGGATGATGCTCGGTGACCAGGTGAGCTTGAAGGTTCGGTCTGTGTATGGAATCGTCTGGAGGTTTTTTTTTTTTGAGCCGAGGATTGAGGGGGTTCTTATAGAGGGAATGGTATGGGGTTTCTGTTGGCAATGGGATGGAGTAGGCAGAGAGGGGAATGGGGGTTGCAGGGTTGGCTGGCAGGAGTAGATGGTGGCCGGCGGTGATGGGATGGGTGACAGGGGACTGATTGGACAATAAACAATAATACTAATAATAATAAAGATAAAAATAAAAATAAAATATAAAAATAAATATAAACATAATAATAATAATAATAATAATAATAGTAAAAATAATAATAATAACAAAATGGGACAAAATTAGGTGTCAACAATATCCATCCGGGAATATATATATATATATATATATTTAGAAAATTATAAACTATTTAATTGTTAAACAAATATACGACAATTATTTAATTTCACTTGTGAAATTTAAAAAACTTAATTATTTATATAGAGAATTAAAATATAAATCTTTTAAATATAAAGTTATCTCTTTGCAATTACGGTGAAGAGTTTTCATATTTTGAAAATTAATATAAAATACTTTTTTTTTGCGTAATTACAAATATCTTTATTCGTTGTAAACTAACTCTATTTGGATAGGAACTGGTAAAAGGTCAAATTTTTTCAACAATAATAACTTTAAAATTCAAATTATGTTTAAATACATGATAAAGAAATCAACTTCCGCTGTTTATAAAATACATTGTTAAATATATGTAAACAAACGATTCTTCTCGATTACGAAGTTCTTATAGTCTTAACTACACTTTATGTGATTTGTTTTTACTAAAGAGTACAAATTATTTTATTTTTGATCCCGAATTATTTTATCTTATATTACATATTGCTTTTTGAATTTTTATTTCAATGAGGTGAATTTATTTGAAATTTTATACTTTTAAATGAGTTTATAGTTTGTCATTGAATGATGCTGCCCTTAGGGGTGTTCATTCGTGTAATTCGGTTAATTTCGAACCGAATTACACGAAACCGAATTAACCGAATTATAAAATTTTACTTTCGTTAACCGAACCAAAATATGTATTTTCGAATTAACCGAACCGAATTATAATTCGGTTAATTAACCGAATTAACCAAACTTTTAACAAAATTCTTATTTAACCAAAAGAAATACTGAATCACATATTGGATATTTGCTACTTAAAAAAACCAATAAAAATAGTAAGGCAAATTAGGAGGCTACTGGCAATAACTAGCCAACATTGCAACATTAACATGCTAAACAGTAAACACAAGTTATATTTATTCATTACTACTAAAAAAAACCAATATAACAAGTAACTAACAGCTAGCAACGAACATGTTAAAACTAGTAAACTGCTAAACTAGTAGCAAGTAGCAACATTGCTAAACTAGTAAACTGCCTAAACATAACAGCAGTACAAATCCAGCTCAAATCCATCTGTTCTTAATTCATAGCAGTACAAAGTTACAAACAGCAGTACAAACTGCTAAACTAGTCATGGCTTTTAAGCCATAGCAACGAACATGTTAAAACCAGCAAGTAGCAACATTGCTAAACTAGTAAACTGCCTAAACTGCTAAACATGTTAAAACAGCAGTACATTACTTCCCCATCAGTATATTAATTCATTACATTACAACTAAAAAAACCAATATAACAAGTAACTAACAGCTAGCAACGAACATGTTAAAACTAGTAAACTGCTAAACTAGTAAACTGCCTAAACATGTTAAAACAGCAGTACAAATCCAGCTCAAATCCATCTGTTCTTAATTCATAGCACTGATAGCAGTGCAAACAGCAGTACAAACTGCTAAACTAGTCATGGCTTTTAAGCCATAGCAACGAACATGTTAAAACCAGCAAGTAGCAACATTGCTAAACTAGTAAACTGCCTAAACTGCTAAACATGTTAAAACAGCAGTACATTACTTCCCCATCAGTATATTAATTCATTACATTACAACTAAAAAGACCAATATAACAAGTAACTAACAACCGGCAGCAAGTAGCAACATTGCTAAACTACCTAAACATGTTAAAACAAAATTACATTACTTCTCAATCAGTTCATTGAGTTCATATTTATTCATACAATTAGAAAATTTAAACATCCATAAGTTCATTCTACCACAAAACTAAAATAGCTGATCCCATTACAAACTTAAAACAGATTAAAGATTAACAAGCATTCATCATTAAAACTCCATCTAGAAGCTCAAAATACAACTCAAAGATGTAATTGCTGCATTGAAGTCTCAAATGGCAGATTCTGCTGCATCCAAAGAAGCATCTATATCCACAAGAAAAACAAATCAATATTGATATTCATAAGCTCTTTTCAATTCATAAAGTAAGAGGAAAATAAAAAAAAAAGAAACAATATATTTTTACCATTTTCAACATAGTCAAGTTCTTGTAGCTCCTCTACTATGTCAGGTTGGATTGATGATCTCCTAAGCCAATCTTGAGTGCACACAAGAGCTTGTACCACTTTAGGAGTTAAAGAACTCCTAAATGAATCAAGAACACGTCCTCCGGTACTAAATGCAGACTCAGAAGGAACAGTGGAGATAGGAACAGCTAACACATCTCGTGCCAATTTGGAAAGGGTAGGAAATCTAGGGCTGTTGATTTTCCACCATCCTAAAATATCAAAGTCATCATTATCATCTTCAACAGCCTCATCTAAATACCTATCCAATTCTGACTTTTGATTGCCACTACCAGATTCAATCATGTGCTTCTTATATAAAGACTTCAAACGTTTTTTCAATCTTTGTTGTGGTTCCCCTGATCCTACATCATTCCCTATGCTAGGTTGGGCACTATCAGTTGAAATTAAAGGTTGATAAGCATCATACAACTCTAAAGTAGCTGTCTTAACCTTTTTCACCATTAACAAACCTTTATCATCATTAAACATGCTTTTAAGGGCAAATTCAACATAACTTAATTTGTGCCTAGGATCAAGAACAACTGCAACAAAAACAAGCATATTTATCTTTTCCACATTTCCCCAATATTTATCAAATTTATCATTCATTCTCATGGCCATCACACCAAACTCAACATCATCATTAGTTTGAGCTTCTTCCAAAAGAACCTTCATTTCAACAATTTCATCAAATAAAATGTTGGAAGTGACATGCAAAGTGGCTGAAACTCGCACTGTGAGATCATAAAAGTGCTCTAAAAACTGTCCTAAGCTTCTAACAATTTTCCAATCATCCTCAGTAGGAAACCCTTCCCCTGACTCAAGTTCAGCTCTAAAATTGCTATCTTTATCTTCAAATCTCTCAAAAGCTCTTTCAAATTTTTAAGCACTATCTAACATTAAGTAGGTGGAGTTCCACCTAGTACAAACATCAAGACACAACAAACTTTTACTCTTTATATTTTCAATCTCAACACACTCTTTGAATTTTTTCAGTCTAGAAGGGGACTGTCTCACATATCTCACCGCTCCCCTAACACGAGCAACAGATATATTCATTTCTTTCAAACCTTCACTTACAATTAAATTCACTATGTGAGCAATGCATCTCATATGCATGTATTGACCATTCAAAATGCAACCCCCTCGATTCCCATATTTTTTCTTTAAGTATCCAATAGCAACATCATTTGTACTAGCATTATCGACTGTAACAGAAAACAATTTCTCAACCCCCCAACTAATCAAGCATTCCTCAATGAGCTTACCAATGGCTTCACCTTTATGACTTGAAATTGGACAAAAGTTTAAGATTCTTTTGTTCAATTTCCAGTCATTATCAATAAAGTGAGCCGTAAGACACATATAATTGACTTTTTGCAAAGATGTCCAAGTGTCTGTGGTTATAGAGACTCTTTGACATGAACGCCTCAAAAATTCTTTCAATTTTCGCTTCTCATCTAAATAAAGTTGATAAACATCTCTAGTGATTGTAGATCGTGAAGGAACATGAAATCTAGGACATACAACAGACAAAAACTTTCTAAAACCTTCACTTTCTACAAACCTAAAAGGTAATTCATCAACTACAATCATAGTAGCTAAACCCTTTCTACCTGCCTCTTGATCAAACTTCCAAGTACTAATGTTTCCTTCCCCTTCAACACCCTTACTTTGCAAAACTATCTGGGTTTGTGTACTATCATTTTTATTGGGATTTTGGCTGCATGTGTTCATGTGGTATAAAAGTGATCCAGTTCCATTTTTCTTTCCATGACCACAAAATTCCCTATCACAATAATTGCACTTACACTTTTGCTCACCTACACTATTAATGAACTTAGTAAAGTGATTCCAAACTTCTGACCTTGGTTTCATGGCTTTCCTTTGCACCACTTTTGGAATTTGAGGAGTCTTGCTACCACTAGGAGCAGCAGCTGTTCGCGGCTGACTAGAAGCTTCAGGTAATGAGCTTCCTGATTCACCCATATTGTTTGAAGTAGGAGTAACAGAGTCTCCTACAGTGGACATCTGTAAAAGAAAAGTAACAATTGATTATTTCTCTAATGCTTGTGAACTTGGGATAGATCATAGAAGTATGAATATATTTCTCTAATGCCTTTTCTTTTCTTGATAATTATGTTAGAGTTACAGCTTAGTTTCCTTAAACAAGTAATAGTGCCATTGCTGTTGTCACCATGAATATCATTATTAGTAATAATATATTTCCTTTTCTTTGTGTAGGAGGGACCTGGCAATGATATGGATTGATAATTCATGTTGAAAAAGCTTATTTGTTAATTGTTATTATTTGAAATTTGGACTTATCTCTACACAAAAGATCAAGGTTCCCCACTACTACTAATATTTTAATTGGCTCACTCGGCTGTCAGCATTGATCTAGAAAGAGACTAGAGTTTTGATCTATTTCATTGAAGAAATTAGTTTCATATATTGAACTTCCATGAGACGTTTCTTTCTCAACCAAAACCAAAAGTGATAAGAAACACAATGGTATGAGAATCTTCATAGGTTAAATTATTGGTTTCCCTGTTTAAATTATAGGTATGAATTATGATATTCAGATATTGATGTCAATGAAAACAAAAAACAAAAAAGAAAAGAAACAGAAGGCAAGTTTTCAATCATGCATCAATGCATCATCACCTATCGAAAAGCCAAAAAAAAATTGTGGGGCAATCATAAAAAGAATTATTCAAACAAAATTAATTTAAGTGTATTCCCATTTCCCACACATAACCACAAAACCATAAACAAAAACAAAATCATAATGCAACTATGCAAGTAGGAAATACCAAAATAATGATAAATGTGATAATGAATGATGAATCAATGATTACATAATACAAATTGTATTTTCAGTTCTAGAAATAAGCTTGATACCTTGAAATTGAATCAAGACTCAAGAGCAGCAGTGAGCGACAAACTAGAGGCCGGACTGGAGGGGGTGACTGGAGACCGGCTAAAGACTCGCGAGAGAGAGAAAGAAGTACTGTCACTGAATGAGGGCTGAGCTGAGTGGCTGACGGACTGACTACTGAGTGAGGTAAGGTAAGGGGCTAACCGGCTAAGGGTTGTGACTGTAACTGAGAGTGAGGAGATCTAGAGATGAGCGGGACGGGAGTATGGGACAGAAGATCACTTCTTAATCTCAGATCTGAGTATCTGATTGAGACTCTGAGAGTGAGGAGATGAGCGGGACGGGACAGAAGATGACTTCTCAATCTCAGATTTGAGTATCTGACTGAGACTGAGAGTGAGGAGATGAGAGTGGGACAGGAGTTTGCAAGACCGACCGAGATCGAGTGAACGAGAGCAGAAGAGTGCGGCAGACTGAGTATCTGACTGAGACTGACTGAGAGTGTGAGGACTGAGGAGATGAGAGCGGGACGGGAGTTTGCGAGACCGGCCGAGATCGAGTGAACGAGAGCAGAAGGGTGCGTGGGGTGCGGCAGAGGCAGAGGGCAGGGCAGACAGAGGCAAACGGGAAGCGGCAGACTGATGCTCAAAAAAATTAGGGTTTTGTTTTTTATTTGGGAATTAATTGAATGGGTTATAGATTAATGAAATAAAATAAAAAATATATATTATAAATAAATATTATATATAAATATATATAATTAATTCGGTTAACCGAAATAAATTCGGTTTTCGAACCGAATTAACCGTTAACCGAAATTTTCACAAAATCATTTTCATTAACCGACCGATTTAATTCGATGACCGACCGATTAACTGAATTAAATTCGATCGGTCGATTAACCGAAATATTTCCACATTTTGAACACCCCTAGCTGCCCTGGCTTCAACCCTTGTAGATATCGCATTGACCCAGTCAACAATCGTGCGATAATCGAGCGACAGCATTGCGAGGGAGCGACTTAAAGTCAACGATCGTAAGTAAAGTTTAGACGATAATCATACGTGAGTCAAACCTAATCTCTTTGACTGATTGTGACCCATTCAAATGTTACGTTCTTAATATTCTGTTTAAAAGGCGCAAATTTAACTTAATTCTTGAGATATTTTTTAATATTAACTGCTAATATAAAAAATTATTTAATACATTATTAATAAAATTTTTAAATTCTACAAAATACATACTGTTTCAAAATATTAAAAATTAATTAAAAAAGAAAATAAGATACGTGATAAGTTTTTAATTTATTTATGAAATTCAAAATTTTTACTGTAAATGAATGAAATTATTAATATTTTAATTTTTTGTCACTTACATTTTTCGCCTAGTGATCTGATTAATTTGCGGTCTGTAGGGGGGAGGTGGAAACTATTGGATCTGTCACAGTATGATGTAAAAGGATGCTCTGGATTCTGAAGAAACTAGAGTAGATTTTTTGAAAAATTATTTTGGTTTCAGGCAAGATATTCTAGGCGTGTGGCTGCTGTGATTGTTAAATGGACACTGTTTTTTTTTTTTGCATTATTTTCAATTTCCAATCATTTGTATAGCCTTGCAGACATGCAGTTAGACAGTGCCATTAGTAGATGTAGTGCTTATAAGACTCTTAATGTTAATATTTAATAATTTACTTTTTAATAATATAATAACATTTTAAGTATAGTCAAATTAAACCCAAATTTAAAAAATTTACATAAAGTTAGATTCAAGTAGAGTTACACTTTGCCAACAAGATTTTGGTTTAATGGCAAGAATGGAGCCTTAGAATTTTTAAATCTCAAGTTCAATTCTTTAACATGTGCGAGTTTGAATTTAGTTTAATTGTTTACTAATTCAGTTAATTTAAGTTTTTTTTTAAAATAAGTTTTAGTTATTTATTATTTTACTTAATTTAAGTAAATTGATTTTCATAATTATCAATTCAAAAAAATTTTAATAGGTTGGTTATGATTATAAATTATAATTCCTAATAAAAATATACTACTAAAAGAAAGAGTTATCCTCTACAATTTAGTGAATAGCTTTATGCATAGATAATCGTTGTCTGTTCGAAAGAATAAGACAATTAAAAAAACACATTTTTCATTGATAAAAAAAATCACATTTAGTCGATTAGTTAATTTTTTTGTCAAATAAAAAAAATGCTAAAATTTTATTTATGAAAACCATTCTCAACTAAACTAATCAATGTGAAAGTAATGCCGCCGAATTTTGAAAGCACGCGTCGGACACGAGGTGAGCACAAGCACTTTGGTGAAAGGGGGAAAGCACAAAGGACAGTAAAAGAGGGAAGGTTCTGGTAGGCTACTATTGGCCGTTGGATTATTTAAGATCTTGCGGTTAGTGTTTGTTTTGAGAATGGACGGTTGTGCTGTAGTGTAGGTGGTCTGATTAGAAAATTTGTTACTTAAGCAGCTAAAAAATAGATGATGAACCTTCCAATCTTCTTACAAGCGAAGCCCAGTCAAAGTTTTATATATATATATATATATATATATATATATATATATATATATATATATAAAAGAATGAAAGAAACAAATAATATAATTATTTTAAACGAATTCAGAAAGCAAAAGATTGGAATAACTATAATTTTAAACAAAATCAAAACACAAAAGATTGCAACAACTGTAAGTAGAATCAAACCGCAAATGATTGCAATAACTATAATTGATGCAGAATCAAAACGCAAAAGATTGCAATAACTATAATTTTAAACAGAATCAAAAGGCAAAAGATTGTAATAACTATAATTATATATATATATATATATATATATATATATATATATATTAATTACTCTTTGGTGGTAGAGAGTGTTTTTTTTTTTTAATAATACATTTTCATCAGAAGTTACAATCACAATCAGTATATTACATTTCATGAACATATAACTATAAAAATCACATTACTCAAACTAGGTAAACTAGTAAATAACTATAACAAACTAAACAAACTAGTAAATAACTAGACTAACTTAAGTTCACATTTGGTGGAAGAAAGTTTTAATTTCAACTACAAATCTACTTTCAATAAATGGTCAAAAAATAGTGTAAAATTATCTAGTTTTATAATTGTATAACTTGATCCTTCTCATATATATATATATTATATATATATATATATATATATATGAGATTTTTTTTATTACAAAAGAAATATTTGATAATTGAGAAGGGAATTTGGGTTGTTTGGATTCGAATTCAAATATTATAATATGTCACAAACTCTCCCTTAACCATTCAATTAAGGTTATATTTGATATATTGTAAGTAAATAATTTTAAAAATATTTATTTGAGATTATATTTGATATATTGTAAGTAAATAATTTTAAAAATATTTATTTTAAAAATTTTTTCATTTAAATTTATAAATTAATGAAATTACATGTTATGATTTATTGGAATAATTACTTGTGTAGTTTGGTTTTGTTCGTGACTCATGAATCCAGAATAGTTTGGTTATTTTTAAAGGATTTGAATAACTATTGATTTGTACAATTAGAATTTTTTTTATGGATATGAAATAACCTTTTTTCTTAACATTCTGAAATGGCAAATTTTTACAGAGATTATTCCGAGTTCGCAAAATATGATTATTCATTTCATAATCATTTCATTCTTGTATATTCATATAATTTTAGAAATGTTTACAAAATCATCCATATAATTAGGGACGGTGACCAAAATGGCCGTTGATATAAACCAAGATGATGAACCATATAGGTATGCCGACGGCTACCTTTGGCAATGGATAACGCTGTTAAATAGGCATGTCGATTGCCGTCGGCAGTAGGAGGTTTTCTCGATTGTGATCACATTTGTCCTTAATGGTGCCAAACCACGTAACGAGGGCCAGATCTGGAGACAGATTGGTGCTTCAAATAGCAGATTTGTTAGTTAGTGCTAGCTTCCTTTTTTTTTTGGTGCTAGCTATTCTTTGTTTTTAATATGATTCCAAGTTTTTATTAATAGATCAACATTTAAATTTTGTAACATATACCCAAATCTTTTTTTCTTTTTCTTTTTCTTTTCATGTTCAATCTCCGGTTTATTTAATTAAAAATGGTTTTAGTGTTACAAAATATTATTCGTATTTAAGAGTCGTTTTACTTGATGTTTTTGCTAGCTATTTGCATGTGTAAATTGCTTAATGTTATGGTCTTGAATATTTCATATTGATTTACATAGATATTTTTCTATTTCAGAATCTTTAATTTTCTTATGATAAATTCAGCATAGTACTGTTTCAAGGGAACGGATAGTACTGTTCTAAAATTTAATAATTTTTATACTTCTGCATATCCAGTTAATTGAATTTTTTTTTTAAGAACCATGCAACTAATAGAACAGGTTTTAGATTCGAAAGAGTATGTGACAACTTTCTAATTTAATTGATGAAATTTAAAAATTTCATTGATGATGTATAAAAAAATATAATTTTATCTATATATACATTTGTTATTGAATTACAAAATGAAAATTGAAAAGTAATGCTCCCACTTCATAAGTCACCGTTGGAATTCTTCGATTTAAACCCAAAATATAATTGGAGTGTGAACTCAAGTCTTAATAGTTGAGATATCCTTTTGGAGAATTCTAAACTTAAACCTAATTCTCTATAAGTAATTTCTCAAATTTTTTAATTTTTGCTTTCAATTCGAATACAAGATAAATTTTGTTATATACCAAAAATTTACTTCAATATAAATCAAACTATTCGGAGAGCTTTAGTTATTAGTAATTTTTTTAGTTGGGAAGAGGGAACTTAAATCCTATTTTTTAAATGGAAAAATATGCATCAATCAATGAATCAAATATTTGGGAATACAGTTGTTTATGGATCGGATGACCTATTCAAACTAGTAAACCGGTTCAATTTTTGCATTGTTCTGGAGAAAATATTAATTAAAACTTTTAGATAAGTTGTCCCTAGCAAATGAGAGATGATCATAATTTTAAACTTAAGCCGAATCCAGTCTGATAATTATAATTCTTTTACAGTTTTTTTATAATTTATTTAATTTGATATTTTATTAAAATATAATGTTTTATTTTGTGGGTTTTAATTTTTTTAAGATATTCCAATTAAAGAATTTATTGGAAAATATATTAATGCATTTTTAGTTACTTTAATTTTTTGTGTAATTTAATTTCAATTTGGTTTGTTTTTTAACTTTAAATTCTATTGTTACATACTTTTTTACTCTTTTGTAAGAATTTATTTGATTTTATTATGTTACACTTCTTAATTACTAAGTATTTTTTATGTTTTCAGATTTTATTGTAACTTATTTGAAAAATGTTGAGTTATTTGCTTTTTTCCTTTTAAAAATGGTTTTGAGTTATTTGTTTATTGTAACTTATTTAAAGATGGTTTTGAATAAACTAGCCTGGGCTTAGATTGTAATGCAAGTTTGTTTTGTGTCTGTTTTGTGATTTAATTGGATCCCTGTACTTATTGTTAATTTAATTTAAGATCGAATGTTTAACAGCAAAAAAGATTGAGCAGCAAAATTACAGATGTCGACTTCGAAGGCATTAGAAGTTTGCGATTACACGAGTGCTTAGCAAAGACTGAGTCAAATGATTTCTGCAGAGGTCAAGAGTGACGTAATTGCAGAGAAGTGATAAAAGTCTAGCTTAGTGTCATGCACAAGCCTCGTCGGAACGTAGAAAAAATTATTATATTATGCGCTTGGAAAAAGACAGGGAATATGGCATCAATCGCGCGATCGACAAAGAACTCTCGCGGTAACCGCACAATCTCGACAAACTAACGCGCGATAAACCAACAATTGTCGCGGTAATCGCACGATCATGTCAACGAACGCGGGCGGTGTTATGCATTTCATAAATTTTTACTCTCTCTCCGTATATATATGCACGAAAGTGGGGGCAACTTCCAGGAACGAAGAATAGAACAAAAATGTCCAAAAAAATGCACACAAAAAGAGAGCATGGCAATCCGTTACGAAGAAAGAGGCAATTTACATCTGTAATTGCGAAAAAGAAAGAAGGTATTTCTAGAAATCCATTTCATCGTTTTAATAATAATTTATGTTCTCTTCAATATTAGTATTGTAATCTTATTTTTATTTTTATCCTAACTTGGTTTCCATGGATTAATTACTGACATTATCGCTCAGGAAAAAAATGGCGAAGTCATATTCATATGTTAATTCCTATTACATAAAAGCATAGATACTCTTTGCAATGCTTTACTTGAAATTCAATATTAAAAAAGAAGGAAAAGAAAGAGACTTTATTTTAAAGGTTATTTTGGTGAGATATTATCTTATGCAATTACATTTATGATGTAATCATTCTTAAATTTATAAATTGAGTTGGAAATTGCTCGATCTTTGCATTTATTGTTTATATTTTACTTTTCAAAATATATATTTAAATATACATCATAAAAAATTACATAAAATATATATGAAGTGTCAATTTCTAATGCATTGATAATGTATAGATACTATATACTGTTAATGTATCATATATAGACTTATATAAATATATATGTTTTTTTGTGCAATTAGAATCTTTAGACCAAAAAAAGAGAGAATATACAGGTGTAAAGATTCGAATTTTAAATTTATATAAAATTTCTTATTTAAACTAATATTTAAAATCCTTGACAAAATATTAATAATAATAGTGTTCAACATTAATCAATATATATTTGTTATAAAGAAATCAATAGTGAATTAAAAGCTTAAATCTTAAACAACTATTTATAATGTATAAAACAAAAAGCTTCAAGAGGAGGGTATTTTGTTTATAGTTCTTATGTAAAATAAAAATAAGATTAAATAATATGATTTTGTTTTTGTCAACTCACGTAAGACATACGGGGGCCCTCACATGGAACAGTTCCTTCGTCACCGGCCTTGTCCAACGTGAACTTGAAAGCTATGTAAATTAAGAAAACAAAAAATTCAACACTAGTCACTAGTCGATGGCTGCCTATTTGCCGCGGCGAAGCGTCGCAAGTTCCAATGTGTCGAAGAGCGGTTTGGACCAAATAACAATACTTAATACTAATTATTATTTTTTTAATAAAAATATGCATAATGAAAAGTTTCGTATGTCAACAATAATGACGAAGTGCGAAAAGAAATTATTTTATATCAATGTAATCTAAAACAACATCACAATATAGAAAAATTAAAAGTTTTAATTTTTTTTATACTCTCTTGTGAATAAAAATGTATCCTAGTTTTGACTTTTCAACCTTGATCATAGTTCTTTCTTAAAGAAAAAAAAAATAAAAGCCTATAACTTTTTTTAGAAATTTGTTGTGGTTATTGGGTTTGGAAAATTCTTCACTGAAGCAGTTCAATTTCTTCTGACTCAATTATAAGAATGTCATTGTTTGACCTTTCAAACAAAAGGAAAAGCCGGAAGCACCAGATCAGTTGTTCGAGAAAAACTGTACAAATCAAGCATTCAGGTATGGTGCGATTAAGTATTGATTAACAGAAAGACAGATTACATTTATATTAATCAATACAAAGTTTTTCTATAGTTTTGAATCTGTTCTCTGCCCAAACAGATTGCAAAAGAAACTCTTCGGTTTAAGACGATGAAAACTAGATTGGCAAAGAAGACTGAGGAGAAAAGGCTCAAGGCTGTGTCACTAATGGCAGCCAAAATAGATGCTGCAGAGACTCAAGCGGAATTTGGGTTGCTGATTACGAGAAGGAATGAGCTGATGAATGGGCTGAATAGTGGAATCAACTACTTTAGGAGGTTGCGGGCAATGGAGATTTTGCTGATGTTGGTGCTGGGTTTCATTGGAGAGTAGGGTTTGATGAATAGAAAAACTAAGCTTTATCTGGGGGACACCTTGTGGTTTGTAAAAAATATATATATGTTTGCTTTTCTATCTAGCTCTATATATGTTTGTTGCATTTCTTATTTCACTTTGCTTTTGCCTATTGTCTGAAAAACCTTTTGATGCAATGAAACTATGAAACCTCTTTGTTTAGGCACGCGTGTTTCATTTAAATATTGTCCAGTTAATGGGTGCCCAACAGCCTCCCATGTTCCATTGATGAAGATTGAAGACAATAAAAAACATCAAAGGGCAAAGATTTTTTTTAATCAAATCTTTTAAAATTTGAAATAATATTTCTAAATCATCAATCTAATGAGTTAATATTTATTTCTAAACATTGAGTTTTGTGAGATTCAGAATCTTTTTTAAATGTTAATTATTGAATCAGTCGAATATAAATTTTTATTCAACAATTAAAATATATAACATATTTCACAAAACCAATTCAAAAAGACTTTAGTATAAACAAGTATGGAATTATTGTTCCAATTCAAATAGACTTTAGTATAAACAAGTATGGAATTATTGTTCTTTTAAAGTTAAAACCAAGAAAAAAATAGCTTCTTTTTTCGTAGATACTTGTAGAATTTTTAAATGATAGAATTTACATTGAGAAACTTAGAACCTAGACTGCGGCCAAATTAGTTTTCTTACTTTCTTTTTCAGAAATTTCATTTAAAAAAAATAGATATATTAAATGTAAATAAAATCAATAATTAGTGTCAACATATCAATAGAAAAAGTGAATTCATAGTTCAAAGAGTTTAAACTTTAAATGTTCATAGCTTATAACACTTGAAAAATAAAAATAATAGTTATAAAAATTTGTTGAATCTATAGTTTTGAATCTTTTCTAAGCGCAAACCGAAAACAAAACAAAGACTTCGGATTAAGATGATGAAAACTAAAGCCTCAACGTACCTTAAATTTTCGAAACCTTATTTTTCTGTGACTTGATGAATCGTTTGGAGCCCTCAAACCAAGAAGAGAATGAGAGAAAGAGAGAGAATCCTCAACAGCAGAGTTCATGGCCACTTCTCAGATAGAGAACAGAGATTGTTCATTAGGAAGCAAGTCTATGACAGACATGGATGGTACAAGCAAGGAGAGGTTGAACAATGGAGGAGCAAACTTATCACAGTGTTTGTGGGAAACATTAATCCTTCTGGTAAGGAAGCAGAGCTCAGGGATTTATTAATGCAATATGGCAGGGTTTTAGATTTCTATATTCCTCTCACATGGAAAAACAAAAAGAGGAGTAAGTTCGGCTTCTTCAGATTTAAAGATTTAAGAGAAGCTCTGTCGGTAATCAGAGCATTGGATGGTGTCACTTGGAATGGCTGGAGACTTAAAGTTAACCTTGCCAAGTATGAACGGAACAGAAGAAATAACTCAAACGAAAGGGAAATAAGAAGAGAGAGTCCAAAGGATAATCATGGGAGGGCCAGCAAGAATTTTGAGAATGCCATGGGTGCACTTTCTTATGCAGATGTAGTTAAGCAAAATCTCCCAAATGATATAGCCACAGGTAGTGGTGTAAATGTCAATGGCAACTTTGCCAGGTTAGAAAATGATGGTATAAATTCCTCGGTTGAAAAAGAAGTTTCTGAAATAAGGGACGTGATCACTGCTGAAGTAGACGAGGCAAACTTAAAGTGGTTAGAAAAAGCAGCTGTGGCTTGTGTTAGAAATCCTCAGTCTATTCATTTTCTTCGCCAACGCATTTTGCAGGAAGGGGTTCTTGACTTCTCAATCACAATGATGGGAGGCAGCTGGGTTCTCTTAACTTTTGAGTCTAAAGACGAGATGATAGGAATGCTTGAAGAAGGTAAGGTCTGGCTGAGTGAATGGTTCAATTGGGTGAAACCTTGGTCTCCAGAGCTAATCAGTGATGAGAAATTCGTCTGGATCAAAGTAGAGAATCTCCCGCTGCATGCTTGGAACTGTGATGTCTTCAAGAAGATTGGTGACTATTGGGGAGAGTTTATCACAATTGATGATAGCACTTCACGAAAGAAGCGTCTTGATGTTGCTAGAATTCTTTCACTGGTGAAAAAGAACTCCAATATTCCGAATATCATTTCAGTATCTGTTAATGGGAGATTTTTCATGGTTAATTTATTGATTGAAGAAGGTCCAGAATTCTTGGGGAATCCGTATGTGAAAACGGTAAATAAGGCAAGTCCGATTTGTTCAAGTTCTTCTGAATCGTCTTTAGTTAGATCAGAAAATGCTCACAGTCACAAGAGTATTACAGAGGAAAATCAATGCTCAGGGTCTGAGAAGAACGAAGAGGCAGATGAACCATCAGAACTTCCCAAAGAATGCTCCGGTAGACAAGACATTAATGATCAGATATCGAGCCAAGTGCTTTCAGAAGCTGTTTGTCTGCGACAGCAGCCTTTTCCAAACAATTTCAGTTCCCCAGGAACAGAAGACGTTGACATGCTTTTAAACAGATCGGAAGAGGTGGACACTTTCCAGGGATGTTTTGGACTCAAATCAGTGGTCGATGATTTATTCCGGGATGAGGAGAAAGAACTGGAACTCTTGGGCCTTCCTGGTTGTCCAGTGGAGCTGCAATCAGCTCAAAGCCCAATGATTAATAAAAGGAGTTTTGGAAATTCTGAAAATGGGTGCTTGCAAGATGGATCTGATTTGGATAGACTTCAATATCAGTCCTCGGGTTCAGAACAAGAGCCCGAAAATATTTTGGACACGGCTGGGAGAAGGCATCTTAGAGCCCAAAGGATGTTACCAGATTCGGAAGGTGAGACTGAAAGTGCCACGATGAATCTAGAAAATGTGCTAATTAAAAACAGAAATAGAAGAAAATATGTCTCACTTTCTTCCACCAAAATCATGGATCTTGATTCTCATCACGAAGAGAATGTAAAGACTGCTAAAAACACAAGAAAGAAAACTGGAAAAACAACCAAGAATCAAAGGAAGCGTAGCAATCAAGGTGATCAACCTTCTCAAGAAGCAGAAGTTTCTGACGAGGACATCAGGAATAGAAATAGAGCTATTAGACTTGAAGCCCAAAAAACTCTGGAAGTGGCGATGCTTATGGGTCTCCAAGGAGAAGCGGCTGATGAAGAGATTATAGAAAAATTGATCGAATTGGAAAAGGAAGATACTGTGGACGGTTAGTTTCCGGTTTATCATTTTTATTTTGCTGGGTTGTTTTTCATCATCATGAAGATCATCTCTTTCAATGTAAGAGGCTTGGGTATCAAAGGTAAGAGAAATGCCATAAAAAAGCTTTTAAATAGAGAAAAACCGAGTATAGTCTTTCTTCAAGAAACTAAGCTTACAGGAGTCAATGACAAGATTGTTAAACAGCTCTGGAGTAATAAAAGTATTAAGTTTATTCATTCCGATGCTGAAGGATCAGCGGGAGGATTGCTTTGTTTGTGGGCTGAGGATGATTTTTTTGTCTCTTCGATCATGGTAAAGGACAGAGTTATTTGGCTTAAAGGTAATTTCCAGAATCAATCTCTGGTATTTAATCTTTTCAATGTGTATGCCCCAAATCAAGTCAGTGATAGGAAAGTTTTATGGGAGTCTTTGTCCAGTTTGAAAAATGATGACAGGGAGCTATGGTGTTTCGCGGGCGATTTTAACGCGGTCCTGAATGATGCGGAAAGAGTTGGAGTTTCAGATATTTCTAAATCTCAACTGGATTTTAAGGAGTTTATTGACAATGCTGAATTGATGGATATTCCCTTGGTTGGCAGAAAATTCACATGGTACTCAAGAAACTCCATGAGCAGGTTAGACAGGTTTTTGCTCTCTGTGAATTGGAATGACTATTTCTATACAATTAATCAGTGGGTGTTGGAATGCTCTGTTTCTGATCATGTCGCTATTTGTTTGGGAATTGATGAGTATGACTGGGGCCCGAAGCCATTCAAAGTGTTTAATCATTGGCTTGCAGATAAAGAGTTTAACGAGATGGTTAACAGGAACTGGAAGTCTTATAAGGTTGATGGGTATGCAGGTTTCAGAGTTTTACAGAAGTTTAAATTTCTTAAGAGGGATATCAGGAATTGGAAGGGATATAAGAAAGGTGGAGTTAGCACAGAAATTGAAGCTCTTAACAAAGAAATTTCTGATCTGGAGAAAACATTTGAAGGCTCTCCGAATGATGAATCAGTTTTTAATCTTATCTCATCAAAAAAGAGAGAAATGTGGAAGTTACAAAATATTGAGGAAAGTTGCTGGAAACAGAAATCAAGACTCAAATGGCACCAACATGGAGATAAAAATTCAAAGTTTTTTCATTGTATAGCAAACAGTCGATGGAGAAGCAACTTCTTGGGTCATATTTCGCATAAAGGCAGGTTACTTCAAACTCCAAAAGAGATCAGACAAGCTGTGGAGTCTCATGTCAGAGCACAATTTGATGTGGTTGACCAAGCATCACTGTTCAATTTTAATTCTCTGAATTACAAAAAAATTTCTCAATTTCAATCGAGGGAGTTGGAGTCTCAGTTCACTATAGAGGAGATTTGGGAGGCAGTAAATGGCTGTGACGGTGAGAAATCTCCTGGGCCGGATGGATTCAATTTTTCCTTTATTAAGAACAAATGGGAGCTATTGAAATCTGAGGTTTTTGAATTTCTTCAGGATTTTCATAGAACTGCAAAAATTCCCAAAGGTATTGGCCATTCATTTATCGCTCTTATTGCTAAAAAGCAATGTACAGAGTCACTAAATGATTTCAGACCAATCTCTCTCATTGGTAGTCTTTATAAGATTCTGGCCAAGGTTCTTGCCAACAGGGTGAAAAAGGTAATGTCTTCCATTATAAATGTTTCACAATCAGCTTTTGTAGTAGGCAGACAACTTCTCGATAGTAGCCTGATTGCAAATGAAGTCATAGACACGTTGAAAAAATCCAACAATGGTGGCATAATCTTTAAAGTGGATTTTGAGAAAGCTTTCGACAATGTTAAATGGAATTTTCTGTTGGAGACTCTGAGATTAATGGGTTTCGGTCATAAATGGATATCGTGGATTTCAAGTTGTCTCTCCTCAGCCTCAATGTCAGTTTTAATCAATGGTTCTCCAACAAATCCTATTAAGATGAAAAGAGGTATTCGTCAAGGGGATCCTTTATCCCCCTTTCTTTTTATCATGGTGACTGAAGGCCTAAGTTTGCTACTGGAAAAAGCTTCCTCTTTGGGTCTGCTATCGGGTGTTAACATTGGTCAAAGAAATCTTCAAGTTTCTCATCTCCAATTCGCAGACGACACTATCATTTTCTGTCAAGCAAATGAGAATAATGTGTCGAATTCTAAACGTATTCTTAGAATCTTTCAAGTCTCCGCGGGTTTGAAGGTTAACTTCTCAAAATCTGCTCTTATTGGAATCAAAGTTGATAATGACAGAATTGCTGAATGGGCATCCAAAATTCATTGTAAAGTTGATAATCTTCCTTTCAAGTATCTTGGTCTGCCTTTAGGAGCCAACCCAAGGTCCTTATCAACGTGGCAACCGGTGATCAATGCTTTCAAGAATAAGTTAAACTTATGGAAGAGCAAGCTCCTCTCTTCAGCAGGTAGATTAACCCTTATTAAATCTACCTTAGCCAACCTCCCAATTTTCTACATGTCGATGTTCAAAATGCCTGCTGGTGTGAAAACAGAACTGGAGAAAATTCAAAGACAGTTTTTGTGGGGAGATTCTGATGAGAAAAGAAGAATGAGAATGGTTGATTGGTCGACAGTTACTAGAAGCAAAAGTAATGGAGGATGGGGTATCATTGATCTTAAAACCTGTAATCAAGCACTTCTTTTGAAATGGCCATGGAGATTCAGCATTGATAAGCAAGCATTGTGGAAAGACGTCATCTGTGAAAAATATAAGATTTCTCCTTCTGTTTTGTGGCCTGAACCTTGTAAAATTGGATCTCTCTCTAGAGTGTGGAGTGATATACAAAACAATTGGTTAACGAGTGAATCCTCTAACATTATAAATTCTAGTTTTTGTTTTTGTGCAGGTGATGGATCCAAGATTCGGTTTTGGAGCGACAAGTGGTGTCAAAACATCATCCTTAAATCTTCCTTTGCTAGAATTTATGCTTTAGCAGTAAATAAAAGTGGTGTCATAAAAAATTATGGGAGATGGGCGGGAAGCAGTTGGGTGTGGGAAATTACTTTGAGAAGAAATCTCTTTGATTGGGAGAAACATACTTGGAAAAATCTCATGCAGCTTCTAGACTCAATTGTTATCTCTCCCTTCACTAATGACCGATTGATCTGGATTCATACTACAAATGGGATTTTCTCTACAAGGTCTTACAGAAAGGTCATTGAAGGCTCAAGAAACAACGAGGAAGGGATTGAAAAGCTGATTTGGAAAGGTATTGCTCCACCAAAAGTGGAACTCTTTTGCTGGAATGCGATTCGAGGTACGATCCCGGTTATTGAAGTGCTACAAAACAGAGGTTGTATGGAAAATCAGATTAATAAGTGTTCCTTTTGCAACTATCCTGAATCAGTTGACCATCTCTTCACCTTTTGTGAGTTTAGCTGGAAAATTTGGAGCTGTTTTATAAAGGCCTGGAATTTCTCATGGATTATCCCAAGGAACTTAAGTGCTCTGTTTTTGGTATGGAATGATTTCAGCATTGCTTCATCTAAAAAGGAGGTTTGGGTTACTCTCTTCTACTCGGTGGTTTGGTCTATTTGGTTGGCTCGAAATGATAAGGTTTTTAACGGTAAAGAAATTTCCTTAGATCATATTTGTACTGTTATATCGACTAGAACAGGTTGGTGGCTGCAAGCAAAGTATCCAACGATTGAAACTTGCAAAGTGGTAGCTGATCTTCATTCCATCTCTGTTCCAAAACATCTCAAGCAAACCAGGCCCAAAAACTCCTGGATCCCTCCTCCTAAAGGTGTCTGGAAGATTAATGTTGATGGCTCAGCTTATGGAAAACCAGGGCCGGCGGGCATTGGCGGTGTGTTGAGGAACCATAATGGCCATATCATCTTTATATTTTCAAAGAATATTGGAGTGGTTGATTCGAACCTTGCTGAACTCCTAGCAGTTGCTGAAGCCTTGTCTTGTATTGTCAAAGCAGATATTAGCAACCTCCCTCCTCTAATCATTGAAAGCGACTCCAAGGTGGTAATCGATTGGCTCAAGAAATTAAAGGACAGCCCATGGAGATATAGTAATCTGATAAACAAACTACTTAACCTTTTCTCTTGCATTAAAGATGTCACTTTTAATCATGTTTTTAGAGAAGCCAATAGTTTGGCTGACTTCCTTGCTAAATCCGGAGTTCTACGTAACTCTGATTTGTTTGCTTGGATGTAATTTCTTTTATCAATAAAATTCTCCCTTTGAATTTTCAAAAAAAAAAGTTTTTAGTGAAGGAAAACAAAAAGACAGAAAGTTAAACTAAAAAAGATACAGAGAAATGCTTTCTTTTCAATTTGTTTCTCGCTTGGAGAGAAGTCAGAAAGAAATGGAAAGAACTGAGAGTCAAAAGAGTGTTAGAAATGGAAAGAATAGGATACACGGAAACCCCACGGAGAAAGCGGGATTGAGTTTATAGGAAGAGAGGAGTCGGTGGAGGCCTAAGACAAGGCCTGCATCATTCCTACCGAACAAATTTGTTAATCATCAAGTTGCTCATTCACAGCCTGCCTTTAACTCGTCTTTCTTTCTCTGTTTTTCCTATTGATGGTTGACTTGACTTGTGGGTAGACTTAATCATCCATGTTTCAAATGTGTGTTCCTATCATATAAAATTATAGGATTTATAGCCAAATATGCCTTCAACTTTTTGTATAAAATAGATAGAAGCTCTCAATATTTTTATTACATGAAAATCAGTACATAAATTTTTATTTTACTGTAAATAAACTTTCAACTTTTCAAAACCATACAATTAAGTCCAAATCTATTAAATAACACTAACTTCAGTTAGTATAGCAGACGCGGCATGCCATGTGACAATCAACTAAGCTATCCACCTCAACTTCCACATAGGACATCCAAATGACAGTTAGTGTCATTTAACAGATTTGGTATTAATTGCATAATTTTGAAAGATTCGAGGTATATTTATAGTAAAATAAAAGTTTATGCAATGATTTTCACACGATAAAATATCAATGGCTTAATTCCATTTTACGCAAAATGTTAAGAGTAAATTTAGCTATAAAGCCTAAAACTATATTCGTGTCGTATAAAACACAAAAATTTTGTGCCGATATGTCAAACATAAAACTTTTTTTTTTATCTTTTGTTATATTCATATACAATTTTTATCAATTTTTAATCCATGTTACTTTCTTATTTTTTCATTGGTACCGTTTTTATATCATGTCATTGTATTGTATCTACAAATATGTAAGAAGGATTTCAGTAACCCAAAAGAAAAAGGACAATCTTCATACAAATTTAAAAAGAGGGTGATGCTCCTGGTCTTGAATCTAAGCCCAGACCCATTTATAAAATTCATTATTCAAGCTTGGTTTGACTTGGCCTAGCCATATTTATTTTTCTTTTCTTTTTTTTTTTTAAATTCTAATCATTTTAATTTTTTGTTTCTTTATTTTTTATTCTTTTATTTCATTTAAATTTTAATTTGGTTTGTTAAACTTTACATGTTAATTTTCATATTAAATATATATGGTGTTTATTAATCAATAATATTTTAAGTATATATAATTACATTATATTTAATAAAATATATAAAAAAATTTAATATTAATAATGTTCGGACCAAGCAAGGACTAGATCTCCAAAGGTAAAACTCGAACCCGACCCGAAAATTCATCGAACTTATTTTTTTTTTGTCCAAACCCATTCATTGAGCCTATTTTTTTTTGCCCAAACTTATTAAAAAATCGAGTTAAGTTTTAAGTTTTAACGAGCTATCTACCCCAGGACAAGTCTAGTTTCATAGTAACTTTCACATCGATTTTCCCAATTGTTATTATCTAGATGGAGCACACGGCCTGTTTCCTGGAGAATATAGATAAAAATGATTATATTACTATAGGGATTATCGACGAGCGACCAATATTAGTTTTATTTTATTGTAGATGAACTTTGGAATTTATTCAGTATCTTTATTGTTATCAATAACATCTTCTTAAATTAATTAAAATTTTGCATGCATGATTTAGATGAGTAGGAGTCCAAGCTCGGTCTAGCCTGTTTTTGGGTCTAATTTTTTGTCTAAGTCTATTTTTACATATAATGCATAAGCCTAAACCCGTCCAAGCCCGCTTAAATATTATTAATTTTTTTTAAAAAATTAATAATAATATATAAAAATATTAAAACATACAATAGTTTATAAGTATAACATAATAAGTTTGAATAAATTTTTTACAAAAGGTTACAATAAACATGAAAATTTAAATTAAAGTATAAAAAATGCAAACTCAAAATAAATTGCACAATAAAAGCAAAAATAATTAAAATATACTACTATAAAATAATAATAAAATTATAGTAAAACTGGTCGGACCTAGTTGGGGCTTGACACGATGAACCTAAGCCCAATCCATTTTTTAGTGGGCCTAGATTTTCAAGCCCGAGCCCATTTAACGGGTTTAATATTTTTGTCTAAATCTGCTAAAAACATGGATGGGCTTTCGGGTTTGGATAGGTAGTTTGGCCCTTGAATAGATCTAAGTAGGACATAAATTCAATGGTTGAATTAATTAAATATAAAAATTATATGAAATATATGAAAGTTTGTAAAACTATATTTGTTTTACACTCAGATAAATGAATCCATCCTCTCTTTGTATATATAAATGTATGTATAAAAGTAAGAGATCATGGAACTCAAACTCTCTTTATATAAATATATAAGTTTAAATCTTATTTTGATAAAGATAACATGCACAATTTACTTAATTTAGATGCATGATCGAATATAGAACAAAATTGACAAGAGTGTTTTGGGAGGCATTTTAATCTTTCATCTTGGATAAAACAATAGCCAGGATGACACCACGTCACTTAAACCTAACTTTTAGTGTCCTTAGCGTGTCCAACGCTAACTTATCTTGTGAAGGTAAAGCGCCTCTTGCACGTGTCAAAGGACGATCATCATAGGAAAAGAGCCATCATGAGTCGACCAAAGAAATCATGTCACGCCAAGTCGGCACGTCAACTTGACCAAATAACTTGTAGCATAGGTTAATCAATTCTACCTTGCCACATATGGCAAACATGGCTTAAGGGACCACATTATCAAGGTTGGCCATGTCAGACCAACTCTCACATAAAAGACAATCACTCCTTTACCAAGAGAGGCTAAGTCAACTTTTTGCCTTATTTTCATCTTTCCAAGCAATCTGAAGCTCTTACCTATCTCTCCCATCTCTTCCTCCTCTATTAATCTCGAATATACCCCTAGGTCCATTTTCAGCACAAACAAAAATGTATTTGTTAATCAAATCAAAACTGACTATCGAACCTGAGTGCTAATGTGTAATACCATGTTTTGGTTGGCATGGTTGGAAAAACTCTGCACGCACTTATTTTCGAAGGTCCATTTAAGACCGAAATTGATTAAGATGATCAGCAGGATCCGTTGTACCATCAAACGTCTACTTAGGGACTCCTATCGAAACTGCCTTCTAGAGTACAGTGATGGATAAATGATTATAGCCTTCGTTAAGCCAATCCATCTCATCATTAGTTTTCTTCAATTCTCTATATGTTTTTTTCCTTATGAATTATATCAAGCTGCAATTTCCTGATCGTCGTCTTGTTTTTCATTTTGAGGGGCACGGTTGGTACTCTGGACTTTGGGACGGCTCGCAAATGAAGCTGAAATTTGGGCTTGCTGGGTGTGGTTATTAGGTTGACAATGAAGTGATTAAGGATGATGGGGATCATTCTGCCAGTTGGTTAATCGTGCTTGGATGAGTTAAACCTGTTGGAGTAGTTGATTGTATTGTTCAACAGTTTAAAAATACAAGTTGAGAGTTTTGACTCGGTGGCATTATGGGATGGGCAAGGATTGATTTAAGAGACATGTGGAGGGATTTATGGTAGGTTCTGTTAGTCGCAGGATGAAATTGCTTTATGGTTCGGATACGGTTTTCTGTCTATAAGTTTTCGTGTATGACACTAAATTGTAGACCTAACAATACTAGACATAACATGAAAATAATACAAATAAATGACACAAAAATGATATGGGTTAAAATTAAATAAAACTTGTATGTGAATAATGTAAAAACTAAAAATAGGGTTTTGAATTTTTCATATCTACATGAATTTTAACATAAAATTTTCATGTTTTATATAATACAAATATAATTTTATATAACACGAACATGAATTACCAAATCTACTAAATTGTTGATAACTTTTTTGGGAACTGATTGACGCCTTACGAGAGTTGGTTGCCTAGATAGGAATATCAGGCATATGAAGACGCTCAAAGCCGTAAAATGTTTAGAGGAGTGAGAGGAAAAATTAAAGATTAGTATGCTTAAAGATCTTTGTACTTATTTCACGTCTTTATCATGTTGGCTGTATTGAGAATAATTATGATTTTATATCTCAATTGTATTACAATTTTGTCTTAAAAATTTATTTAATTGTAATTCTCATTTATTCAATCGTTGTATTTGTATCATGGATTCTCTTCCGTAAGAAGTTTCAGTACAAGTGAACTACCAAACCTCAATTTGTTTATAATGTATTATATTGAGTTTTGGATTTAAAGTCAGAAACAAAATATGGTATGACAAAACAAAATAATAATAATAATTTAACATAATTCGACATTTAATTTTTTTGGTACAGTAATTCGACATTTAATTACCTACGTCTATAAATGAGAAAAAATAATTAATTATAGTGTTATAATCACAACAATAAAAAAATTACCCACAAAATTTGTCAAAAAAAATTTACTCGGAGTCAGATTCAGTACAAACAAGCACTCATTAGACACAAATCAATTCAATATCTAACAAATCCTAAATCAAAATATCAACAATCACACTGATGAAAAGTCTCCTGTCACCTCAAGACTCATGAGATGTCTACAAATCAAAGTCCGTAAAATCCTACAACTCTTCGTAAATCCTACTCTAATACCTCTTCCAAGTGAGATTCCGATTATATATAAACCTAATAATTTATCCATCAAATAGCTTAATCACCGACCGTTATCTTGAATAGAATGAATGCAAAAATATGTTCAAAATTTTTTTCACTAAAATTTGTAAATTTTAAGTTAATATTTCTATCACATCAGTCTAATGGTCTGATGTAGCGGTCACAGTAAAGAACGAGTCATCTTTTTCTTTACTAATGCTATGAAAAACCTCAGAACACCGGGCTCTAGGTTGGGCCCCGTAACTGAAATCCAAAGAATTTGGAGTACAGATGGTCATCCATATGCTACGTTAGTACTTAGTCCTGGCTGGTTTTCGCATTTATTAAACTTTTTAAATAATTCTACAACATTTAATTTATTTAAAAATCTTATTTTGGTTGATTAGCTGTTTAAAAATTTCCTTACAAATATATCATACGTTGAGTTTATATATAACGCATGGATAATATATAGTTTTTATAAATTATTAGTGGACTAGAGTTTGACACCTTATTAATAAATAAATTAAAAAAAATTATCAAATTCTTATAAATAAATACAAATAAGTTTTTTCAATTATTATTAATGGAAAATAAAAAAGTTTAAGATAGACATATAAACAAAATAATGGAAATTATGAACATTATTCAAAAGTAAGAAAAATCTTAAGATCGTCGAAATTCAAATTTGCAATGCATTAACAATTAAAATTTATTCTCTTGAAATGTGAGAAACGCATACAAATTCGATATTTGATCCAAATTGCTACATATGATTGAAGTAACTGTTCGTGTGCGATGAAACTTGAGAAATATTTTTATGTCCTTAAAACATCATTTATCGAATTACATTCGATGATGACTGATGAGTCGACGAGTGTACTTGAAATCACATGCAGCAAAGTTTCACTCATGATTGTTACTACCTTAATAAGAATCGAAATTGGAATTCCCTCCCTTTTAGTGATTTAGGGATTGGTACCTAGAACTATAGTAGTTCAGCCCAATTCAAAATTGTTGAGACAAAACATCCCTCAAACCAAATACTTACAAAAATGAAAAAAATAAAAATAAACACAATAATTTTTAATGTCGTTCGGTTCAACTAAATTGGCTTATAACCATCCAACCTAACTAATAATCAATCAAATAATTACAACTGTGTAATTTTTAGAGAGAAAAATTACAAACTTCTTACAAAGTTCAAAGCTCAACTATTTAAAGAACCCAACTATACCCTTTAATAGCCCAAACCCTAACTATTCTATTGGTGTTTACAATTCTTTGGGATATTTTACAAACCAAGCCTAATACATTATTTATAAGAGAATAGCGCTTATAACTTCTCCTATACTTTCGATGTAGGATTCAAGGTAAATTCTAACAAATCCTCCATTGACTTGAATCCACAAACTGCTTAACAACATTTGAATCAGTCAAAGCAACACATGTCTTATTTTTTTTCTATCATCACTCTTTTGCTGGGCCTTCTTGAATGTAGCAATATCCTCGCTTAATGTCTTGCAATTTGCTGGGATATGACCCTTCTCTCCACAATAATAACATTCCACCTCACTATAATCCCTGAATCTTGATTTTGATCTACCTCTTGATCCACCATGTCTCTCATTAGTCCTCCCTTATGTAGTACCTTCTACAGCAGCTAGCATACCTCCTGCAGATGAAGAATCTTCTTTACCCATAAATCCTTCATTCTCACGTAACATAACAATCACATCATCCAACATTTTTACCTACCAATAAAGTTTGAACTAAAGGTCTAAAGGACTTAGGCAAAGATGACAACAGTAGCAATGCCTTCTCTTCTTCTTTCAACTCTTTAAAATCAATAGCCAATAAATGTGAAACTAGTCAATTAATTTCATTTAAGTGATGATGGAGACTTGAACCTTCATCCATTTTCAGAGAATATAAATTCATTTTCAAACACAATCTATTCATCAACGATTTTGATAAATAGATGTCTCCTACCTTTTTTCACAATCTGGTTGGTGTCGTCTCAGTCAACACATTACACTTAATCTCTAGAGTATGTGCCAATCTAATTGTGCTCACAACCCTCTTTTGAAGTCTAACTCAATCTTTATCAGACATTTTATTTAGCTTATTTTCTTCTAATGCCAAATCTAAGCCTTGTTGCACTAAAAAATTCTGAATCGTGCTTTACTATAACATAAAATTACTCTTATTATCAAATAAAGGAATTTCAAATTTAGACAAACCTTTAGATATAGTTTTCTTCCTCTCATAAGATTACAAACCTTCAGCTTTGATACCACTTCTTGGGGCAAGATATCCCTCAAGCCAAACACCCATAAAAATGAAAGAAAGCAAAAACAAACACAATATGTGGTTTGGTCCAACAAAATTGGCCTATAACCATCTAACCAAACTAATAATTAATCAAACAATTATAACTATACAATTTTTAGAGAGAAAAATAGCAAACTCCTTATAAAGCCTAAAGCCCAACTATCTAAAGAATCCAACTTCATCCTTTACAAAACCAAGCAATTCTATTAGTGTTTACAACTCTTGGGGTTACTTTACAAACCAAGCATAATATATTATTTATAACGGAAGAACTCTTATAACTTTTTCTATACTTTTGGTGTGGGATTCAAGATAAACTCCAACAACAAAAAACTTTGTTAAAGAGTTGAAGTCCAAACCCTTTTTTTTTGTTACAAAGTCCAGACCCATTTTGATAAATCGAAGAGCTTGTCAAGTGCTTCAAACCACGTCACAAGGCCTCCTTATAATTCAAAGAAAACGTCACAAATCACAAGTTGCTCTTCGTTGTTCATAAAGTGACGCTCAACTCTATAAATTCCAGCCATTTTTCCGAAGTTTCATAGATCTTCTTTCTCTTTCCTAGCACCTTCCTCCTCAATACATCTCT
Source organism: Heritiera littoralis (assembly GCA_031772115.1). NCBI lineage: Eukaryota > Viridiplantae > Streptophyta > Magnoliopsida > Malvales > Malvaceae > Heritiera > Heritiera littoralis. The sequence goes on along the minus strand of JAPDPK010000135.1, from coordinate 1,428,131 downwards.
CGTTCTTCTTTATTTTCTTTATATAAATATGACATTATTTTACATTCCATATGAAAATAACTAATAAATTAAATTGATTAACAAATCAGTAGAAATTAACATAATTAAGATATGGCTCAATTCGAACATAAATATAATGATTTATAACTCTTTACAAAGCCTAAAGCCCAACTATCTAAAAAACCAAATTACACCCTTTATAATAGTCAAAACCTTAGCTATTTTATTGGTATTTACAATTTTGTGAGATATTTTACAAACTAAACCTAATACATTATTTATAAGGAAAGAATCTTTATAACTTTCTTTATACTTTCGATGTGAAATTCAAAGTAAATACAAAAAAAATGAACTTTGTTAAAGAGTTGAAGTCCAGACCCATTTTTATAATTTGAAGAGCTTGTCAAGTGCTTCAAACCACGTCACAGGGCCTCCTTATAATTAAAAGAAAACGTCACAAATCACAAGTTGCTCTTCGTTGTTCATAAAGTGACGCTCAACTCTATATATTCCAGCCATTTTTCCAAAGTTTCATAGATCTCCACTTTCTCTTTCCTAGCACCTTCCTCCTCAATGCGTCTCTTTTTCTTCTTTATTTTCTTTATGTATCTTGCTCTTCATTATTTTTGACCCTCAATCCTTTCAATTTCTTCTTACTAGGATGCTTGATGGAGAGCCAAGTGAGAAAAATTGATATAGCTGAGTATCAAGGGAGAAAATAGAAAACAGAAGTGGTGGGATTTCTCTTTATAATTTTTTCTTTCAGCATGATCATTTAATTCTTTTGTTTTTATTTATCAATAACTGAAAGCTAGCCAATCAGCTAGTTTAGTCTTTGAGTCAACAAATTGCTGTACTGCAGGTTGTTTATTGATCACTATGCATGGCAAAGCTGATCTCAAATTTTGTTCCTGTTATTATTCGGAATGTTGCTCGTAACCGGAGGCTAGCTAGCTATATCTAGTTTCAAGCAAGTAGAATAATTTCACATGAAACTGAAGCTAGCAGGTTGACAAGTATACCTAACTGAAGGACAGTACTGCATGGAATCAGGTTAGCTTCCCCATGCCTTATAGCTAGTAAATATCAAATCTGCTCTGACAATCCTATAGTTGGTGCCTTGCCTTTGAAACGATTCTAAAATCATCATTCGAAAACAAAATAGCTTTGCTGCTAGCAGGAAAAATTTGTAAGGACTGTCTTTATTTGGTGATTTTTAGGGCATTAAAAGATGGATTCCAAGGCATTTCCAAGTGATTCCCTTCTTTGGTTTGCTCCAGCGAAAAAAAAAAAACAAAGTAGCTTCTTTTTTCTTTTTTCTAAACTATGTTTTCGAAAAAATATAAATTATTATTAGCTAGAATGATTTATAAAGTGAGATTTTAGATATCAGTAAAAAATGACGCATAATTAATTTTAAAAGACACATGATTAGTTAAATCATTTTAATCCTAAATTTTATCCAAAAAATAATTCTATTTTATGAATTTTTTTTAATAAATTTTTTATATCCATTTTGTGGTTTTTTACAGCTTCTTGAAAAATTTTTGTTTTAATATGAGAGTGTCTTTAAAAATTAATTTCAAACAATTTAGATTAAAGTAGAATTGTTTTTACGATGATTGTTAGTTTTCCTTTCTTTTTTATATTTTTCATAATAATATTTAATTTTTACTATGTATTTTTTTAATAAATCAATTATTCATTTTTATATAATTAATGTGAGTTAATTGAGTTCATTATAAGGGTTAGTTTTTGATGTACTAACAATAGAATATTTTAACACTACAAGTACGGTTAAAAATTTATATATATATCTCACTTTTTTAAAGTTTTTTTTTTCTAATATTTCTTAAAGAGTATGTGTCACTCTATTAATCTTTTGTAAATAAAATTTCATTAACAATGTATTAGATAATTCCTCTTATTTATGAGAATGAGTCATGATACTATTTACATATCTTTCAACTAATATAAGATGACATCTTATAGTAATATATAAAAGCCAAAACTTTTGGCTCAAAGTAAAATATCCTAAGTAAATAATTCAAATGTTTGACACATATATTATCTTTTAATAAAAATAATTTTAATTTTTTCAATTTTTTAAAAGATAGATATATATATATATATATATTAAAATTACAAAATAAATCAATTATCTATTTCAATTTTTTTCAATGTATTAATTTAAATTATTGTATTACCGACTATATTTTCTCAATTTTCTAAAAGATAAACATCTATATATATTAAAATTAAAAAAAAATCAATTCTCTTTTACCAATTTCTTTATTTATTTTTTTACCGTTGTTAACTAATTAATGCTTACATATATATATGTTCGGTTGCTCTCTTGGATTGCCCCTCTATTGGTTTTTGTTTCTGCACTATTTTGCTTCATGTCCATTACTACTAAAATTTGTCTATTGTATTTGTAAAATTGTTGCGGCGTGGGAAAGTTTATTGGTTAAGATTTCAAAATCCTTAAACTTATCCATTTAAATATCTATGTTTTAAAATAAAGTCAATGTAATAATTTACTTTATTTATCCATAATATATCCATTTTAATCTATTATTTAAAAATAAGGCATAAAGGTATGGGTAGACTTTTGGCTTTTTTTTTTTTTTGGTTACAGACTTTTGACTATTTTACACATGTGTAACTATCCTTTTTTTTTCTACCTTTAATAGGTCATATTTAATATAATCTAATATGAAATATCAATACCAAAAGTAGTTTGTAAAAAATGCATTTTTATTTATTTGAATAAAATATTCTTTATTTTATTTAATTTGTTTCACCATTAATTGACTAATTAATTTTTATTAGATAGTGAGCTATTAAGGTTTTTGTTAAAGTTTTTTATGTATTTTAAATTTTTTTGTTATTTTCAAATTATATATATAAATATTTATTTAAACAAGTTAATAATATTAAATAGAATCATCATTTGTAATATAAACAAATAATTTATTATGCCATACATGTTTTTAATAATTTAATTCTATTTATATTTGAAACTAATAGTTTTTCTTTTTACAATTATACACTATTTGTTCGTCTCATAATTTTAAAGATATAAATATATAAATGTATGAATAATATTATATTTTTGTGTGTACTCTTATTCAAATAGGTATAAGTATTTGTGCATCGCACGAATCACAATCACAAACTAGTTAATATATTATAGCAGTGCCTAAAAACTCACATTTTAAAATGATCCTAATATAAGTTAATCTCTTTGGTAAATATTGTTTATAACTTTATCATAAAAAATAAAAAAAAAAGACTAAACTAAAACAAGAGTTTCTCTTAAAAAAAAAAACAATTGTGGTACTTAGACCTATTCATGGGGCTGAATCAGATTTGGACCGAACCTGGGTAATATATTAAGAAATTGAAAGTAAACCTAAACATGGTTTGACTTGTTTTTCGACCCTAATTTTTTTGCCCAAGTCCATTTTAACATATAATGAATAAGTTTAAATTTGTCTAAATCTGTCAAATATTATTAATTTTTCTAAAAAAGTATAAAAAAATTTAAAAATATTAAAACATGTAATAGTTTCTAAGTATAACATTGTAAGTTTGAATAAATTCTTACAAAAAGTCTATAAGAAATATGAAAATTTAAATTAAAGTCTTAAAAAAATGTAAACTCAAATGAAATTGCACAAATAATCAAAAGAAATTTAAAAAATGCATTACTATAAAAATAATAAAAATATAGTTAACAGGTGGGGCTAAGTCGAGTTTGGACTTGAAATAGTAAGCCTAAACTTAACCCTTTTTACTGGATATCGATTTTCAAGTTCAAACCCATTTAATGGATTTAAAATCACAACACTGACTCTTTTCCGTTTTCCCACCAATCTCTGCCAATGGTGTAACGTAAATGTTATTTAGTGGAATCAAAATATAATTACATGTTTGTTACATTTTTTTATTTATATTTTGTTTTATTCTTTAAAATTATATCATCTTTCTTTCTTAAGAAATTCAATATTCTTTATCTTTTCAATTATTTATTACTTTATATTTCTTAATTTATCTAAATAAAAAATATAAAAAACTGGAAATTATCTTTAAAAAACAAAAATATATGTTTTTTTATACAAAATCTTGAAATAATAGCAATGTCATTACAAAAAATAAATATAAATAGCAAAAAAAAAGAAAATGATAAAAAGATATGATAGTAAAATTTTAAATTTCACAAGTGAAGTGGAAGGGTTAAAGCACATCTATTAATATATATTTCAAAAATAATAAACTATTTAACTTTTAAATAAACATATGACAATCATCTAATTTTACTTGTGAATTTTAAAAATTTAATTATTTTTGTAGAGAATAAAAATATAATTTTTTAATATAAAATTCCTTTTACAATTGTAGTGAAGAGTTTAGTATTTCGAAAATAATTAATATGAAATACATTTTAAGTATATGTAATCGAACAATTATTTTCGAGTATGATATTGTTATAGTCTTCACTACACTTTATGCGATCTGTATTTTACAAAAGAGTACGAATTATTTTATTTTTGATCCCGACTTTTTTTTATTTTATATTATATATTGCTTTTTCAATATTTATTTTAATGAGATCAATTTACCTGAAATTTTATTTTTTTTGTAAAATCAGTTTATAATTTATTATAAAACTTTTTTTTGTTACAAAAAAATATTAAATAACTAGACATAAAGTGCTTGGATTCGAACTCAAGATTTATAATATGTTACCATTCATCTTTAACTATTAAACCAAAAAATTGTTGGTAATTTATCATCGAATGATGTATATATATTATAGATTGATTTTAAATTTCAGACGGGTCAAATGTACCATTTTTTTCAAGTGACCCCACATTTACGACATGGCTATGCCAATGTTTAACACTTGTTGATGTCGCCTGGCAGACTCAACAATCGTGCGATAATCGAGCGAGAGCATTGCGAGGGAGCGACTTAAAGTCAGCAATCGTACGTAAAGTTTAAACGAATTTATACGTGTGTCGAACTTAATTTCTTTGACTGAATGTGACCCATTCAAATGTTGCATTCTTAATATTCGGTCTAAAAGGCGCAACTTTAACTTAATTCTTAAGATTTTTTTACTATTAACTGTTAATATAGAAAAATTTATTTGATATATTGTGAATGAAATTTTTAGATTATACCAACATATTAATAGAATACATACTATTTACAACATTAAAAATTAAATGTTAATTAGGAAAATAACATATGCAATAATTTTTTTAATTTTGTTTGTGAAATTCAAAATTTGTATTTGTAAATGAAAGAAATAATTAATATTGGAATTTTTTTGTCACATACAATTTTCGCCTATTCATCTGAATTTTGATTAATTTGCCGTCTGTCTGGTGGAGGTGGAAACTATTGGATCTGTCACAGTATAATGCAAAAGGATGCTCTCGATTCTAGAGAAACTACAGAAGAATTTTTGAAAAATTATTTTGGTTTCAGGCAAGATATTCTAAGTGTCACGTGCCGGAGCTTTAGCCCAGCAACTGTGTGGCCTTAGGCGGGAAACTCACATCCTCATGCCCTTAAGTCAGTCTACTCCTGCCCAGGAAGCTTTGCACAGCGAAAATCTCAACACCCTACAGCACCCGTCAGCAAACGAGCCAAACCAACAGACACACGCACACGCCCACGAACTCAAACACACCAATGTGAGGGAAAATTGTACACTTGCATTATTCCCAAAGAATACACTGTGTGGGAGCTTTACAAGAGGGAGACCAACCTAAGACTCTATCCGTAGGGAGGAGCACACCTTTGGGTCTCTACACAGCCTAAGAGACTCACCAAGGGGCTCACTCTACCTATAGGAGCACTAGCGCCTCAACCTAACCCAACAGCTCTTTCTCGCACCCACAATGAGACCCTTAATTCTCTGTTGTGTCATTGTGGGGAAGACACCCCTTATATAGACAAGCCCTCACCCAAGTGTGTGATGGTGGTTAGACCAAGTGTGTGGCCGGTAGACTACTTTGGGAACTTCTCCTGATTGTGCTGGCCAGTTGCAAGCCACTGGAGCCGAACTTGACCGGGCCCGCGTCTGGATGTGCACTTGGGCCTACCGGGTCTTATCCAATCTTGCTTCCTCGCCTTGCCTGCTCCTTCCACTCGCCTGCCTTCCTGGTACGCTAGCTTATTGCCTGGAGTCTGGTACCTCGCTCGCCTGACTGGCTCGCCTTGGCTGGGTCCCTCTCGATCGCCTGGCATCTTGGCACTGGTCGTCGCACTCTCCATCTGGCCTGCGTCTTTTACGCCCACCACCTTGGACTGTTTGGGATTGGTCAACCAGCCTCTCATCGCCTCGGTTAGGACCTGATTTGACTTGCACCCGTCAATCAGGTCTTGGACTTGTACGGGACGTGACATAAGCGTATGGCTGCCATGGTTGTTAAATAGACACTGTTTTTTGGCATTTTTATTTGCAGTTTCATCAAATTGTTCAATTTCCAATCATTTGTGTAGTTGCAGTTAAACATTGCCATAGGTAGATGTAGTACGAAGACAGATGTTTTGCTTCATTCTCTTTCTTTCTCATCTTCTCTCTTACCAGCCCTTGAACCAGGGACATGTGGCTCGGGCACTCTGACCCAAGCACACCAAGCCAACAAGCCGAAACAAGGGCCAGTACGAAGATAGATGTTAATCAAAACTAAAAACTGATTTTCATATGAATTTTTTTATGAGGTTAACTTCATCTGTAAATTCAAAGGGTTGATTTAGTGATGTAAGATCTTAATAAGTTATTAAATGAGTAAAATTTATAATCGAAAATTTCGTGTTTGAATACTCATTAAATTAAATTCTCTTGAACCATTACCAACTATAAAACACGAGCGAAAATTAATCTTATATCCAAAGTGATATAAAGACACATTGTATTTTACACAAAAAATTTCACCTGTCAAAATTACATCACAATGAATTTCAACAAATATAAATATGAAATTATTTTATATTCCATATAAAATTAATAAATAAATTAAATTGATTAACAAATCAGTAGAAATTAACATAATTAAGAATGGTTGGATTCGGACATAAATATAATGATTTATAGCTTTTTTATTTGTAACGTATTTTTTTAATTTAAAAAATAAAATTACAACTTTAATTAAGCAATCCACAATGTATATGGCAGTATAAAATTACATCTAGCTAGCTAGTATAGGAAACTAATTGATGTCATGGAATTGTATGGTTGCTTTCACTCAATTTTGGAGGATATAGTTTTAAGTGCATTGAATAATTTTCAAATTTATATTAATATTTTTCAAACTATATATATATATATATAGACACACGCACACACCAATATGAAACCACGCGACGGACACGTGCTGAGCACAAGCGCTGTGGGGAGAAAGGAGAATGTAAAGGACAGTAAAAGAGGGAAGGTTCTGGAAGGGTACTATTAGCCGTTGGATTATTTAAGATCTTGCGGTTGGTGGTTGTTTTGAGAATCGACGGTTGTGCTTGTGGGCTTGGAGGTTTGGTTAGAAATTTTGATACTTGAGCAGCTATAAATAGAGATGGACCTTCCAATCTTCTCACAAGCTAAGCCCAGTCAAAGTTTGAACAACTACCTGCATCTCCCTCTCAGCAATTTTACAAACTCTTCGTCTTTCGATGGTTAGGTTTCTATCTTTAATTTTCTAGTTACTGAAATCTCTTGCGTTTTGGTTCTGTTTAAAATTATGGTTATTACAATCTTTTGCCTTTTGATTCTGTTTAAAATTATAGTTATTGCATTCTTTTGTGTTTTGATTCTATTTCAAATTATAGTTACTGAATTCTTTTGCGTTTTCGCGCAATCGGTAAGAGTTATATTGCAATTTTTTTTGTTTTGATTCTGTTTAAAATTCTAGTTATTGCAATCTTTTGGGTTTTGATTCTGCTTCAATTATAGTTATTGCAATCTTTTGGGTTTTGATTCTGCTTCAATTATAGTTATTGCAATCTTTTGCTGTTTGATTCTACTTAAAATTAAAGTTATTGCAATCTTTTGTGCTTTGATTTTGTTTAAATTTATAGTTATTCCAATCTTTTGCTTTCTGATTTTGTTTAAAATAATTATATTATTTGTTTCTTTCAATTTTATATATATATATATATATATATATATATATATATATATATATTTGAGATTATTTTTTATTACAAAAGAAATATTTGTAATTCAGAAAGGAATACGGGTTATTTGAATTTGAACTCAAATATTATAATATGTTACAAACTCTCCTTTAACCATTCAATTAAAAAGTTGTTGATTATTTGAGATTATATTTGATATATTATAAGTAAATAAATTTAAAAATATTTATTTTAAAAAATTTTTCATTTAAAATTTATAAATTAATGAAATTTCATGTTATGATTTATTGGAATAATTACTTGTGTAGTTTGGTTTTGTTCGTGTCTCGTGAATCCAGAACGGTTAGGTTATTTTTAATGGACTTGGAATAACTATTGATTTTTACAATTAGATTATTTTTTATGGATATGAAATATCCTTTTTTCTTAACATTCTGAAATGGTAATTTTTTACAGAGATTATTCCGCGTTCGGAAAATATGATTATTCATTTCATGATCATTTTATTCTTATATATTCATATAATTTTAGAAATGTCCACCAAATCATCCATATAATGGGCAACATTGGTCAAATTGGCCGTTGATATGAGCCAGGATGATGGACCATCTAGGTATGCCGACGGCTACCTTTGGCAATGGACAACGCCGTTAAATAGGCATGTCGATTGTCGTTGGCAGGGTGAGGTTTTCTCGATTGTGATCACATTTGTCCTTTAATGGCGCCCAACCACGCAGCGAGGGCCAGATCTGGAGACGGATTGGTGCTTCAAATAGCAGATTTGTTAGTTTAGTTCTAAGCTATACTTTGTTTTTAATATGATTCAAATTTTTTTAATAGATCAACATTTAAATTTTGTAACATATACCCCAATCTTTTTCTTCTTCTTTTCTTTTTTTTTTTTTTCCTTTTGATGTTCAATCTCCAGTTTATGTAGTTAAGAATGATTCAAGTGTTAAACAAACATATTCATTGAACACATGTTTTATTAAAATTGATAATTACAATTTTAAATTCAATTTGTATTATATATACACACACATACACACTATAGTATCATATATATAAATGGTCAATGTGTAAAAATTGCATCTTAATTAATTATGAAATTTTTATTAATTTAATTTCAGTACCTTATAAATAAAATTAAAAAAACTTCTTTATGTTTATGAAACTGTTTTAAAATTTAGAAATTTTTATATTTCTGTATATCCACTTAGTTGTTTTTTTAAGTTAAGAACCATGCAACTAACAGAAAAAAGTTTTACATTTGAAAGAGTATGTGAAAACTTTCTATTTTCATTGATGAAATTTAAAATTTTCAATGAAGATGTATAAAATAATCTTATTTTATCTATATATACATGTGTTCTTGAATTACAAAATTAAAATTGAAAAGTAACGTTCCCATTTCATAAGTCACCATAGGAATTCGTTGATTCAAACCCAAAATATAATTGGAGTCCGAACTCATGTCTTAATAATTGAGATATTCTTTTGAAGAACTATAATCCTGAACCTAATCTCTTATAAGTAATTTTTCAATTTTTTATAACTTTTTTGACAAATCCAAAAAATTTTAGCATAATTATTCTATATACCGTTGATGGAGTCTTTTTACTCCACAAATGAAGTTAGAATCAAAACATATATCTTGTTTTGTTTATTTTTTTTTATTTTTTAATATTTTTATAAGACATCTGTCATAATTTTAATACTGTTTATAGAGTAAAAAAAACTCTATCAGCTGTGTATGAAATAATTATTTAAAATTTTATTATACACCAAAAAATTACTTCAATATAAGTCAAACTATTCCGACAGCTTTAATTAGTAATTACCAAATGCAAATTTTTTTTTTTAATTTTGGGAAGAGAGAATTTAAATGCTATTCTATAATTGGAAAAATATGCATCAATCAATGAATCAAGGAATGCAATTGTTTGTTTATGGGTCGAGTAGCCTATATCAAACTTGTAGGCCTGTTTGATATTTGTGTTGATTTGGACAAATTAATAAAATCTTATCGATGAGTTGGGGCTGGCAAATGAGATGATCATAATTTTAAGCTCAAACCAATTCCGCTCTGATAATTATAATTCTTTTACAACTTTTTTTTATAATTTAGTTAATTTGATATTTTATTAAAATATGATACTTTATTTCGTAGGTTTTAATTTTTTTTGAAGATATATCAATTAAGGAATTTGTTGAAAAATATATTAATGTATTTTTAATTACTTTAAGTTATAATTTAACTTGAACTTGTGTTGTTTTTTAAACTTTAATTTAGATTTGTTTACCTTTTGAATCTTTTGCGAGAACTTATTTGATTTTATTATGTTATTAATTATTATGTATTTATATATATATGTTTTTAAAATTTCTTGTAATTTATTTAAAAAAATTGAGTTATTTGTTTGTGTTTTTTTCTTTAAAAATGGTTTTGAATATTATTGTGCTTGCCCCAAACAGGATGCACCAAATGTTCTTGAGATTTGGGGAGTTGAAATCGCAAGGAAAAAAACCGAGATAAGACGCATGGCGAGGAGGCTAAGAGCACAGAAACTCGCTGTTAAAATGAAGAAAAAAGAATTGCAGAGGATTAAGAAAGTGAACAAGCTAATGTTTGCAGTGAATAGACGCGTGCAAAAAATGGTCGATGATTTTCTGGCCGCGGCTGAAGCAGAGAATAGTGACCCCAAGACTGCAAAGATATGGACTGAGAAAGCTTTAAGGGAAGTTATCGAGGGAATGAAAGATCTCAATCTTGAATGAAACAATATTATTACTGTGAACCAAGTTTAATCTTGCTGTAGCAGTGGCAGCGCTGCTAATGGCAACAGCAACTGAGGAAATGCCGGTGGTCAAGGTGGTGGACGCCATAATCAGTCGAGTGATGTGTGTTCGAGCTCGTTTCCTTTAGTCTAGAAGAAATTGGCTGCCTCTGGTGTGGCAGCAAATTAATGTTGCAAGTCTTAAGGTTATAGTTACAGTAATTTGCTGTGTTTGAGTCAATGGTAGCAGCTAGCTAGCTACTGGTGTTACTGCATGTTTTGTTTGTCGGTGAATTTGGTTGTTTTACTGGTAATTTGATCAGTTCAAGACTCAGTAGTAATATCTTTTTTCTATCGTTGAAGTTGTTAAAGATCAAAATTTTAAAGTTATTTACGATTGAGATTTGCATGATTAGAGGTAGTCTAATATCTATAGATTATACTCCGAATAAAAATTCTATGATCATGATAAAAACCACACTCTAATAATTATGATTACAAAAACTTAATTTATTTAATAAAAATAATTTTTTGAATGTAATCTATTTACCTTCTCGTCCAAAAAATGATAAGAAAGTGCTAATATTCAGGGCCAACAATTGAACCAAAAAATATACAACGATTTAAACCTTGGCATCATCTTAAACGGTGATATTTTAGACACCAATGATAAAATATTCTTTTGGAGAAAATTTTGGAAGTTTTTATCTATCAATTTTAACTAGATAGATAGGATAATAGGAAGCAAAAGAAACTCTTCAGATTGAGATGATGAAAATTAACTAGATTGGCAAATAAGGTAGAGGAGAAAAGGGTAGGTGATGGCTGAGTCATTAGTTGCAACCAAAAGAGATGGCGCAGAGACTGAAGCAGAATCTAGTGACTCGGCCATGACCCTTTTCTGCTTCAGTCTCCGCGGCATCTCTTCTCGTAGCAGCTTTACATCTTTGACACATTACCTGCAAAAAGCGAAGCTTTATCGTACTCTTTTTTTTTTCCTGAAAGGTAAGGGAATTTATTGAAGAAAGCCAAAGAAAGCTTCAACGTACCTTAAATTTTCGAAACCTGATTTGTCTTTGTTTTGATGAATCATTTGCCTCAATCTGGTCTATGTCAAGTTTTTGATAAAGGAAAACAAAAGAAGATAAACTAAAAAAGATAAATGCTCCCAATTGTTTAATTTTTTTTCTTTTAATTCGATACTCAACTATTTCAATTTCTTTCTGACTTGTCTCCAAGTGAGAAAGCAATTGAAAGAATTGAGAATCAAAAATATTGGACAGCCTGCCTGATACAAAGAAAAGATCGAAGAAAAATGCATGAGAGGTTTACTGAGAGGAAAGAGAGGTAAAGAACAGGATACGAAGAATGTGGGATTGAATATTTATATGGGGAGTTGTTGAGCAACTCCTTTGGGATATGAGCAACCTCTCTCCTGTCAATTTCTGCTAGTTAAAGGAGGCCGAAGACCAGGCTTGCACGATTCTTACCGAACAGAATTGTTAATTATTAAGTTGGGTCTTTAACAGCCTGGCTTCATCTATCTCTCTTTGTTTTTCTTTTGCTGGTTGGATTGCAAATGGGATTTGAGTAATCCGAAAGAAAAACTACAATCTTAAAACAAATTTTTAAAAAAGAGGCTGATGCTACTTGCATTAAACTATTAATGGGTGCCATGATCCATGATTCCTTTCACAATTATTTTCCCAAATTTTAATTTGGGTGGATCACGTGGCCTGTTTCCCGAAGAAAATAGGTAAGATGATGAGACTTTTAACAACTAAGATTTGACCTAATTGTTGTGGTTAGATTTAATGTTTTAATTAGAACAATCTCTTCTCTTACATTTCAGTTATAAAAAAAAAATTCATGATTCGAATTCTTATCTTCTTATACATCTTTATGAACCAAAAAAAGATGATGGGACTATTACAGGGATTACACATTGTAGGCAAGCAGTTAATATTTTATTTTGTTTGTGATATAGGTAGAAGGGATTCAATTTTAATCTGTGTATGTGTGTGTATATATATATCAGGAAACTTGTGGAATTCAAACTCTTTTTTCTTTTCACAGGGAATAGGAATTTTAAATCCAATCAAATTTTTTAAACAAAATATCATGTACGAATTATCAAATTAAATATATGGGATTCAAAACAAGAAATTTTGTTTTGAAAGAAAATACGAATAGATTTAATACTTTCTTTTGTTAAAGTTAAAATAAGGTTTAGACCTTGGAAAATGTTTCTCCAGAGCCCATCATTTTGTTATTATTGATTTTTTTTCCATGTAGAGTGTTTTATAATTGAGTTTTGTCTTAATTACACAATAAATACTCTTTTTTCATCTTATAACCATATTTTATCAGTTCGAAATTGAAAATTTTTTTTACTCATGGGTTGTAGCTTAGTTGACAACGCATGCTGAATTTGTGAGAAGAATTCTCGTGTTTGACTTTTACTAAACGCATTTTTTGGGAGGAGAGAAAAGCTTTAACTGTAACGAAAATCCGAATAAGATTAGTTTCAAACCATTAAATCGCACGATCTTAATAGGTGCACTAGTCCTAACGCGAGACAATGCCCGATAAAATTTTAATTATATATTTGTGTGTGTATGTTCTTTCAAAGTTAAAACAAAGAAAAATTTGCTTCTTTTTCCCATTTGTGCTCTATGAACAAGAAACTGAAACTATTACACATGCTTTGTGTGCTTGTTCTCATGTAGCAGTTGTTGGCGTTACAATGGTATTAATGTGTCTCCCGGTGAAGTGGATGATGGTAACTAGTTTACGCGAGCCATTTTGAATTTTAATGCTAACAAACTGCAAAGAGATGCAGTTACATGTTGGTCTATTTGGAATTCTCGAAACAAAGCAATTTTTGCAGGTGACCATTGTAATGTGCACAGAACTGTCGTGTTCATTTACCCGTGTATTCACGACAAAAATGTAGCCAACAAGGTGGATGCCAGACCAAATTCATGTACTCATCAACAGAAGTGGAGGGCTCCAAGGCCAGGGTTTTACAAAATTAATTTTGATGCAGCCATCAATGTGGCATAGGTATTATTATTAGGAATTCTTGTGGTCTATTTATGGGAGCTCTTGCAGTGCAATTACCATGAAAAACTGATCCCCATGTGTATATGTCTATATTTAAACATTCAAAATTTTATGAAGTGATTGTTGAGTAAAATGATGCATTAAATGTTCATAAGTTTTTATTAATTTTTATGTAATTTTTCGATTTCATTTGAAACTTTTAAAATTCAATTTCTTTATTTATGAATTTTTAAAAATATTTCAAATTCATTAATTTCATTATTCATGATTAAAAATTCAATAAAATATAACACATTAGTGCCACATGTACATTTACCTGACACAATTGTTAACCCGAAAATCAAAAGATCATGTTTTTCTGCTACATGAACATCCATAGGAGTGACTTGAACTTGGAAGAGGTTAAGGGTTTGAGTGGCTCCGGACGTGCTCAAGGTGATAAATGTCCTGGGAGGTACTCTAGGCATCTTAGGACAAAACGATGAGGAATCGTGGGTACCCAAAGCGGACAATATGTTGTGAGTAAGGTTGGCTACTGGGGGTGGATCCCTGGCCCACAAAAGGGTGGATACGCTAGGTCCTTACAATAAAAACGTTGGCCTAATAGTTAGGAGTGACTTGAACTTAGAAGAGGTTAAGGGTTCGAGTCGCTCCAGACACGCTCAAGGTGATAAATGTCTTGGGAGGCATCCCAAGCACATTGGAACAAAACCGTGAGGGACCTGTGGGGTACACAAAGCAGACAATATGTTGTAAGTAAGGCTAGCTGCTGGGGTTGAATCCCTGACCCACAAAAGGGTGGGTACGCCAAATCCTTACATAATATCTCTATGTCTTATATATATCCCTTATCGAATTCAATCACAATGCAATCTACATGTTCAACTCTAGTAAGCAATTGTAGATAAGCGAGCATATTTTCACTTATCGTTTCCTTAACGCCACTTACTTTAAAGCTGCAAAACAATATCAAAACACAGTCAAATTTCAGTATTTCTTTTATAAAGAATATTCTAGACTTTAAGGTCTTCCATGTTTTCTCATACAACAACAAATCTTGTCTACTTCATACTGGATACTAAACTGCAAGTACAGTTAAAACATCTCTTTTTTTCAGTTCTGATTTCACCAGTAGTTTTATATAAATTTATACAGTATTCTAGGACCCAATTTGTATTGAATTGTGCATGATTTCATCATGCCCTTCACTTGGCCGAATTACCTATACATGTCTACACACTTCGTTTCAACAATTTAAGGCTATATACATGTTCTATTCATTCTCTAGACTGATTCAACATCAATTTTACATTGAACAATATCACATTCAAGCATGGTTACCTTTCGCCGAAACTTCAAGGGATTGATTCTCATGGTTTTATTTCAATTCAAGCTTAAATATATGCTTAAACACCTTAAACACATAGTATAAAGCCATTAAAACACAAGATTTAAGCTTTCTCTCGCCTCCTTCACCATAGTCAAAAATGAAGGGAGCCAATTCACCATGAAAATGGCCACTCCAAGGCTTGATTTGGAGGTATGTGATAGAGCTCATCTAGTAGAACGACTTTCCTTTAGTGTGTTTTTCGATTTTGGGCTTGTACATAGGGTTTTGATGACTTTCTCTCTCTAAAACCAAGCTTTCTCTCTCATCTATCCATGGTGGCCAGCAAACACAATGAAGAAGATGATATTTTTGGCTTTTTATAATATCTTTTAAGCCAAATTACCATTTTTCCTTTCAACAAATTTAAAAATTCTTGTTACATCCTAACTACTTTAATATTCGATTAAATATTCGATCTAACTTCAAACTATTTTTATTTCAATGCCAAATATATCTATTTGACATAGTTTAGCCAAAACATTGACTTTTATCGAGCTTGACATATCATTTTGTTGAAATTACCAAAATACCCTTGATTGTTCATTCACGATATTTTCAGTGTTTTTGTGTGATTCAGCCTACGGGTTGGAATCACGTAAGACTTCTTCACATGAGAATTTATCTATGACTGTCATTTGGTCATAAATCAAATTAGATTGATCGTTATTTACAAAAGTTTTCTCGGCTTATGGAAGTAACTGTCATTTTTGAATTTGTTGCACGTTTTTCAAAACACGCACAAGCGAGGGAATTTTGAGATGCCGACTCTTGCTATCTCAATATTTCACTTTAAATATCATTACTCTAGGGTCTCATTTCGATCTGGATAGTAAAAGCCCTTGTGGAGCCCACAGTAGGTACTTCTCCTATCTTCACCGAACAGACTTTTTATTTAGAAATCCTAACAATCAACTCTCCTTTTCGATTTCTACACTTTTTAACATTTATTGAATATGGAAATAATGGAGTTCTCACACATGGTTTTTGAAATAAATGATTGAAAAATATAATCATTGGTTTTCATAAGTTTTAATTTTATTAAAAAGATAATTTGTTAGATAAAGCAACAAAATTGAAAGATCATAAGATTGGGTTGTAGGGTTATAACTATTGGATTAGATCTTTATAAATAAAGATGCAAGGCTTTAGTTTAAACATACTTTCATTTTGAACATATTGGATTTCATTTTCAAAGTAAAAACAAGCCTTTTAAATATTGTTTATTGCAAAAAAAAAAAAGAGGCTAAGATAAGATACTTTTATACTTATTAATGGAATTTAATCGTTTGACTTTACAAGTATAAGATAATTTCAAACAGTGGCTTCCTTGTATCTTGATGCTATTCTTTTATTTTTTTTGAAAGTCAAGATTTTCATTAATAAAAAAATAAGATTACATTGGAGAAAACTCAGAAAAAAGAACACCAAAAATCTTAGCAAAAATAAAAACTAACACAAACTTCGTCAGCTTTCAACACTACAGGCACACAAAAACTTCCTCAACTCTCAACACTATAGACACAAACTGGTTTAATAGAAGACTTGAGATCTGTCACCACCAAGCTTTAAGCCAGTCCGTTCTATCGACTCCTGCCTTAGCCAAGGAATCTGCTAAACCATTGGCCTCCCTCAAAATCTTGCTCCAGGAGACATCACACCTGTTTAGGAGAAGATCAATTTCAACAAATAGAAACCATAGCTTCCACAATCTGTATTGAAATAAACTAATGAGGAAATGAATCTATTATATGATTGAACGAATACTGAGTACAAAGGTTTGTATAGCTTAAGTAAGATTGAGGTGGTCCAATAGCTATGACTAAAGTTAGTTATCTTTAACTAACGATTAACTACTTAAAGACACTAGGCTAACTAGAATCCAGCTAGTAGTATTAGCTAGCATTAGCTGCACGTGAAGAAACTGGTGAACTAGAGGTTGCTGCAGATGAGCCTTTTTTTGTTACCCTTCCCCCCTTCCCACAAGCTAGAGCATATAGGTTCTGGAGGCCCAGCTTGGAACTATAAGAAAGAAAAGAAGTAAGGGAATGTGATTGTGTAAAAACATCAGCAAGTTGATCTTTAAAAGGAACATGCAGTAAATGAACCAATCCTGATTGAATCTTTTGCTTGACAATGTGACAATCTATTCCAATATGTTTGGTGCACTCATGGAAAACAAGATTTTCAGCAATATAGATAGCTAATTTATTGTCACAAAAGATTGTTGCGGGCTAAGGACAATGAACCTGAAGATCAACTAAAACAAACTTCAACCACTATAACTCACAACGAGTAATACTCTACCTCAAATGAAGACTTAGACACGGTAGCTTACTTCTTAGACTTCTAAGAAATGAGTGAAATAACAAGAAAAGTGCAGAATCTAGTGACTGATTTTCGAGAAATAGGACAAGCAACCTAATCCTAATTTGTAAAAGCTTTGAGATGCAATGAAGAAGTAGCAAAAAAAGAATATTCCTTGGCCTAGTGAAGACTTAAGATATCTCAAAACTCTATGAGCTACTTGCATATGATGAATAGTAGGTCAATTAAGGAATTGAGACAATTGCTAGACTGCAAAACAAATGTCTAGCCTTGGGAAGTTCAGTACAAAAGCTTTCCAACAAGTCTTCTGTACTCTAAAGCATCTGATAATAGAGGACCATATTCATACAAAGCCTTCTTATGAGAAGGATCCATAGGAGAAATAACAGGCTTGCAACTAAGAAAACTTGTGTCTTTTAAGAGGTCAAGTGTGTACCGTGTACTTGTGCTGGCACAAGTTAATACCCTTATGTGATCGAGCCACTTCAAGACCAAGAAAGAACTTCAGTTGTCCTAAGTCCTTAATTTTGAAAGTATGCCTTTACAGTAGAAATCATGTCCAAGTTGTTGCTGGCCAATATAAAATCATCCATATAGATGAGTAAGGTAATGAAAAAAGAGCCTTCATGCTTCAAGAATATTGAAGGATCAGAATCTGCTTGGTGGAATCCTTGATGAATCAAAGCATCACTAAGCTTAGCATACCATTATTTGCAAGCTTGTTTGAGACCGTAGATAGACTTCTTAAATTTGCAAACTTGGTGAGGTTTTGAAGAAGCAAAACTAGGGGATAAATCCATATAAATTGTCTCATCCAAATCACCATGTAAGAAGGCATTGTTAATATCAAGCTGCTTTAAATGCTAACCCCCGACCGTTGCCACTGCTAACAAGGTTCTGATAGTTGTCATTCTAGCAACAAGTGAAAAAATGTCTAGATAATCAATGCTTGGCTGTTGTGTGTAACCTTTGGCAACCAATTTAGCCTTGAACCTTTTTATAGAACCATCAACCTTGTACTTGATTTTGTATACCCACTTATAACCTATGGTTTGCTTAGATGGAGGCAAATCAACCAATTCCCAAGTGCGATTCTGTTGTAATGCTTCAAGTTCTACTCTTATAGCCTCTTTCCAGTAGTCATGTTGGGTAGCTTGATTATAAGACTTAGGTTCTACTAATGAATAAGTTTTAACAGAAAAAACCTTGTGGCTAGGAGAAAGTCAATCATAAGACAAAACATGAAATAGTAAATGAGGAGTACTTAACTGTTGAGAAGTACTTAATTGTTGTGACGCAATAGCTATATGTTGGTGATGATCAGAATGAGTAAATTGAGAAATCAAATTGCAATGATGATCCTACAAGTAATTTGGAGGTTGTCTAACTCTAGATGATCTTCTAAGATTAGAATGAGAAGTTGGAAGATTAGAATGAGAAGTTGGAAGATTAGAAGAACTATATTGGGTGAATGAATTGATATATCAGAATTAAGATGATGAATTAGAGTAATGATATGCTGGTCAGGTGATGAAGAATATGTTTCATCATTAAAATTTGAAATATCAAAAGATGGAATTGATTGTGGGAGTACAAAATCTGGTGAGGATCTCTATTCCAAATGAGACTCTTTGAAGGGAAAAATTGATTCATAGAACAAGGCATTTATGGAAACAAAAACCTATTTTGAATGAATATCATAGAGTTTGTATTCTTTTTTACCTAAAAGGGTATCCTAAGAAAACACACTTTGTAGCCTTATGATCAACTTACTTTTAGGATGCAAAGTAGATGCAAAGCACAGGCAACTAAAAACCTTTAAATGTTGGAATGTTGGTTTCTTGTTGGATAGTAAATGAAAGGGAGTTTTGTTGTGAATTACAAAAGAAGGTATCTTATTTATTAAGTGTACTGCATGTAAAATACAATCAAACTAGAAAACATCAAGCAAACTAGCTTGAAATTTTAAGGCTCTAGCCACTTTGAGTATATGCTAATGCTTTCTCTCAACAACGCTGTTTTGTTTAGGTGTTTGGATATAAGATATTTGATGCAAAATATCTTTTAAATGAAAGAAAGTTGGCATGTTAAACTCTTATCCATTATCACTTCTAATACATTTTATTTTGTGTGAGAATTGTGTTTCAACCAATAAGCAAAATTGTTGTGTGGAAGTTCTAGCTTTTAATTTTACTTTCATTAAGTAAATCCATGTTGCCCTGCTAAAATCATCTATTATTGTTAAGAAGTAATGATGACCATAGATTGAAGCAGTGTGATAAAGACCCCAAATGTCCATGTGAACTAGGTCAAAAGGAACATAAGTGATAGAGTTACTGACTAGAAATAAATTTTTTCTTTGTTTGGCAAAATGACAGATATCACATACTTGAAGATTCTTGGCTAACACTGATGATTCAAGAGATTGGATTATTTTTATTCTTGGAAAAGAAGCATGTCCTAACCTATAGTGCCATACATAAAATGACCAAGAGTTTACAAAATGATTATTAACAAAAGATTGATTAGAAGAATATGTATTATGTAGATGTTGCTGAACCTATTGATAGAGACAATTCTCTTGTTTGCCCAAACCAATCATCCTCCAACATGTTAGATCCTGCACTACACAAAAGTTAGGTTGAAAAATCACTAGTGTCACAGTTCGAAATACCGTATATTTTACTAATTTCACATATATAAATCACATGCATAAGTTGGGCTCGTCTGCAGTGTCAATTTAACTCCAAATAAAAATTTATTTATATGTAATCACAGGTTCTGAAATTTATTCACATCAACAAAATATTCATATTTACATCCCAGGTTTAAGGTACGTAAAAGTAGTACTGCACAAAATATGAACATACAAAATATACCAAGTATACCTCGACAAACTGACGAAGTCTCCTAAGGAATACCAAAATCAGGTCCTCCTGATATAGCAGACTCGAATTCACTGCAAGAAATCTGGGAGTGAAAAATAAAGGGGTGAGTGAAATGTGCTTAGTAAGAGACATCTATACGAAAGCTGATATAACATAACCTATATGCAATTTTTCATAAAACGAATATTTATAGGCAAATGTGAATTTAAAATATGAATAAAATATGGCACGATCTACTTGGAAGGATACTATAGTGAATTAGGTAACCGGGTGGAGTATGGAAGGTAAGTTAGAGTACTTGTCGTGTTCCGATATCTAAAGCCATTATAGGGAATTTATTTAATTCAATTAAATCATAAATTCAAATATAAATTCAATATATTGCAAAACATAATATAACCATCGAAAATTAAATAAATTCTCCATAAACAATTTAAATCAAAATCTTATAAATTTTCCAACATCTAAATCAAATAATAATTTCACAAGGTATGTAATTCAAATCATGAAGCATATCTTATGAACAAATCAAATCCAAATATCTAAATCAAACTGGGAGTGTCTGGATCTAATTTAGCCAGGGATTTACCACCCCAGTATAATTTTAATGGAGACTAGGCTACAACCAAAAGACACATGCACTATAATACACATATGGCCATAGTCAGGGGGCCACAGTGGAAGCACTAGCCAGGTGTCCCCTGTAGGAGCTAGAAGACCGGGCTAAAGTCAACAGTAATCAAAATAGAACGAAAATGCATGTACCCAAAGGTAGCTAAGGGGCCAATAGTCTCAAGAACATTTAATCACATTTTTCAGAGTTGTTTACGGAGAAAAATTTAAATAGACTTGTCTTAAATAATTTCATATGATCAAATAATCACAAATCATAAAATCAATGATATTATTTCACAAAATATATTTATGAAAACAATATAACTTAACAAATATTCAATATAAATTTCACAATGATAGAAAATATTATAACACAGATAACTCTAAAATTAATTAGCAAACGTAAGGCAATATCATGAATTTGTGATTTAATTATATAAATTCATTTCTAAAAATATAAAATCAATCTTATAAACTCAACTTCTCGTAGATCAAATTTATGGCAAAATGATAATTTTGGACTGTATAATTTCCTTTAGAAAATTTTCGGCAGTATAATGGTTTATAAAATCCTAACCCCTCTTACACAAAATTCAACTTTTAACCTCAGTTCACAGTTTCAACATTCAATCCAAAATATTTATTTAATTTCCATAAATTGCAATTCTCATCAAAACATGCAATGCCATATCCCTACGCATCCTACAAACATCCCTTAACTTTTATTTTCTCGATATCCGATCTCCCGACACTGGTAGTACTCTCGAGCTTAGGGGCTGCAAATATTTATTTAAAATTGATAAATTCACTATTCTTTATTTAAAATAATATTTAACAATTTAAATGCTAATGAATTGTCAGGATAATCTTCTAAGTGCTGTCTAATTTTTACCGGTGCAAAATTTCAACTTTTGCTACATAAGTCCGATTCCGATTCCAATTGCGCCAAAATTCTCAGAATAATTTCTAGATTATTTTAAGGCCTAAATTTCATTGAAATCAACTCAATTTCTCCTTCCCCTTCATCAAGGCCGATTGCTTCTCCTATTCCAAAATTTTTATTCTTCAAAATTAAATTTCCTTTTTATTCCTAAATTAATTTTGTGAATTTTCTACACTACTTCTACATGAATTACACATCAAATGGCATGAAAATCCAGCCCTTCATGCCATGGTTGAATGGTATCTTAGTGCCCAACAAATTTAATTCTTCAATTTAAACATAATTAAGTTTAATTAAGCTAAAACCCATGCTAATCATATTTCTACAATTTTTTTTACATCAACTACCAATCAAATTGCACCATTTTATACTCTTCATGGTGTTGGTTGAAACCTTAATAGACTCAATAATATAATTTAAACATAATTCAACTAAAAGGAGTATGGAAACATCAAGAATTCCATGAAAAAGCTTAAGGTTTCATTTTATCTCACCTTGGCCAATTTGTATGAGAGACACCAAAATCAGATTTTTTCTGATTTAGGACATAATTTGGGTACCAAATTGAAGAGCAAGTTGAGTAGATTAATTTTGGTGAAGATGGTTTTTAATTTTGGTATGGTTTTCCTTGAGATTTTGAGTTTTTCTTTCTTGGAGCTTCACGTAAATGGAGGAAAACTTGGGGTCTATTTCAGCTGGAAAGTGAAGAGAAGCTTCTGCAGAAGATGATAAATTCTGACTTTTATGGGAAAAATTACCATTTTGCCCTTATACTTAAAGATTTCTTCCATAATTGCCCTTAAAGTTTGACTTTGTTGAAAATAGTCTATCTAAACTACAAAATATTTTATTTAATCATACATCAACTCTATTTAGCTTGCTCTAATGTTTGGCGAAGCTTTTGTTGAAGTTCGGATACCGATTTGGGTGAAATTACCAAATTACCCCTAACCGTAAAATCGCGTAAATTTCTGTCTTCACATTTAGTTTTCCACCATCCATCTAGATATTCTAAAACTATATTTTATGAGGAATTATTTGGTATAATCCATGGTCCTGATTCCCTTTAATTTAGCTGTTATTTTCGAAAATTATGACGGCTTATGGACTAAACCGTCATTTTCTAATTTGTTGCATATTTTCGGCTCCGAATATTGAATCCATGCAGTTTCACCTTCATCCGAACCTCTGGGAATCAATGAGGCCCACTTACTAACTAACCATAAAACCTAAAATAAAATCAATTATAAATTAATTATAAATATTTCTTAATCCTCAATTATTTAATTAGAATTAAACAGTACTTGAAATTCGAGGTCTCACAACTAGACAGTTAAGTGTTTTTGTCAATTGATGAACAGAATGAGATTAAAATTGAAGGTTGAGACATACAAGACATTTGTAAGTGTTAAAGAGGGCGAGAGTTTCACTATATCTACATGAGTGACTAAAGTATAAGTGCCATGAGGAAGTCTAACAGAAGTTTTGTGAACAGATGCACAAGAATTAGAGAATGATAAGGAACAAGTAATGTGGTCTATTGCACCACTATCAAAAATCCAAACAAAACTAATTGAGCTAGAGTTAATAGTAGAATAGGTTGCTGTGAGATTACCCTCAAATTCAGGCATGGTAGAGAAGGTTGCATTGATGGACTTATCATGATCAGTTGAAGAAGAGGCCATATTAGCATCCTTGAGCATTGCTAGAATCTGCTGCTATTGGTCTTGAGTAAAAGAAGCTCAAACCATAGTTGTAAACCCCTCTACCTTATCTGGTTGTGTGACGTCCTCGCCACTACATCTTATCATCTAACTTTTTCCTTATCTTATTCGACTTGATTAGACTCGTCCGTCAATGTCATTCATTTTTCTTCTTCTTAAGCTACATATTTGTTAGCTCATCATAAAGGTTTTAATTTCAAATAACATATAATAATGATATATATACATATCATTTCTTCCCATAGGATCTCACACATCATTCCTAACTTAAATCCCCAAAATTTATAAACATCAATGTACTGTAGTACTGTCTGACTTACAAATTTACATACGTATACCTTCAACTTTCTTTCATATAGTATAGTCAAACATACTTTATATGCTTCTTTAAAATAGCATACATCATATACTTCTTCAAAACATCATATGCAGGCATACTTCACATACTTTCTTTCAAATCATGCATCATATTCTTTCTTGAAACATACATCATATAGCTTTCAAATAACATATAGACTATTCGCATTTTAACAGAATTATGCACTGAATCATGTGGCGTACTCTCGTAGGAGCCAGGAATCCTCCCCTAGCCAATATATACATGACAGAGACAATTTGGCCAAACGTCGGTGGCTACAGTGAACACTAGTCAGGTGACATCCGTAGCATTGAGGGCTGGACTAGAGCTCCTCAGCCATGAACATACACAGAAGTGCATAATCATTAAGTACTTCATAGTCTCACAACATTTGTCATATAGCTATTTGCTATGACATTCTTACTTTCTTGAAATAAGCTTTAAAAACCTCTTTTCGAACAGTGCAGTCGACTGGCCTCATAGGGCAGTCGGCTACTGCCTCATATTTTCATTCCGATAATTCATTTCTGAAAACACATGGGGAAGTCGACTGGTCCATATAGCAGTCAACTGGTTTTGAAACAGAATGCTTTTCAAGAATTAGCAGTCGACTAGTCATAAAGCTGTCGACTGTTTTTGAAACAGAATACTTCTGAAAACATGGTAGTCGACTGGTCTTATAGGCAGTCGGCTGGTTTTGAAACAGAATGCTTTTTAGCAAATAGCAGTCGACTGTCTCTTATAGCAGTCGACTGTTTTGAAACAGAATGCATACTAAAAAATAGCAGTCGATTGGCTTGTATAACAGTCAACTGGTTTGTCTCGGTTTTCGAAAATCTACGCTTTGGTTGTCTCTAGGTAGTCGGCTGCTACTTAAGGTAGTCGGTTGCTCCTAGCCTAATTGGTACTAGGAGTAAAACCTGAGAATTTCATTTTCTTCACTTCAAATCAACTTTTGATTCATCCCAAAGACATTTCAAATATATTAGAACATGCGGACATAGCCACCCTACGTCCGTTACATAAATTCCTTACCACAATTTGCTTCCGAATTGCAAATCACTTGGTTGCACAATTGGTCTTCTTCACTTCTTCACAGCTGTAAACATCATCACAAACCAAACTTTTAAACACTCACCATACACATACTATACCAACTAAGTGCAACTCCAAACCATGAATGAAATTGAAATAATCAATTTCTACTCTTACCTTTACTAGTGACCAAATTTTCAGACTTTGAGATCTCCTCAATTTCTTGGATTCAATCTACCCAACTTCAGGGGTAGCTTAAGCTAGTGATGAGGTACATTTTTCTTTACTAAGGTTCAATGATTCGGTGGCTGGAAATGGTTGCTCTACAAGGTGAATAGAGGAGAAATTTAGAGGAATGGAGGGAACGAGAGGGGCTAGGAAATGTGGCTGCTGACTTTGGCTGTTGAAGATGGTGATAACTCATGCAAGTTGCATTAAATGCCCATTAATCTATTAATCATCTCAGCCACTACTTTGACCCTTTGACCATTCACTTAATTCTTTTCTTCCCTTTCTCATATTAGCCACATACATCATTTAGTTGCATTAAATTTTCTGACATTTATTCTTTTCTCATACTCTAATATTCCCATAATATCAGAATTTATTCCTTAGCAGTTGGACTATCAATTCCATTTATTCCACATAGGTTCCATATATCATTCATACATCAAAATTCTTATATTTATTTCATTCTTTTCAGCTGGAATTCTTTACAATCATGAGGAATTTACATGAAATTGGGGATTTCACAGGTTGGATGTGAGTTTCAGAATCAATAGATTCAACATGATTAACACTACTTACACCCTTCGACCTCAGTTTATAGCCAGGAGGATAACCATGCTTTTTGTAGCATTTATCAATTGTATGCCCTTGATATCTACAGAAAACACACACAGCGCATTTGTTGTTGTTGTTGTGATAAGGCTGCTTCTTGAATCTAGAACCTGATGAAATAGTTCTGGCAATAAAGGCACTTGAATCCATTGATCCAACTGTGGGAGAAATCATACCATTTTGCCTTTCTTGCTAGACAACCAAGGCAAAAACCTTGTTGATAGGTGGAATAGGATCCATAAGAATGATTTGGGATCTTATTGTAGTAAAGGATTCATTTAACCTTTTCAAGTACTGGATGACATGATCATTTTCCTGTGTTTTCTAGCAGTTGCAAGAGCACCACAAGAACATTATGGATTGAAAGAACAAGAAGGGATTGCACTTAGGTTGAGTAATTCATCCTAAAGAATCTTTATATGAGTATAGTAATCAGTTACTGACATAGATTTTACTTGGAACATGAAGATTTCTTCTCGCAAATTTGAGATCCGAAAACAATCACCTTGTGCAAATCTATCTTGCAGGTTTATCCAAATATCCTTGGCTGAGTCAGGCCAAATGATGCTTTGAGCTATTGAAGAAGAAACAGAATGTAGCAACCTTGAAACCACATAGTATTTCATCTCTCCCAGGAAAAGAATGAAGGATCTATTTTGGCAAGTACTGCAAGCTGCAATTGACAAATTTTAGTTTATTTTTAGACAAAAGGGCCATCTTCATCGATTTGTGCCATGAATGGTAGTTTGTTCCATTCAAAATAGGGGAAACCAGCACTAGAGAAGAGCTTTCATTCGGATAGAGGTAGAATGGACTGGAGATATTAGTCGTGCTGACTTCAGTAGGCATGATGAGCAAGAAAGCATTTGAAAATGCTGTTTTTTTTACAAGAAAATGCAAGAAAACGAAAGAAAATTCTACGGCTCTGATACCATTTTGAAATAAACTAATGAGGAAATGAATCTATTGTATTAATTGAATGAACACTGAGTACAAAGGTTTATATAGCTCAAGTAAGATTGAGTTGGTACAATAGAAATAACTATAGTTATCTTTAACTAACTGTTAACTACTTAAATACACTAGGATAACTTGAATCCAATTAGCAGTATTAGCTGGCATTAGCTGATGAAGATTTGGAAGCTACTGCACGTGAAGAAACTGATGAGCTAGAGGCTGTTCTAAAGGAGCCTTGTTTTGTTAGTCTACTATCTTTGTTTCTACACTAGTAAAGGGCAAACATTGAATCGGATTCTAAGATCAACTTAAAACCTACATATAGATCCAAATTAACAAAAATATTAAGAGTGACTTTAATAGCCTACAGTTTCACCACATTTAAATCAATCATACCTAATGGAGTAGAAAAGATAGCCAAGATAGATGTATTAGAGTTTTTGAGAATACCCCCACAACCACCTAGTCCAAGTTTTCCCCTAACTGAGCCATCCACATTGAATTTGAAAAATCCAATAGGGGAAGGAAGCCATTGTGTGAGAGCTTGTTACATGAAGGAAGATTGTTTAAAGAATAGAGAATGAGGTTGGTCCACCAGGCAGCTTTGGAAACAAGATAAGCATCTTTGATTGCTTTAAACCAATACAAAGCACACAACTTCATCAGGAAAAAAAGCTCTCCAATGTTTGAGAGCTTTGTTATTAAAGACAACATTGTTAGTGCTCTATTGACATGGGTTCTAAACATGAGGCATAATCACCCACAAACTACCACTTCCCACCAATACACGAAGAAACTCTCCATTATCTCCACAACAACCCACTCATCCACTAAAGCACATGAGACAATGGTGTGGAGATTATGTCAAAGGAGATTTGACCACTATAAAAAAAGTTCTCGTGGTAAGCTAAAAGGGACTCTTGGATTCTCTTATTTTCTAAATATTCTCGAATACTTTTATTGACTTAAGCATCGTAGTAAGTCCTACGGGAACAACCCTGGTGGACCTTTTGTTTTTTAGTTTGATCCAAGGAGGAAAGAGTTGATCTACATCAATAAGCCGAACAACCTTTTTGGTATCAACATTTTGGTGTCATCTGTGGGAATCGAAAAAGGAGAAGCCATGTCGAGTTCCCAAACACCCAATCCCGAAAACACTCAAGTCTTTCAACCACCGCTACAGTCAACCATGACAGCACCAACGACTATCCCAACCCTCTCTGCAGATGCTCCACCATTTCAATCGATGCGTTTATTCTCGATATCCAGAGTTACAATTAACAATGCCCATAACCCCTTGACCCATACCGAAGCTGTGATCACTGCCACACTACCACAATGCACTATCTTACCCCCCGCTACAATCTTGTTTCCCCAATTTGTAATAGGAATATCTTACCTTCCACCCTAATCCCAAATGATAACCACCAAGTAATACAACCAACTGCTCGCCCAAAACCAAGCCTAGAACGCCAAAATAGAACATTATGCAAAGATCATAGAATCTCTAACCGCCCAACGTTAGGCGTCTAACCAAAATGGTTGCCAACCGATATAAGATGCAGCTAGTCCCCCACCCTTAGCTAACCTGCCACAACCAAACATTAGTCTACATCGTCAACCTGATCCCATTACGAACCATTGTAACCCTGGGAGGAGAAAAGAAAAAGAAGAAAGGAGTGTTAACTTCCCAGTGATGACCTCACCAAAAGGACTAAGGTGGCCCCTAACCATTCGAAACTGTCTATTCACAAAATGCTTGATGCCATGTGTGAAGAGTTGCAGGAGCTGAGGAAGGGAAAACAGGAGATTGTCCATTATGTTAGGCGACTAACAATCCCCTTGCTGAGAAAATTCAGTGAGAAGTCGTTCCTCACAACTTCAAAGTCCCCAAAGAAAAATATGATGGCACAGGTGACCCCCAAGATCATATATTATGTTTTGAGGCGATTTTGGACCTTTATGGGACCACCAATGTGGGAAAGTGCAGAACTTTTCCCACTATACTCAGAGAATCAGCTAGATCCTGGTTTTATTCATTACCACCCAATTCAATCACAAGCTTTGATCAGCTTAGCAAACTATTTGTAGGGCACTACCTAGCCAATAAGAAACAAAGAAGAACTTCGACGAGTCTTATGTCAGTTATTCAACGGCCTAAGGAGAAGTTGAGGGATTTCATCCGTAGGTTCACTGCTGCCTATGCTGATGTCAAGGATCCCAATAATAGCTTTGCAGTTCAGGCATACAGAGCAAGGGTGCTTAGTGATCATGTGCATTACTCATTATGTGTGAGCAATTGGAAACCTTACACGAGGTATTGTAGTGGACTAATACATTAGCTGAAGTGGAGGAAATCAGGGAGAGGAACCTAAAAAGGGCCCATGTTAAATCAGAAAAGAAAAGTAATCAAACGAAGTTTTGGTGATCGAGAAGAGATAAAATGGCCAAATCTCCTTAGAAAAGGTTCCAGTCTTACACCTCCTAATAACGAGTCGAGAGGCGATCTTGAATGTAATTACAAATGAGCCCTATGTTAGACGACCACAACAAGGGTAACCAAATCCTAGTGCAAACAAATCAAAGTATTGCACCTTTCATAGGGACCATGGACACAACAACGAGGATTGCAAAAAGCAGAAGGATGAAATTGAGTTCTTGATTAGGAAGAGGCATCTGAGAACTTATGTTAATGATCGAGGGAACAACTGATGAGATAAGGACAAGGCAGTTGGGAAATGCCTAATTACAGGGGTAATCACGACGATAATCGGGGCAAAAGAGGACTGGGTGACCTCTGAAAACAAGAGAAGAGCCTACTTGAGTAGTGTCATGGCCATTAATGTGCTGCCAAAGAAACCCAGATTCGAGTGCAGTTGGTAGATCAAGTTTTTCGAGGAGGATATGAACATCTTAGTTGACAATGGTAATGATCCTATTGTGATCTTGATGTTGATTAGAAATTACCAAGTAGAAAGCATCCTTATAGATGATGGAAATGTTGTGGAGATCCTATCTTGGAGTGCCTTTCAAAATATGGGTTTGGATAAGGACCAATTGAAACTAGCAGGACCTATCAATGGGTTTACCAATCAACCCATAAAAGTCAAGGGGGTGATTGATCTGCCAGTAACCTTGGGGCAAGGAAAACATACTCTGAATTTAATGGCAAGCTTCCTTGTGGTAGACCAGATGTCAGCTTACAATGCGATTTTTGAGTTACCTCTAATGAAGCGCACCAGCATGGTCATAGCTATCTACTATTTAACTATTAAATTTCCAACTTCTACAGGAATAGGATATGTGAAGGCCAATCAAGCCATTGCAAGAAGATGCCACTTTCGTTCTATCCAATTAACCACCGAAGACAAGCTATCTACCTCTGGGGATATTCTTACAATACAACAACAAAATCATGAGCCGTTAACGCTAGAAGGGCTTGATCCTAAGGGAAAACAAGAACAGTACTAGCCTATAGAGGAAAACCATGAGGTTATTGTTGGCGATGAACCAGACAGGACAACTTGAGTTGGTGGGAAGCTATCCAATAAGCAGAAGGAATCCTTGAAACTGTTACTTTAGAAAAATGTTGACATTTTTGCCTGGTCAGCAGCTAAAATGCTAGGAATAGATCCCTCTCTTATCTGTCATAGCTTGAATGTGGATCCTAGAGTTAAACCAGTTAAACAGAAGAAAAGAAAATCCTCTGCCAATAAGATCGAGCCTACACAGGAAGAAAAACAAAAACTGTTGAAGGAAGGTTATATCAGGGAGGTCAATTACCATGAATGGTTGTCCAATATGGTTATGGTGAAGAAAGTCAATGGAAAGTGGAGGATATGTGTAGATTTCACTGATCTAAATAAGGCATGCCCGAAAGACAGTTTTTTGTTGCCCGCAATTGATCGATTGGTAGATACATCTGTAGGACATAAGGTGCTGAGTTTCATAGATGCGTTCTCAGGCTACAACCAAATAATGATGAACCCAGATGATCAATAAAATGGCGTTCATAACTGAGGATAGTATTTACTGTTACAAAGTGATGCCTTTCAGGTTGAAGAATGCCAGAGCAACATACCAGAGACTGGTAAATAAAGTTTTTGCTGATCAAATTGGGAGATTGATGGAGGTTTATGTTGATATATTAGTGAAGAGTTCAAGCTTAGAATAGTAAATCAGGGATCTAGAGAAAGCATTTTCAATACTAAGAGAGTATAAGGTAAAGTTAAATCTTGCAAAGTGCGTATTCGCATCAGAGGCAAGGAAATTCCTTGGGTTCATGATTTCTTAGAGAGGGATAGAGGTAAATCTGGAGAAGATCAAAGCAATCTTAGACATGAAGCCTCCGAGCTCACCAAGAAAGGTTCAAACTCTTAATGGAAGGGTGAATGCAATAGGCATGTTTGTCTCAAAATCTACTGAAAGATGTTTACCTTTCTTTAAAATTCTTAGAGGTGCAACTAGTTTCAGATGATGTGAAGATTGTTAGAAGGTTTTTGAAGAATTGAAGTAGTATTTTAGCTTGCCACCTCTCCTCGCCAGTCCTGACCTTGGAGAGGACCTCTTCTTGTATGTAGCATCGATAGAAATTGTTGCAACAGTGTTGGTCAACGAGAAAGAAGGGACACAGCTGCCTGTATTCTATGTTAGTAGAACCTTAAAAGGAGTGAACCAAACTATAGCCACATGAAGAAGATAGTCTACATGGTGATAGTCATTGCTCGAAAGTTCAGACCATATTTCCAAAGTCACCACTTTATTGTGTTGACCAATCACCCACTTAAAGAGGTTTTGCAAAAGGTGAGCATATTCGAAAGAATGGTGAAATAGAGCATTAAGCTGAGTGAATTTAGCATGGAATACCGGCCCAGACGATCCAAGCACAGGCCTTAGCAAACTTTATTATAAAATGCACATTCACTACTACTAATGCAGTGACCAATAGAGAGGAATCAAGCAAGCATAGCCTGGCGAGCCAACAATGGTAGTTGTATGTTGACGGTTCATCAAGTAGAAAACGTGCTGGAGCTGGGATAATCCTTGTGGGACCAGAGAAAAAAGAATTCCAATACTGCATCCAGTTTGGGTTCCATGTTACCAACAATGCTGCCGAATATAAAGCACTGTTAGGGGGGATGGAGCTTGCAAGAAAATAAAGTTGCTACATTTGTTAATAATTACAAATTCATAGATGGTTGCTAAGCAAGTTCTGGGAGAATATAAGGTGAAATACGCCACTTTACTCTAGTACCATAAAATGGTTACTAAACTTTAGGGACAATTTGAAAGTACACGGCTATTGCAGATCCCCAAAAATGAGAATTCTAGAGCAGACAGGCTGTCTAAAATGGCTGCAAGGGAGAATCTTGAAGCAGATGGGGTAATGGCAGAATATCAATGAACCCCTAGAGCACTGAGTTCTCAACAGATCCTTGAGTTCACTGATGATAATTGGCAGGCTCCAATCTTAAAGTATCTAGAGAATGGTCAAACAAACATAAGCAAGGAGGAGGAGGTTTGTCTCTCATAGAATTCCAATTTCCTTTTTGGCATCAACAAACATCATTCCTTATCAGCCATATTGACCAAACTGTAGCATCAAAAAAAGAAATCCACCATGTTTTTAAAGAACTAGAGAAAAAAACTTCCAAACATTGAACTAATAAAAGAAACCAAGGGGAAGGATTGCACCAGGCCAAATTCCACTAGTTAAAGAAAGAATTCTAGAATTTCAACATCCACTTACATTCAAAGTGGCATATCATAACTGGTGAGGCAAAATAAGTTTTAAAAAAGTGGCATTAGTAGCATGCCTTGAAATCATTTTTTGCATTTGATATTCTACATCAAAGATCTATTAAGAAGACCAATAAGAGGTTGAAAGAAATAGAAGTGGACTTCTTTCCCAGGTATTTAGACATGTTTTGAATCCTAGAATCGCAACTGTTGGGAGAGCTTTACCATTTACCACTTCCGGCTCAAACAAGATTAGTCTCAAACCGTAAAATAGATTAGACAATTATGGTTACACAAAAAAAAAAGGATCTATTAAGAAGAACAAAGAAAAAGTTTGAAGGCTCAAGATGGAATCAAGAAGCATCTTAAACACTATTCCTATCAACAAACCGAAATAAGTGAATGAACGCGAACATAGTAAGTTCATTTATGTTCGGTTCATTTACACTCTTACATGTAAGCAAAAACATATTAAACATAATTCAAATTTAAATGGAAAAAATTTTGAAATAGTTGAGCTTTAAATTGAAGCGACTAATCAATAATGGAATTTTGTTCTCTAGAAATGAAGGAGATGCAAACAAATTTGATATTGACCTTAATCGCTGCATATGATTAAAGAAATCTTTGATGTTCCAAAAAATTTTGTAGCATTTTGTGTCTATAAAATATCATTTTCCGAATTACTTTTAAAGATGAGTGGAAGAGTGTAATTGAAATCACATGGAGCAAAGTTTTTTATGGTAAAACCAAAAATATCTTTATCCGTTTTACGGTTTGAGACTAATTCTATTTGAGTCAAAAATGATAAAAAGTAAAACAGTCCCAACAATAATAACTCCAGAATCCGGACCATCTTAATATATAAGAATCGAAATTTGGAATTCCTTACTTTTAGAGATTCAGGGATTGGTACTGAGAACTAGAGTAATTCAGCTCAATTCGAAATGGACTGTTAAAAGAGCCGAAGTCCAAACTCAATTTGACAAATTCAAGAACCTATATTGTTTCAAACAACGTCACAAGGCCTCCTAGTACTAAAAAAAGGGTCACAACTCACAAGTTGCTCTTCGTTATTCCTAAAGTGACGCTCAACTCTAAATTCCAGCCATTTTTCCAAAGTTTCATAGATCTCCACATTCCTTTTCCTAAAACCTTCCTCTTCAATATCTCTCTCTCTCTTTCCTTTTTTTTTTTCTTTACATATCCTGCTTTTCAATTTTGATGCTCAATTCTTTCAGTTTCTTTCATGCATGGATGCTGGAGCCAAGTGAGAAAAAGAAACTGATATGGTTGACTATCAAGGGAGAAAAAAAAAACAGAAGTTGTGGGATTTCTCTTTATAATTTCTACTTTCAGCATTTCTTTTAATTCTCTTCTTCTCATTCAGCAATAAATTGGTGCATGTTTTGCAGGTTGTATATATATCAATATGGCAAAGCTGATCCCAAATCTTTTTACTGTTACTATTCAATTGTTGCTCGAACCTGAGGCGAGCTAAATCCAGTTTCAAGTAAGTTCACAGGCAGCTGAAGCTAGCTACGTTAGATGTCAGGAATTGGTCGAAAAAAGATAAAACCTGAATTTCTTTAAGAAGAATTACACCAATCTATTTAACTAACAAATAATTAAAAACTACTAAAATTTTATTGATTAATAATTATTTATTTGATTATAAATTTCATAACTTAATTATGTATTTATTTAATTTTTATTTTTATTTATTATGTTAAAAATTATTTTCAAAGAAAAAACTCATGAGAAAAGAAAAAGACTGAAAAAAAATTTAATTGATAGGAACAATTTTAAAAGTAAAAAAATAAAGATCTATATCAGGAGTTTTTTTACAAAAAGGTGCGGTAGTGAGATTGCATTGCAGCTTGCACCGAAGGATAAAAAAAAAAAAATACAACGCGACACGGCAGCATATATTCCAATTCCAGGCACATGTGCTGCAGTGCTTAAAAAACACACTCACGCTTCAACAAGATACTCGATTTGTTTAATCACTTGTCGACATCGCACGGCCCCGGCCGCTTGGGAATTAGCCATCGGGCGACAATCGCACGACTTATAAAAAATGAATTCGTGACGGTGGACTCAGTCTTACATGTAGTTTAAATGTTATTTAAGCTTAGTCGAATTTAGGTCTCGTTCGGTAGAATAAAAAATAAAAAAATTAAATAAAAAAATAAAAGAATGTAAAACATATTTTTATTTTTTATACATTTAATAAGAAAGATAAAAAATTTGAAAACATATACTATTTTTTTCGTTATTACTTGACAGAGTTAAAAAATTTAAAAGAAAGAAAATGAATGAAAAGTCTAGAATTATTTTTAAAAAATTTATATTGTTTTATATTAAATCATTAATAGATTAAGATAATAAAATAAAATTTAAAAAATAAAATACAATATTATAAATATACGTACTTAACTAACAATTTTTTTTATTTTCTCTTAATTAATCTTTTCAATTTAAAATGATTACTTGATTACTCAAGTGTGAGTAATCCTAATATTAGGCCCAAATAATGGGTAAATTTAATTTAATTTTAAGTTTTTTTAAATATTAACTACCACTATCCATCCAGCTATATATATATATATATTAATATATATATATATATATATATATATAATGAAAACTAAATATATTTTTAGACTTCCCGTGATATATTGTCTTAGTTTTTCTTTTAATCAATTCAACATATTAAATTATGGATTTATATATGATACACTGACAGTGTATAGTTTCTATACACTATCAATACACCAAAGGTTGACACCTCATCAATAGGCCCTTATATGCAAATATAAATAAATTTTTTTAATTTGCCCATAAGGGCCTATTGATGAGGTGTCAACCTCTGATGCATTGACAATGTATAAAAACTATACAGTATCAGTGCATCATATACAAACTCTTAAATTATTAATAACTGCTCTTAGTTCAAAAAGGCAGTGGCGTGCAAATAAGTTTGTAAACCCCTATATAATGAGAACCCCTTTTCTGCTTTTTCATTCGTAAAAAATGAAAGATCGATGTTGAGCACGTAGTGTATCTGTTGTTTACAACAAATCCATTTGTCTAGTTCTAGCAGAAGCTTTGGTGTTCATTTGATCGAAGAGTTAGTTTTCCATGCAGCAGTCTTCACTCTAGAGTTGAACCTTGGGTGTTCAATCACCCTTGCTGCAGAAGCCATCTTGTCCAGCGTCCACCACTCACTTCAATTTCTTCCTTAGATGACGCAGATTGATCATTGATTATGTTTTTCTAGAGCTAGCCCCATCATATTATTATTATTATTATTATTATTATTATTATTATTATTATTATTATTATTATTATTATTATTATTATTATTATTCATGTAAAGTGCATGTTTTATAATTGAGTATGAAGCAGCTATTTTGACAAAAAAGAAAAAGATTTATTTCACTTAAACATTAAAATACATGTAATGTATATTCAAATTAAATTTTTATAAGTTATAATATGATTTAAAATAAATTATAAATATTTGAATCATCATAATTATACAAGAAATTGTTAAATATGTCATTTAGAATAAATGTGATTTTTAATTTCAAAAGTATAATCTTTTATCATGTAATTTGGAATGAAGTAAATAAAATATACCATTAATGTGTATATTTTATCATAATAATTTATACGTTCATGCTATGTTATAATAATATCTTGTCATGTATTTTATATTTAAAATTTAAAATTTTTATCATGTATTTTATCTCTTATCAGGTATTTAAGTATTTTATGCTTAGAATTTTAATCTTTTTATGTCAAGATAATTAACTAATTTAATTTCATAATTAATTTTATTATTATGTTTCATTAATCGTTTTTTACCCTTAATAATTTAAAGTTCTAAGAAAACTTAATTTTCATTGCAAATTATTTTATTTTTGGGTACAGAATAATCAGCTTCTTGCTTAAACAGGACAGACTCTAGGTCTGCCTGTATTCAACTCACAAATCAATCTCAACTCAAACAAGTCGATGATCACTCTTATTCTATGGCTTATAATAATAGCTAATCAAACAGGAAAAAAATCACCTATGAAAGCTATCCCTATGTCCCATAACTATCCACACACTTATTTTCTTTAAAAATCCAACAATTTTCTTATATTTTTCTCTCAAACTTAACGCTATAGGCACGCTTTTACCCGAACGGGCCAACCCCTAATTAATAAATTCCGCGCCTATAAAACCCCCTGGCCTACAGTCTCCACCAAGCGCATTCTGCGCCTCTCTCTCTCCCTCTCTCTCTCTCTCTCTCTCTCGGTCTCGCTCTCGCTCTCTCTCTCTTTCTCTCTCTTTCTTTCTGCCTACCTCTAAGCAAGTCTTAGGCTCGTCGTTCGTTCACTATTTTCATAGATGGTGCGTTTTCTATCTATAGTTTTGTAGTTATTTCAATCTTTTGCGTTTTGATTTTGATTACATTAACTATCTGTTTTCTTTGAAGTTTTCAGTATATTGGTTTTTGAAATTTTTTAAAGATCTGAGATTCTGAGGTTTGATTATGCTTTTTTTTTTTGAAGTTTTAATCCAAAAAGTTCATTTTTTCTTGGAGTAAAGCTCTGTGTTGACATGAAGTAAACATTTTCCGTTGTCGGTTATTAATGATGTCTTAAACTTTTATTTTTATTTTTTTTACTTAAAAAGAGTTCAGTCTTGAGTAGTATCTGTTGGATCGGTAATTTTTTGTCTTGTACGTATAACTTATCCATTGGATCATTTTCAGATATGATTATTTTGGCTACTAAGTAAAGTCTTAATTTGGTATTATTCATTAAATTTTAGTTTTGTTTATTACATTTAAGATCGGAGAAAATACTCTTATTATCTATCAAATTTTTTAATTTTTTTTTTTTGCACTTTAACCTTCATTTATTTCAAAAATGCCTAAAACATAATAAATCTAAGATTATTGAAATCATGGGTTTCGGCATTAGATCTAGGACTTTTTTTTTTTCAATAGATAAGAATGAAAAGGAAATCGAAAGGAATGATTTAGTATTTTTTTTAAGACAAATCGTCGCTGGTGGGCGGCAGCGACTATTACATTAGGCAGTCGTTGTGGTGACTGGTGGTTGAATTTTGAGTGTGGTGGTTTAGGGTTGTAAAGGTTGAAAGGTTTTAAAAAAGATTAAATGGAAAATTAATTTGGGTTGTAAAGATTATAGAAAAAAATTTAACTTTTGGTTGAATTGTGTTTAGCGATAAGCCAAAAAAAGAAAAATATGGGTTCTGTATAGAATTTCTTTTTGGATTTCACAAACAGGTTAGGACAATGACACGTAAAAGTGGTAAATAGACTGATCAGTTTTGGTTAAGCTATTTTGGATTGGATCGTTTGGATTAAAGAAAAATCAGATCATTTTGAGTTTCAATCAGGTTAAGTTTAGGCGAAGAAAAAATCGATTTATTTCAAGTTCGTATCATTTCGTGTTTGGATCAGATTGAGTTCATATCAATTTGAAATCGAATTGATTTGAGTTAGGACTAATTCAGGTTTGGATCATGTCGGATTAGAGTTGACTATTTTAATCAAATCAGATTGATCAAATTTGAGTTGAAACTGCTTGGATTGGTTTT
The DNA here is from genome assembly GCA_031772115.1 of Heritiera littoralis. Classification (NCBI taxonomy): domain Eukaryota; kingdom Viridiplantae; phylum Streptophyta; class Magnoliopsida; order Malvales; family Malvaceae; genus Heritiera; species Heritiera littoralis. Next base: position 1,389,698 of record JAPDPK010000135.1, on the reverse strand, counting down.
TCGGGTCAGGTTAGTTTTTGTCACCTTCACACATACATTTAAAAAATATACTTAAAAAATAAATAAATTAAAATATGTGTCACCATTTTAATTCGGTTTGCATAAATTAAAAACTTTACTAACTTTGTATTGAATAATAATTTTTTTCTCCACATAAACCTATTTTTTTTTAATTTAGTAACATATACCCAATTCTTTTTCTTTTCTTTTAATTTGGAATAAATTGGCTTGGCTGACTTGGCATTTTTCTTCAAAGATAGAAGATTCACTGATTCACTTTTAAATTCGGAAAAAATTTCTTGCTTTCTTTAGTTCCTTAAACTATACTTCTAAGAAAACAGAAAATAGAAATTTTCTGTTTAAGCCAATTTTGAAAAAAGAAATCTCGATTAATATACTTGTGTGTTTAAACCGCGTTCAAACATTTCTAAAATTCTTGATGTTTTCCTAATTAAAAATTTTTTAGACCGAATATGATGATGAGTTAGTTCGATTGACAAGTGAATTTTTTTTTTCAATTAAGATTCAATAGTTTTTCAGAAATGTTTTAGGAGTAAAATTTAAATACATCAAATGGATGTGTGAGATTATATCTTTGAAATCGTTAAAGAAAGGAATTAAATTTAAATAAAATTAAAAAATAACTCTGATCATATTCTAAAAAATATATAAGATCATGCTATTTAATTTTAAAGAAAATACCACTCCGAGATGACTGAAATTCACAAATGATATTGGTCCTTTTTTTTTTGGAACCACTTTTGGACCATACAAATTCTGATTACTTAGCAATATAAATCAAATCCTTTTTTTTTTAGACAAAAGAAAATTTGAATCATGTTCTTTGAACGTAAAAATTTGCATCAATAAGTGAAAATATGTTCGGAACTTAATTCACTTCTTACATTTGGTTATAAATCAATAAAGCAAATAAATGCAAAATTTTCTCCTCTCCAAAAGGAAAGATAACTTTTGGAAGGTTTTGGTAATTGAATTATATATCTATTCAGTATATTTTTTTTCTTCGTGTTTTTTCTTTAATTTTTTTAATATATATTTAGGAATAATGCTTTTGAATATTATTTTGGTTGCCCCAATCAGGATGCACCAAATATTGTTGAGATTTTCGAAGTTGAAATGGCGAGGAGAAATGAACTTGCAGTTAAAGGGAAGAAAAAAGAATATTTTAAGAGGATTAAGAGAGGGAACAAGCTAATGTTTGCATCCAATAGACGCCTGGATAAAATTGTCGATGAGTTTCTGCTTGCGGCTGAAGCAGAGAATAGTGATCCTGGGACTGCAAAGACATGGACTAAGAAAGTTATGAAGGAAGTTATCAAAATAAAGAATGATCTCAATGGCAGCACTCCTAATGGCGACAAGAACTAAGGCTATGGCGGTGGTCACTGGCTATTTTTGAGTGCTATGTTTCAGTTATTTGCTATGTCTAGTAAGTGCAATGGTAGCAACTATCTAGTATTGCCAACAACCTCTTAATCTAATAACTAAGGATGAATTGTGGTATATTGTAAGTCTTGAGTTTGAACCCACGCACTCTCATTTCCAATTATTTAATATATCCCTTGTAACAAAAAAAAAGCAACTATCTAGTATTATTATTTCCTATTTTAAGAAATGAATGTTTTCTAAATATCATCTTCTATATTTCCTATTTTCCCGTACGCTTTCTATGCATGAAGCACATATCGAAAACTCAGAAGCCTTGATTCTTGCCTTCTTAAACTCCGTATTCAAAGCTTCTTTTCTTTTATTATACAATTAACGACGAAGGAAAACTTTTCGGTAAAATTTACATGGAATTATGAAAGCTACGTAAACCCGGTTTACAAGAGAGTTTGCATGGGAAGCTCCATAATATATTTAAAAGGAATATGAAACAGGCAAATCCAATTTGCAAGAAAGTGCTAATAGGCAAATCCAAGAATTGACCACAAAAATAGACAACGATTTGAAGCTTCGGATCATCTGAAAGGTGATATTTTAGTTGGAGGTTTTTATCAATAAATTTTTTATTGCAAAATTTTGATTTCCAATATTAATAAATAGCTAGAAATGAAAAGGGTGAGAAATAGACGATCGACGCTCATGGCTTACAAAACCATCAGGTGTGGTGGACAGGACACAAAACATACAAAACAAAGGGCTTACAAAACAAAATTTTATATTTTTAATTACGAAACAGAAAGCAAACGAAACTCTTGGGCGAAAACTAGATTGGAAAATAAGATAGAGGAGAGAAGGGTCATGGCTGAGTCAGTAATCGCAATCGCAACCAAAAGAGATGCCGCTGAGACTGAAGTAGAATTTAGTATATCGGCCATGACCATTCTCTGCTTCAGTCTCCGCGGCTTCCCTTTTCGTTGTAGCTTTACATCTTTGACACATTAGCTGAAAAAAACCAAAGCGTGAACTTACGTTAAATTTTCGAAACCTGATTATTCTCTGTTTTGATGAATCATTTGCCTCAAACAAACCGGTTTATGTCAAGTTTTTTATGAAGGAAAAGAAAAATAAGATACTTAAACTAAAAAAGACAATAAAGAAATGCCTTCAATTGTTCAATGTTTTCTTTTATTTTGATACTCGGCTATTTCATTTTCTTTCTCACTCGTCACCAAGTGAGAAAGAAATTGAAAGAACTGAGAGTCAAAAATATTGGAGAGCCTGTCTGATACAAAGAAAAGAAAGAAAAATGGATGAGAGGTTCGTTGAGAGGATGAAGGTGTTAAGGAAAGAGAGGTGAAGAATAGCATACAAGAAAGTCCATCGGAGGAGATTTGGATATTTATAAAGGGGTTCGGGTAACAAACTTCGGATAATAGAATTTGAATAAGAGTGGTCCTAAGACAAGGCCAGCACGATTCTTACCAAACAGAATTGTTAATTATCAACTGGGGTCTTGGACAGCCTGGCTTCGACTTTTCTCTGTTTGTTTTTCTTGTGGTGGTTGGGGTGAAAGTATGATTTGAGTAATCCAAAAGAAAAAGGACAATCTTCATACAAATTAAAAATGAAGAAAGCTGAAGCTACTTGTATTAAACTATTAGTGGGTGCCATGTTCCATGATTCCTTTCACATTTATTTTTCTAAATGTTAATCAAGGTGGATCACGTGGCCTGTTTCCCACAGAAAGTAGACAAGATGATGAGACTACTATAGGGATTATACATTACAAGCAGTAGATATTTTATTTTATTTTTGATACAGGTGAGAAGAGATTCAATTTTAAACTATATATATTTATAGTAGAAAAGTTGTGGAATTCAAACTCTTTTTTTACGGGGAATAGAAATTTTAAATCCAATTAATTTTTTAACAAAACATTATTTACTAATTATTAAATTAAATATTATACACAAGCAGAAATATAAGGCCAAGCAAATTAACCTATTAAAAACTACCTTAGGCGCCCATCTCTATATGCTGCGTTATTCAAAGCTTGCTTTCGGCCTCGTAACATGAGAAGACCAATAATTTATAATTTATTTTCAATAATCCTTGGCAATTGTCACCAGCAATCGCACGATTTTCACACGCGCACTGGCCAAACGCGAGAATAGGCTATATATAAATATATATATATATATATATAAATTTCACCAAAAAAAAAAGAATAGGCTATATAAATATATATATATATATATTCTTTTCCAAAATTAAAACCGAAAAAGAAAATTTGTTTCTTTTTCCAAACTTCTAGAAATTTTAAATTATTTAATTTACATCGAGTTTCCAAACTTCTAGAAATTTTAAATTATTTAATTTACATCGAGAAAATGAGAACATGGACAATGGCCAGATTAACTTTGTTAAATTACTTTCTTTCATGGAATTTTCATCATCTTTGAATGAAATCAAAAAATTTTAAAAAAAAAATACATTAAATCAATGTAAATGAAGAACTTTTTTCAACCTGTTTGTTAAATTGATAAAAGAAAAAGGTTCTAAAATTCCGAATGTCGAATATTTTGTAGGAGTTTTTTTTTGTATGATAGAGATTTTTAGTTTGAGGAAAGAAAGAATATAGATTATGAAATTTGAAAGTTAGATCTATAAAAACTTTATATTTTGAAGATAAAAATATAACCATTTAAACCATAGTTAAAGCTAAAATAATTACCTTTTACTTTCGATTAATTATGATCTTTATTTTCTTTAAACACATCAAACTAGAAATTAAGATTATCATTTGTTTATTTGTTATTTGTTTAGTTTGTTATTATCATTTGTATTTATCAATTTATCAAGTTACTCGGTCATAAAATGTAATATGTTAATTGTAATTTTAATTTTGATTGAGAATATACTACTCAAAAAAGAAATTAAGATTATTATTATATACTTCGAGAGTCTTATTTTTTTTCCTAAAAGCTAATCTGTTTTTTTTTTCATTTCCAATAATTATACTTCATAACGAGTGATAACTTTTAATTATAAAAATGGTAATCCTATATTACTATAAAAGCAAGTTATTTAGTAATTTCACTTATTACTTTGTGAGCTTAGGATTGGCATATGAAGCAGGAGGTGTCCAAACCCTTGAACATCAAACAATGGGGCCGACAAGCTTTTCTATTTATTGTAATTTGAAGTGGTGTCCAAATTCTGGGTCCGCCGCATTACAGGAAACAACATCGGCGAACGGCCGAACACACTAAATCAAATAGAAAACAGATAATATGTGGTATAAATTTAGTTATAAGCGTGAGTTTGTAGAATGAATTTCTTCAAACTCAAGAGTAAGGATAAGAGTTATTTGAGACGTAGTTCTATGTAAATTTGGAGGACCAAATTTTCTAAGGTGCGGAGAATGTGAAATCCCCAAATTCATGTAAATTTCCCAAAATTGTATAGTTTTCCAACTTGGAATGATTGAATAAATGTGAATTTCTAATATATAAAAGATACATGGGACATATGGGGAATTAAAGCAATTGATGGTCAAATGGTCAAGAGTCAAAAGGGGTCAATGGCTGATATGGTAAAAGGGATTAGGATGCATTAAATGAGGCTTAATGAGTCATCATCTTCACCATCAAGAATCGCCAACCCTTTTTCCTCTCCCTCTCGTTTCCTCCAAATTCTACTAAGTTTTTCCATTCTAACTTCTTTGACAAACTAACTTATTCCTCTATCGAATCAACGAGCTCCTTAAACAAAAATTGTTCCTTGTCACTAGCTAAAGCCATATATGTAATATAAAAGGCTGAATCCAAGGAATTAAGGAGATCTTGTTGCTGTCATTTTAGTCACTAGCAAAGGTAAGAGATGGAATTAGTTCTAGTTGATTTTATCCATGGTTTGGAGTCATATGGAGTTGGTATAGCTTGTGTATAAAGGTTTGAATTGTTATGAATTATGCAGCTTTGAAGAAGTGAAGAGGAAAAGGATTGGTGCAACCAAGTGATTTGCATATTTGGCGATATTTGAGGTAAGGAATTTATGTAACGGACGTAGAGTGACTATATTCGCATGTTTTTAATTGTTTTGGAGAGAAGTGCAAGCTGGTTTATGTGTAGCAATGGTAAATATCTGGTTTTACTCCTAGTTACCAAAATGCTAGGAGCAGCCGACTGTCTTGAGTAGCAGCCGACTGCCTAGAGACAACCAAAGCGTAAATTTTTGAAAACCGAGACAAACCAGTCGACTGCTAAATAAGCCAGCCCATTGCTATTTCCCAGAAGGTATTCTGTTTCAACCCAGTCGACTGCTAAGGATGCAAGTCAACTACTTTTCTTCAAAAAACATACTGTTTCAAAACCAACTGACTGCCTATGTGGCCAGTCGACTGCCCTGTTTTTAAAAACATTCTTTTTGTGAAACAGTCGACTGCCTCCTTTGAAAAAGAGGTTTTGAAACCTATTTCAAGAAAGTATACTTGTGTTTGCTAAAACTACACAACAAAGGTTTTGGAGATCGTGGATTCCTTTAACGATCATGCACATTACTTGTATTTGTACTTGGCTGAGGAACCTTAGTCCGGTCTTCAGTGCCACAGATGTCACCTGACTAGTGTTCACTGTGGTTTATAGCCAATGGCCATATGTCTCTTATTTGTATTCAGCTTTGGGAAGGATCCCTGGCCCATACGTGGGTACGCCACTTATTTGACATCTCATGGGATTATCCCTTGCGGGATACATTTGTGGTATCCTTATGAGATCTCGTATGGATTATCCCTTACGGGATATATTTGTTGTATCCTTATGAGAAATACTTGGTGCATGATTCTATTGGAAATTAATTGTCTCCCATCTATTTGAAAGTATTTGAAAGCATGTGAAAGTATTTGAAGTTAATTGTATTTGCACATGTGATTTCACGTGATTTGAGATCCGTGAAAGTATTTGAAAGAGATGATTTTACTTGTATTTGATATTTGCGGGAAATATATATGGTATATGCTTTATAATGGTTTTACATGACATTATAGAGCTAAGCAGGAAAACTGCATACAGTGACATAGTACGCTCTTTTACATATATTTCTTACTGAGCGTAAACCCACTCCTTTACAACTATTTTTCAAATTATTTGAAGTAGATTTTCGCTCCGGATAGAGGAGCTTCCTTTTGGGATCTTTTAGTATACCTTCGAGACACGCTTCCCAATTATTCCTTGAAGGTATAATCTGTTGGTCGTGTACTTAGGCTATTGTAGAGTACAATATTACATTAATGTGTATTAAGTCAATTGGGATATAGGTTATGTAAGTACTTGAGATCCTGATGTATTTGATTTATGTGTATATATGAAACTCATATTTCATGAGAACTTTAATATCATGTTATAAGTAATAATGCTTAAAGCATAAGAAGAAGTAAGGATGATATTGACGGACGAGTCTAACCAAAGTATATGTAATGTGAGAAAGAAAAAGTTAGTTGATAATTAATTGTTATTTGATAAGAAGTAGAGGTCGCGGGTCGTGACAAAGATTGGTATCAGAGCAAGGTTGGACTGATGTCTGTCGATGTCGATAAGCTAGCATAGTGAATATCCCCAAAGTACTATACTTGTCTGAATAATTATGTGTAGTATAGCTGTTTGAAGTTATACTAAATTGTGTTTTTTGGTGGTGATATTGACAAAATGAGTATTCGAAGAAGGGGTACTAATAGAGGACGAGGACGGTGTTGAGTGGAACCGCCCCCAGCACAGTCTTCTCCTCCATCTCCACCGCATAGCCTGAACACTAGGCTAGCAAAAATGGAGAAACATATGGAGAATATGGCCGCGATGTTCACACAATTTATGTCGAACTTCCAGAATGTGGCCACGAGTGCACCAACAGCTCCACCTACAGTACCTCCTACTCTTACGATACAGCCCCCACCAGTCCCAGCTACTGAGAGACGAGATCCTACAGCTTATTGTAGCATTGCCTTGATCAAGGAATTTAAGAAACTGGATCCGTCTAAGTTTAAAAGGGACAGTGACCCGTTGGCAGCGGAGAATTGGGTAAAGGCGGTCACTAAGTCATTCGGGTACATGACTTGTACCGAGAGAGAAAAGGTAGGATTGGCTGCCTATTTGTTAGTGGATGAGGCAGAACCCTGGTGGCAGGCCACTCAAACAGTGTTAGAGGCTAGACATTCCGAGGTAACGTGAATATATTTGTAGAAGCATTTAATAAACAATACGTCCTACGCACTACTCAGAGGAGATATCAGGTTGAATTCTTGAACTTGACTCAGGGGAATATGACTGTTAGTCAATACGAGTCAAAGTCCACTACGCTGAGCAGATTTGATCCGGAAGTATTAAGGAGAGAAGAGCATAAGACCTACAGATTTATGGAAGGATTGAGACCTTTCATAAGGTCTAAATTATACCACATATGGAGAGATAGTCCATAAGGCTCAACTGTATGAGCAGGATTATGAGTTTCATTAGGCCGACTTTCGAGCTAAGAGTAGAGGTAAAGAACTGATGAAAAGGAAGTCAAATGAGAAAGCCTCGAGTAATAGATATCCATCGAGGAGGAGTAGATCATATGAAAGAGCTTCGACAGGTAAGAAACTAAATTATAAGAGAATGATTTTAATCTTAATTAAGTGGTTATATGGAATATATTGAAATTATGGGTTATGATGATTATGGTACAGGGACTTTTAGACCCCTCGGGATCAAGATAAATGATGAGAGATCCCGATATTCGGCGGGTAGTACCACTAGCTCACCGAGGAGTACAATGTAGAGATGTGAGTATTGAGGGAAATTCCATGGGTCACAGCCTTGCCGGTTTGCGAGTGGGGCTTGTTATTGGTGTGGTGAACAGGGACACAGGATAAAGGATTGTCCCAAAATAAATCAGAGGGTGTCCGAGGAATCAAAGAAGACTCCTTAACCACAGCCTAAGGCCCCCCAGCCCCAGCGTAAGGCCACAGTGGCAGAGAAGGGAAAGACACCTGTGACTCAGGGTCGGGTGTTTGCCATTGATAAGGAGTCCACCGATGCTTCATCTAAGATGATTCAAGGTAAGATTTACCTTAATGATACATATGTCCTTGCATTATTTGATCCAAGCTCTACGCACTCTTTTGTGTCACCTGAAATTGCTGTGAGATTACTTGTTGAGCCTGAGCCTTTAGGACAATTGCTACAAATAAGTACTCCATTTAGGGAATCTCAAATGACAGACATAGTGTATCGTAGTTGTAAGCTACGGGTAGAAGAGAGAGAATCAATAGCTGACCTAATCCTACTGAATATATATGGATTTGATGTTATTTTGGGAATGGATTGGTTAGCTAAGAATCATGCGATGTTAGATTGTCATGCAAAAAGTGTGATCTTCTCTTCTCCCGTTAGCTATGTTGTAAATTTTGCCAATGTTTAATGTAAAGGCATAATTGCTTGTTTAGTCTATTGAAGTTGAAATTGATAGAAAATATAATTGTTATGTGAAGGGTTTATAGCATATGTGGTGGATGTAGATTAGAAACGTCCCGAACTTCATGAAATTTCGGTGGTCATGGAATTTTTCGAGGTGTTTCCGGACGATCTTCTAAGACTTCCTCCAAATAGGGAAATCGAGTTTACTATCGATTTGGTGCCGAGGACTGAGCCCATTTCAAGATCTCCCTATCAGATGGCTTTGGTGGAATTGGAGGAATTAAAGAAGCAACTTCAGGAGTTACTAGATAAGGGGTTCATACGACCCAGTGTATCCACTTGGGGTGCTCCTGTACTGTTTGTCCGAAAGAAAGATGGCAGTATGAGGCTGTGCATCGACTACCGATGGTTGAATAAAGTGACGATGAAGAACAAATATCATTTCCCCAGGATCGATGATCTGTTTGATCAGCTTAAGGGTGCACAAGTCTTTTTCAAGATAGACTTGAGGTCGAGATATCATCAATTGAAGATTCGGAGTGAAGATATCCCTAAGACAGCGTTCAAGACACGGTATGGTCACTATGAATTCCTAGTGATGCCATTTGATCTAACCAATGCACCCGCAACCTTCATGAACTTGATGAATGATGTATTCAAACAATATTTGGACCAATTTATCATTGTCTTCATCGATGACATATTGGTGTATTCAAGATCCCAGGAAGAGCATGAGCAGCACTTGCAGATAGTTCTACAAACCCTCAGAGGTCGAGGATTGTATGCCAAGCTAAGTAAGTGTGATTTTTGGCTAGATCAAATCTCCTTTTTGGGTCATATAATTAGTAAAAATGGAGTTTCGATCGATCCATCGAAGATTGAAACGGTGGTTCAATGGGAAAGACCGAAAACGGTAACGGAGATTAGGAGTTTCTTGGGTCTAGCTGGCTACTGTCGAAGATTTGTAGAAGGTTTCTTGAGGTTAGCTGCTCCCTTGATGCGCTTAACGCGCAAAGAGGTGAAGTTTGAATGGGATGATGCCTGCGAGCTAGCTTCCAAGAGTTGAAGCGTAGGCTGATGACTGCACCTATCCTCACCATTCCTAGTGGTTCTGGAGGATTTGCGGTGTACAATGATGCCTCAGGACAAGGTCTGGGTTGTGTGCTAATGCAACATGGTAAGGTAGTTTCATATGGTTCTCGTCAATTAAAGGACCATGAGAAGAACTACCCGACTCATGACTTGGAGTTAGCTGCAGTGGTGTTTGCTTTAAAGATATGGAGGCATTACTTGTATGGTGAGAAATTTCAGATTTTTACTGATCATAAAAGTCTGAAGTATTTGTTCTTTCAAAAAGAATTGAACAGGAGGCAGAGGAGATGGCTCAAGCTTCTGAAGGATTATAATTGTGAGATCTTGTACCACCCAGGAAAAGCCAATGTGGTAGCGAATGCTCTGAGTCGGAAGCATGTAGGTATGGTGTCTTACATGATGGTAAGAGAGTATGAATTACTTGAGCAGTTTGCAAGCCTTAGTTTAAATGTTACACCTCTTGAGCAATTTGGGATGACAGCTAGTTTAATGATTGAACCTGAGTTGATGGACAGAATTCGGGTTGCTCAGAGGAAAGATGATTAGTGTATTGAGGCTATGGATTGGATACAATCAAGTATATTATCGGAATTTGGTATCGGTAGCGATGGAATTGTAAGGTTTAAGGATTGTATATGTGTTCCGAATGATAAGGAATTGAGAAAGTTAATTTTAACAAAAGCACATTCCACTAGATACATGTTGCTTCCGGGAAATACGAAGATGTATCATAATCTTCGCAAGGTGTATTGGTGGACTGGCATGAAGAGAGACATAGTAGAATTTGTGGCAAAGTGTCTCACATGCCAGCAGGTTAAGGTAGAGCACCAAAGACCAGCAGGTTTACTACATCCTCTACCTATACCTATGTGGAAGTGGGAGCATATTACGATGGATTTTGTCATGGGACTACCGCGGACCAAGAGGAATCATGACGGTGTCTGGGTAGTTGTGGATCAGTTAACTAAGTCTGCACACTTCCTACCTATGAAGTCTACGGATAAACTTAGTGCTTTGGCAGATTTGTATGTGAAAGAAGTCGTCAGACTACACGGAGTTCTAGTGAGCATTACTTCTAACAGAGATTCCAGGTTTACTTCTCATTTTTTAGAGCACTTTCAGGAAGCCATGGGTCTCAGTTGAATTTTAGCACAGCTTTTCCCCACAGACTGATAGTCAGTCTGAGCGCACTATTCAAACGCTCGAGGATATGTTGAGAGCTAGTACTTTGGATTTTAAAGGCTCCTGGGATGATCATCTGCCATTGGCTGAGTTTGCTTTTAACAATAGCTATCACTTAAGTATCGGGATGGCACTATATGAAGCTTTATATGGTTGAAGGTGTCGATCTCTGATTAGGTGGGAAGAAGTGGGCGAGCACAAGTTGTTGGCTCCAGATCTAGTCGAGCAAGCCTCTGAGGATGTTAAGCTGATTTGTCAAAGACTTAAGACAGCCCAGAGTCGACAAAAGAGTTATGCAGATTCTCGACGAAGGCCACTTGAGTTCTTGGTCGGAGACTCGGTATTCTTAAAAGTCTCTCCATCCAAAGGAATCATGAGATTTGGCTGAAGAGGTTAGCTTAGCCTTCGCTATATCAGGCCATTTGAGGTCTTAGATCGTGTAGGAGATGTTGCCTATAGGTTGGCACTATCTCCGGAGCTATCGGGAGTATACAATGTCCTTCATGTGTCCATGCTTCAGAAGTATAATCCGAATCCATCTCATGTCATAGAATATGAGCCTTCGGAGATTCGAGAAGACATGAGCTATGTGGAGAAGCCGATTCGGATTTTGGATAGAAAAGATAAGGTGTTGAGGTCTAAGACGATTTCCTTAGTTAAAGTTCTCTGGCAATATCACACTATGGAAAAAGCTACATGGGAGCTAGAGAGGTTAATGAAGGAGAGATATCCTGAGTTATTTTGAGACGTAGTTCTATGTAAATTTGGAGGACCAAATTTTCTAAGGTGAGGAGAATGTGAAATCCCCAAATTCATGTAAATTTCCCATAATTGTATAGTTTTCCAACTTGAAATGATTGAATAAATGTGAATTTTTGATATATAAAAGATACATGGAACATATGGGGAATTAAAGCAATTGATGGTCAAATGGTCAAGAGTCAAAAGGGGTCAATGGCTGATATGGTAAAAGGGATTAGGATATATTAAATGAGGCTTAATGAGTCATCATCTTCATCATCAAGAATCGCCAACCCTTTTTCCTCTCCCTCTCGTTTCCTCCTAATTCTTCTAAGTTTTTCCATTCTAACTTCCTTGACAAACTACCTTATTCCTCCATCGAATCAATGAGCTCCTTAAACAAAAATTGTTCCTTGTCACTAGCTAAAGCCATATATGTAATATGAAAGGCTAAATCCAAGGAATTAAGGGATCTTGTTGCTGTCATTTTAGTCACTAGCAAAGGTAAGAGATGGAATTAGTTCTAGTTGATTTTATCCATGGTTTGGAGTCATATGGAGTTGGTATAGCTTGTGTATAAAGGTTTGAATTGTTATGAATTATGTAGCTTTGAAGAAGTGAAGAGGAAAAGGATTGGTGCAACCAATTGATTTGCATATTTGGTGATATTTGAGGTAAGGAATTTATGTAACGGACGTAGGGTGACTATGGTCGCATGTTTTTAATTGTTTTGGAGAGAAGTACAAGCTAGTTTATGTGTAGGAATGGTAAATCTCGGGTTTTACTCCTAGTTACCAAAATGCTAGGAGCAGCTAACTGCCTAGAGACAACCAAAGCTTAAATTTTCGAAAATCGAGACAAACCAGTCGATTGCTATATAAGCCAGCCGACTGCTATTTCCCAAAGGTATTCTGTTTCAACCCAGTTGACTGCTAAGGATGCAAGTCGACTGCTTTTCTTCAAAAAACATTCTGTTTCAAAACCAGTTGACTGTCTATGGGGCCAGTCGATTGCCATGTTTTAGAAAACATTCTGTTTGCGAAACGGTCGACTGCCTCTGGAGCCAACCGACTGCCTTTTCTCGAGAAATATTCTGTTTCAAAACCAGTCGATTGCTATATAGGATCAGTCAACTGCCCTAGGTGGTTTTCGAAAAATAAATTATTTGGATCTCAAAAGGGAAAGAAATTCAATAAAGCAAAAAATGGTATAGCAGCCGAATGCCCTAAAGACCAGTCAACTGCCTCCTTTGAAAAAGAGGTTTTGAAACCTATTTCAAGAAAGTATACTTGTATTTGCTAAAACTACACAACAAAGGTTTTGGAGACCGTGGATTCCTTTAACAATCATGCATATTACTTGTATTTGTACTTGACTGAGGAACCTTAGTCCGGTCCTCAGTGCCACAGATGTCACTTGACTAGTGTTCACTGTGGTTTATAGACAATGGCCATATGTCTCTTACTTGTATTCGGCTTTGGGGAGGATCCTTGGCCTATATGTGGGTACGCCACTTATTTGACATCTCACGAGATTATCCCTTGCGAGATATATTTGTGGTATCCTTATGAGATCTCGTATGGATTATCCCTTATTGGATATATTTGCTGTATCCTTATGAGAATTACTTGGTGCATGATTCTATTGGAAATTAATTGTCTCTCATCTATTTGAAAATATTTGAAAGCATGTGAAAGTATTTGAAGTTAATTGTATTTGCACATGTGATTTCACGTGATTTGAGATCTGTGAAAGTATTTGAAAGAGATGATTTTACTTGTATTTGATATTTGCGGGAAATATATATGGTATATGCTTTATAATAGTTTTACATGACATTATAGCGCCAAGCACGAAAACTGCATACAGTGACATAGTATGCTCTTTTACATATATTTCTTATTGAGCATAAACTCACTCCTTTACAACTATTTTTTAGATTATTTGAAATAGATTTCTGCTCCGAATAAAGCAGCTTCCTTTTGGGATCTTTTAGTATACCTTCGAGATACGCTTCCCAATTATTCCTTGAAGGTATAATCTGTTGGCCGTGTACTTAGGCTATTGTACAGTACAATATTACATTAATGTATATTAAGTCAGTTGGGGATATAAGTTATGTAAGTACTTGAGATCCTGATGTATTTGATTTATGTGTATATATGAAACTCATATTTCATGAGAACTTTAATATCATGTTATAAGTAATAATGCTTAAAGCATAAGAAGAAGTAAGGATGATATTGACGGACCAGTCTAACCAAAGTATATGTAATGTGAGAAAAAAAAGTTAGTTGATAATTAATTGTTATTTGATAAGAAGTAGAGGTCGCGAGTCGTGACAAGTTATGTTCAATAAACATCTTATGGACAAATTCCTTCATGATTGTTTATGAATGAGTTCAAATACATGATTTTATATTTTATTAACAAACTAATCAAGTTTGAACGTAAGTAAAATCAATTTTTTTCTGTCACAAACAAAGTTGATAAAAAAATTCATTTGTCTGATATAATTGGAAGTCATCTTGAGATAAAGCAAAATGAATTTTAATTTTATTTGCAAGTTCATAGGATCATTTTAATCAAATTTATCTTGTTTGTTTAATACTGAGTTCTCTTGGAGATCAGTTTTGGGTCAATTCCGTCTTTCAGTTCAGTTTTATGGGTCAGGTCTAATCCAATCCAATTTGGTGTTAATTATGCGGAACTCCAAGCCCCAAGTTGTGAGAGTCCAAATTTAGTCTATTTATTGTTCGAGTTATTTAGGCCGAGAAGCTTAATATATTCAAGTTCATTTTGAAAGCCCAGTAGTATTTTACTTGAACATTGATATTAACCCAATAAAAAAATTAATAACAAAAAAAAAAAGGAGTATGTACTTATACATGACACAGTATTAGGACTATACACGGTCACTTATTAATAAATGCAACCTCAATACTAAGCAATATTAAAATTTTTGCAAGTCCTTAAAATAAATTAAAAAATTTTATTGATTTTTATTTTTGAGGGTCTATATATTTTTTGACTTTACATATTAAAAATGTAATATTTTGTGATTAACTAATTGTGTATATAATATCTATATATTGTTAGTATGTCAAATATAAATTCAAAATAAAACAAAATTTTAAAAAAATAATTAATTAAGAGGAGCTATGTAATTAAAATTTTAGAAATTTGTTAATTAAAAGAAGCCAATGTCAGCTAACTGTCAACTTTTGTTTTTTTAGAAAAAATTATATGAAATAGTTATTACACATCAACGTATATTTTTTTTATTCAAATAATACTATGTAATTACATTTTTAAAAAATTAATCATTTATTACTAAAATTATTAATAAATCTCTTGAAATAAATATTCATCCTAAACATCTCCTGTAGTTATATGGGATTCTAAGAGACCACAAAAAAAAATCCTAGTTTTACCCTTACCCGAAAACCCTGCATTTACCGCCTTTAAAAAAAAAAAAGTAAAAAACAGACAAGCAAACAAACAAAAACCTAGCAAAAACCAGCTATCAGCATTAATACTTCTCGGGAAGAAGCAGCAAGGAAAAAAAAAACAAGGAAGAAGAAAGAGATCACTATTTTTTATCAATTTTTTAATCAATTTTTTATCACTATTTTTTAATCGATTTAAAAATAAAAAGTCGGTTTTATACATTTTGATTTGAAAATATTTTATTTCTTATTTATATAAAAACCTAGCAAAAACCAACTTTCTCTATCCAAGGTTTAGTGCGTTTTGATTTGAAAAAAAATTTATTTGTTATTTATATTAAATATTTTTTTTGTCCAAATGGAGGTTTTTATTAATTTTTGATTAATTATTTTCGTAAGCTTTAGTCTTTTAATTAAGTCTTGAGTCTGACATGAAAAACTCTAATTCAAGTTTTTTTAAAGAAAGTTCACATTTTTCTTCGAACAACAGTAACTTCTGAAGATTTTTTAAAATATATTTGTGATAAGTCACAAACTCACCAATAGGTAGGGATTGGCTTGATCTTGATTAAGATAACTGAGCCGGTGTTAAGTAGACTTTTCAAAGCCCGAATATATAACTGTACTTCTAGAATTTAATCACTTTTAATTGATATATATTTAATTTAGTTAACGGAAATGTATTATATGAAATTGTAACAGATAATATACATCAACTATAAATTACAAATAAGTTATTTATAGATTTCCAATGAGTTTTATTAATAAATTAATTGTCAACTAACAAATATTATTTTATATGAGAATAATAATGTGAAATCCCCAATTTTCATGTATTTCTCCATGTTTGTAAAGTATTTTAATTCCATATGATTAAATAAATATGAAGTTGATGTGTAATTGAGATATAAATGATGTATGCATGATGTATGGAGTATAAAGAAAATTATATCAAAATTTTGGTAATTAAATGTTAAAGAGGTCAAATGGTCAAGAAAACTGATATCAGAAAAAAATTAAGAGTATAAGACAAGAAATTAAATCAGAATTTTGATTGGAGTTAAGTAGATGAGTCATAGGAGAAAGGGAGGAAGAGAAATTAAATGGTCATGAGTCAAAGAGGTAAAGCATGGCTGAGATGAATTAATGGGATAAAGCATGCATTAAATGCAAATTAGCATAGTCATCATCCCTATCAGCCATCACCAACGTCAGCCACTCTTCCAGTTCTCCCTCTCGTTCCATCCAAGCTTCCAAGTTCCATCCATGGCTACCTTGACAAACCATCTCACTCTTCCATCAATCCATTAAGTTCGTAGAACGAAAAATAATCCTTGTCGTTAGACTAAGTGATATCCGAAGTTTGGTGGATTAATTCCAAGTATTGGAGGAGATCTCAAAGTTTGAGATTTTTGGTTTCTAGCAAAGGTAAGAGAAGAAGATGATTTAGTCAATTTCGTTCATGATAAGGAGTTGTATTGAGTTAGTACAAGATGTATATGGTGTTTAATTAAAGGTCTAAATTGATATGATGATTTTAGGTTGAAAAAGTGAAGAGCTAAGGTTGACACATCAAGTGATCTTGCGTTCTCGAAGGAATCGAGGTAAGAAATTTATGTAACGGACGTAAGGCGGCTATGTCCGCATGTTTTATGATATATGTATGTGATTTGGAAAGAAACACCAGCTGATTTCATGCAGGAAAAAGGACATTTTCGGACTTGTCTCCTAGTACCAATTAGGCTAGGGGCAGCCGACTGCCTCAACGGGAAGTCGACTGCCTAGAGACAACCAAAACGCCGTTTTTCGAAAACCGACTCAAACCAGTCGACTGTTATGTAAGCCAGTGGACTGCTATTTACCCAGAAGCATTCTGTTTCAAACCAGTCGACTGCTATTTGCCAAAATGCATTCTGTTTTAAAACCAGTCGACTGCTATTTGCTAAGAAGCATTCTGTTTGAAAACCAGTCGACTGCTATATGACCAGTCCACTGCCTCCATGTATTTTCCGAAATGAAAATGATTTTGAGAAATGAAGTTATAAAGTAGCAGCCGACTGCCCTGTGAGGCCAGTCGACTGCCATGTATGAAAAGAGCTTTCAAAGCTTATTTGATTTAAACACAAAAGTATTTTCTGAAAAAGTATATTATAAATGTTTTGAGACTATGGACTGCGTGATGATTATGCATTTCTAATGGCTGGGTGACTCTGATCAAGTCCTCAGTAATATGTATGTTGAGCGAGGAACCCTAGTCAGGTCCTCAATCCCACATGTGACACCTGACTAGTGTTCACTGTGGAATTATAAAGGCAGGAGAGAATCCCTGACCTATACGGAGTGCACTACTGTACCAATGCATGATTAGAGTCATATAAATGGGAATGAACGGTTTATATGACGACTCAATCGCTTAAATACTGTACATAGTCTCCATCTATTTCAAAGTACAAGATGTATGTAAGAAGAAGTATACGATGTATGTTTTAAAGTATGTACGAAGTATGATGTTTTAAAGAAAGAAGTTTATGCATAATGTTTTAAAGAAAGTATAAGAAGAAGAAGTATGTGATGCATGTTTTATACGTATGCTATATTTTAAAAGAAGCATGCAAAGTATGTTTGCCATGTCATTTGAATTAAATATGCATAGTTGCAGACAATGCATGAAAGATGTTTATGATGCATGCTTTATAATGCTTTACATGACATTATAGAGTCAAGTAGGAAAAATGCATATAGAGGCATAGTACGCTCTTTTACATATTTTTCTTACTGAGCGTAAACTCACCCTTTTACGACCATTTTTCCTACAGATTATCTGAAGTGAACCTCGCTCCAATTAGAGGAGCCTGCTTTTGAAAGATTTGAGTGTACCTTCAAAGGACGCTTCCCAGTTAGTATAGAAGGTATACTCATATGTTCATATGTATAGTAAATTTTAATTCAGCTACGGTACAGTACAAATAGCCATGATGTATATAGAATGTCTGGGGATGTAAGGTAAGATGATGTACGAGATCCTGTGGAAATGGAATGATATTCATATATATATATATATATATATATATATATCATTTTTATGCTTATGGAAATTGAAGAAAACTTTATGAGCTATTAGATAATTAACTAATGCATGAAAAGATGAATGACATTGATGAACTAAATCTAAATAAAGAAGGAAAAAGATAAGTGATAAGATGAAGTAACGGAAACGTCACAGAGTGGTATCAGAGCAGTTTAGATTGAAGTTTGTCAGTGTCAAGAAGCTAGAAATAGAGTATATCCCCAATTGTACTGTACTTATCTGAATACAAATGCATAGTATAACTGTTTATAGTTATACTAAAGAGCTCAATGATGATTATATTTACAGTATGAGCTCACGAAGAAGAGGTACAAGTAGAGGAAGAGGACAGGGTCGCACTGAAGAGCCCCCAGTTCCATCTCCTCATTCATCTCCACCCCATAGCCCGAATATAAGGCTAGCTAAAATGGAAAAGCATATGGAGAACATGGCCACGATGTTCACCCAGTTTATGTCGAACTTCCCAAATGTGGCCACAAGTACCCAAGTAGCTACACCTACTGTTCCTTCTACAGAAGTAACCCCACCAGCCCCAACTACGGGAAGACGGGATACTAGGGCATATTGTAGTGTGTCCTTGATCAAGGAATTCAAGAAGTTGGATCCGCCTAAGTTTAAGGGGGAAAGAGATCTGT
Source organism: Heritiera littoralis (assembly GCA_031772115.1). Taxonomy (NCBI): domain Eukaryota; kingdom Viridiplantae; phylum Streptophyta; class Magnoliopsida; order Malvales; family Malvaceae; genus Heritiera; species Heritiera littoralis. The sequence continues at coordinate 1,370,653 of JAPDPK010000135.1, read as the reverse complement.
TGGCCACAGAGAACTGGATGAAAGCGGTCCTAAAGTCTTTTGAATACATGCCCTGCTCTGAAAGGGAAAAAGTAGGATTGGCTGCCTACCTGTTAGTAGATGATGCTGAGCATTGGTGGCAAGCCACCCGGACCGTGTTAGAGGCTCGATATGATGAAGTCACGTGGGATAGATTTGTGGAAGCTTTCAATGAGCAGTACATCCCACGCACGGATTAGAATAGACTGAAGCTCATGCCACTAAGTACACGTTGCATCCAGGAAATACGAAGATGTATCATAATCTTCGCAAGGTGTATTGGTGGAATGGCATGAAGAGAGACATAGCTGATTTTGTGGCGAAATGTCTTACATGTCAACAGGTTAAGGTAGAGCACCAAAAGCTAGCAGGATTACTGCATCCTCTGCCTATACCTATATGGAAGTGGGAACACATTACGATGGACTTTATTATGGGATTGCCCAGAACCAAGAGGAATCATGATGGTATTTGGGTGATCGTTGATAGATTGACCAAGTCAGCTCACTTTCTGCCTATGAAGTCAATAGATACACTCAATGCTTTGGCAGATATGTATGTAAGAGATGTTGTAAGACTACACGGTGTTCCAGTGAGCATCACTTCTGATAGAGATTCCAGGTTTACCTCTCATTTTTGGGAGCATTTTCAGGAAGCCATGGGATCTAAGTTGAATTTCAGCACAGCTTTTCATCTGCAGACTAATGGACAGTCCGAGCGCACGATTCAGACGCTCGAGGATATGTTGAGGGCTTGTGCTATGGACTTTAAAGGCTCCTGGGATGACCATCTGCCATTGGCTGAATTTGCATACAATAATAGCTATCATGCAAGTATCGGGATGGCACCATATGAAACTCTGTATGGAAGAAGGTGTCGATCTCCGATTAGGTGGGAAGAAGTGGGCGAACGTAAGTTATTGGCTCCAGATCTAGTCGAGCAAGCCTCAGAAGATGTTAAGTTGATTTGTCAGAGGCTTAAGACAGCTCAGAGTAGACAAAAGAGCTATGCAGATGCTCGATGGAGGCCACTTGAGTTCATGGTTGTAGATTATGTATTTCTGAAAGTTTCTCCATCTAAAGGGATCATGAGATTTTGCCGACGAGGTAAGTTAAGTCCTCGTTACATCGGTCCATTTGAGGTCTTAGATCGAGTAGGTGATGTTGCCGATAGATTGGCATTGCCTCCGGAGCTATCGGGAGTACATAATGTATTTCATGTATCGATGCTTCGGAAGTATAATCCGGATCCGTCTCATGTTATCGGGTATGAGCCCTTGGAGATAAGGGAAGATATGAGTTATGTAGAGAAGCCAATTTGGATTTTGGACAGAAAAGAGAAAGTTTTGAGGTCTAAGACTATCCCATTAGTGAAAGTTCTCTGGCAATACCACACGATGGAAGAAGCTACATGGGAGCTAGAAAGCTTAATGAAGGAAAGGTATCCAGAGTTGTTTACATGATAAGCTAATCCAAATTTGGAGGACCAAATTTTCTAAGGTGGGGAGGATGTGAAATCCCCAATTTCCATGTATTCCTTCATGTTTGTAAAGTATTTTAATTCCATATGATAAAATAAATATGAAGTTGATGTGTAATTGAGGTATAAATGATGTATGCATGATGTATGGAGTATAAAGAAAATTATATCAGAATTTTGGTAATTAAATGTTAAAGAGGTCAAATGGTCAAGGAAACTAATATCAGAAAAATATTAAGAGTATGAGACAAGAAATTAAATCAGAATTTTGATTGGAGTTAAGTAGATGAGTCATAGGAGAAAGGGAGGAAGAGAAATTAAATGGTCATGAGTCAAAGAGGTAAAGCATGGCTGAGATGAATTAATGGGATAAAGCATGCATTAAATGCAAATTAGCATAGTCATCATCCCTATCAGCCATCACCAACGTCAGCCACTCTTCCAGCTCTCCCTCTCGTTCCATCCAAGCTTCCAAGTTCCATCCATGGCTACCTTGACAAACCATCTCACTCTTCCATCGATCCATTAAGTTCGTAGAACGAAAAATAATCCTTGTCGTTAGACTAAGTGATATCCGAAGTTTGGTGGATTAATTCCAAGTATTGGAGGAGATCTCAAAGTTTGAGATTTTTGGTTTCTAGCAAAGGTAAGAGAAGAAGATGATTTAGTCAATTTCGTTCATGATAAGGAGTTGTATTGAGTTAGTACAAGATGTATATGGTGATTAATTAAAGGTCTAAATTGATATGATGATTTTAGGTTGAAGAAGTGAAGAGCTAAGGTTGACGCATCAAGTGATCTTGCGTTCTCGAAGGAATCGAGGTAAGAAATTTATGTAACGGACGTAAGGCGGCTATATCCGTATGTTTTATGATATATGTATGTGATTTGGAAAGAAACACCAGCTGATTTCATGCAAGAAAAAGGACATTTTCGGACTTGTCTCCTAGTACCAATTAGGCTAGGGGCAGCCGACTGCCTCAACGGGAAGTCAACTGCCTAGAGACAACCAAAACGCCGTTTTTCGAAAACCGACTCAAACCAGTCGACTGCTATGTAAGCCAGTCGACTGCTATTTACCCAGAAGCATTCTGTTTCAAACCAGTCGACTGCTATATGGGACAGTCGACTGCTATTTGCCAAAATGCATTCTGTTTTAAAACCAGTCGACTGCTATATGACCAGTCGACTGCTATTTGCTAAGAAGCATTCTGTTTGAAAACCAGTCGATTGCTATATGACCAGTCCACTGCCCAAATGAAAATGATTTTGAGAAATGAAGTTATAAAGCAGCAGCCGACTGCCCTGTGAGGCCAGTCGACTGCCATGTATGAAAAGAGCTTTCAAAGCTTATTTGATTTAAATACAAAAGTGTTTTCTGAAAAAGTATATTATAAATGTTTTGAGACTATGGACTGCGTGATGATTATGCATTTCTGATGGCTGGGTGACTCTGATCAAGTCCTCAGTAACATGTATGTTGAGCGAGGAACCCTAGTCAGGTCCTCAATCCCACATGTGACACCTGACTAGTGTTCACTGTGGAATTATAAAGGCAGGAGAGAATCCCTGACCTATACGGAGTGCACTACTGTACCAATGCATGATTAGAGTCATATAAATGGGAATGAACGGTTTATATGACGACTCAATCGCTTAAATACTGTACATAGTCTCCATCTATTTCAAAGTACAAGATGTATGTAAGAAGAAGTATACGATGTATGTTTTAAAGTATGTACGAAGTATGATGTTTTAAAGAAAGAAGTTTATGCATAATGTTTTAAAGAAAGTATAAGAAGAAGAAGTAGGTGATGCATGTTTTATACGTATGCTATATTTTAAAAGAAGCATGCAAAGTATGTTTGCCATGTCATTTGAATTAAATATGCATGGTTGCAGACAATGCATGAAAGATGTTTATAATGCATGCTTTATAATGCTTTACATGACATTATAGAGTCAAGTAGGAAAAATGCATATAGAGGCATAGTACGCTCTTTTACATATTTTTCTTACTGAGCGTAAACTCACCCTTTTACGATCATTTTTCCTACAGATTATCTGAAGTGAACCTCGCTCCAATTAGAGGAGCTTTTTGAATTAAATATGCATGGTTGCAGACAATGCATGAAAGATGTTTATAATGCATGCTTTATAATGCTTTACATGACATTATAGAGTCAAGTAGGAAAAATGCATATAGAGGCATAGTACGCTCTTTTACATATTTTTCTTACTGAGCGTAAACTCACCCTTTTACGATCATTTTTCCTACAGATTATCTGAAGTGAACCTCGCTCCAATTAGAGGAGCTTGCTTTTGAAAGATTTGAGTGTACCTTCAAAGGACACTTCCCAATTAGTATAGAAGGTATACTCATATGTTCATATGTATAGTAAATTTTAATTCAGCTACGGTACAGTACAAATAGCCATGATGTATATAGGATGTTTGGGGATGTAAGATAAGATGATGTACGAGATCCTGTGGAAATGGAATGATATTCATATATATATCATTTTTATGCTTATGGAAATTGAAGAAAACTTATGAGCTATTAGATAATTAGCTAATGCATGAAAAGATGAATGACATTGATGAACTAAATCTAAATAAAGAAGGAAAAAGATAAGTGATAAGATGAAGTGAGGGGGACGTCACAAATAATAATAATAATAATAATAATAATAATAATAATAATAATATTACAATGGTATCTCAAAAATGTTCCTAGGACACCACGGATAGTTAGTCATGTTGTAACAGATAATATACATCAACTATAAATTACAAATAAGTTATTTATAGATTTCCCATGAGTTTTATTAATAAATTAATTGTCAACTAACAAATATTATTTTATATGAGAATAATAATAATATTACAATGGTATCTCAAAAATGTTCCTAGGACACCACGGATAGTTAGTCATGTTGTTGTTCTTAAATTTAAGTAATATATTAGATACAAAGTTTTTTCTATAAATACTACATTGCCCAGCAATAAGCAAGAGATAGGCCTATTTAAAGGTCAAACTACTCAGTCAAGTCCAAAAGCTCGTTTAGTTTTTTTAGTGAACCTAAACAAAAATATTACAAATTAAAGGGGCTTGAACTTGAAAATTAAAGCTCAATAAAAAATCAAGCTAGTTTTGATCACTCAATTTCAAGAATACGCTAGGCTCGGCCTAACTTTATAATAATTTGTTTATTTTTTTTTTCAGATCTTTTTTTTAATTATTTTTTATTGTTTTTATGCAATTTAATTTGAACTTGCATTTTTAAAATTTTTATATTTCTTATAATATTTTTTAAGAATTTATAAGTTATCCTATTTTTTTTTGAAAGATAAATTTTATTAATGAGTCTGATATACTGTTTGCAAAGGATATTAGGTGACAAAAGCCTACACATCCTCAAAAGATTACAACCATGGTTTTACAGGCGCGAATAGCGTAAAACAGATCTTTCTATAGGTGCTTGGCGAATCAGCCTTTGGGCTAAAGGAAGATCGAGCTGATCAGGGCGACCAGGAGTGTGAGCATCCACGCCGAAAACTGAACGTCATCAACCACCATTCCTTAACACTTTAGAGGACGAGAAAGGAGCTACCCAGCAAAAACAAGTACATCGAGCACCTTCTGTGTTCATCAATTTCTGTTAAAGCCAGTAAAAATTCTAGCTTGAAACACTAGTCGTAGAACTAAGAATCGAAAGAATCTGCAGCCCATTATGGAGGTAGAATACTCAAAATTCAGAACAGAGCATTCTGTTACTGGGAAGAGGAGACACGACAAAGACACAACAAAAATAGCCCAGCTGGCAAGGTACAATAAAGGTCGCAGATTTGCAAGTGCGAGAAAATGAAGCAAATAAAGAACCACAGAAGGAGACTTGCATTAAAGAACGGCTTTTAACCAAATAGATCTATCGCAAGCCAGAGAAGACATCAGGTTGAAATTCCCCTGCATTCCCCATACAGATTAAGCCACGAGATGTTCCTGGGGCATCCGCCCTCATATTAAAAGAAAATACTTTCATTTAGAAGAACAGAACCCCAATTAGAATAGAGAAAGACTCCAACTTACATTTGTCCTCGACAAATGCTCTTTGCCATATCTTCAATTTCTTCCTCCATCAATCTTCTAATTATTTCTTCTTCATCTGCAGTGGTTGATAAGCCCAGTAATCTTGCCAGTTCAATTGTTGCTTGTGCTTCTTTCCTAAGGCTTCTATTTTTGTTTCTAATGTCTTCATCAGATATCTCCTCTTCAGGTAAACCATGATCTTCCGAACATTCTCCCTTCCTCAAGCTTTCTATTCTAAGATTGTTAACCTTTTTTCTACCCTTTTTTGCCTTTAATTTCGAGGAAACAAATTTCCCTTTCTCAGAAGCAACAGCAGCCAAAGTCAAGTAGGTAAGTGAGGTGAATTTCTTTCTCCGTTTTTCTTTAAGAGCTAAAGGTCCCAAACGTTCTTGTGGGGCTTCAATGTTACGATCCATCATCTGGGCTTCATCATTTGGATCATTAAAAAGAGCTAAGCACATGGTGGTTGCATCATCTACTGTGTTACTGCGGGAAGGACTTTAAGAGTTGGAAAAATTTTGAGTTGGGCTTTTCTCAGGAGCTTCTTTCTCATTGTTCAAAGACAGTCCCCGGACGACTTCTTCAAAAGCTTTGGCTTCAGCCCACAAAGCATCCTTGGCGAATTTGAATTGTTCAGCCATCTCCCCATAGTCGTTAACTCTGTTGACTGTCATAGTCATCTCATCATCGTTAAACACAATTTCATCCTCGAAAGATACATCTTCAACATTTTCCAAAGACGTTGCAATAATTCCCGCATTTCCCGAAGTCAGCACATTAATTCCCACAGTGTAAAGGTTGTCAGCTCCTCCGTCCGGCGGCTCGTTACCGTTTTCTTCCCAAGGAGGCACCATCCTATCGGCCACATTCCTTGGTTCTGAACAAAGGGATTCGAATGATAAAGATATATTTGGATTAGCTTTTTTGTCAGAGTTGTAACTTGTATAGAAGGTTCAACAAAAAATCGGGATCCTCTTCAATCATTAAGTTAATCTCAAACTTCCTACCATTCAACCACAGATTTGAATCATTGTGAACCATGACATTTTTCTTGAATAGAACAAGGATTTTGGCAAAATCCAAACGATTTTTCTTATCGGTGCTATTATTGTGATAATCATAAATTTTTTAATTTTTGAAAATTAGTAATATTGGAAATAAACATTGAAGAAAATAGATAAGCGGAAATAAATAAAATTATGAGATTGGAAGATCAATGAAAATCTCGAGAATTGAAGAAGAAACGGATCGAGAAATTCGAGTGAAGAAAATTAAATTGGAAATAAGTATAAGATGAGAAATTATGGAAAATAATGAAAGGAGAAATTTAATTTGGATAAATAGAAATCCAAATTAAATAAGAAAATGAGAAATGAAAGAGAAATATATTTATATAATTACAAATTATATAAATATATTTTTATATAAATACATATGTATTGAAATATTATATAGTATATATTAATATACGGAAGTATATATAGATATATATATACTATTGTATAAATTTAAATAGTACATATGTATTAAATATAACATTGTATGTATTTATAAGTATATACATATTTGAGAAATGTAAATAGTATTTTACATTAAAGCTTTTATATATATATATATATTGTAAATACAAAATATATAGTATTAAATACATTATGTAAATATATATATAAATGTATTTAATTTAAAAGATATACAAATGTATATATTATGTGTAAATATATATTATAAATATAATATATATATCTATATAATATTATATAGTAAAATACTATATAATATAATACTAATATTATATTTATATACTTGATGTTATAAGTATAATATAACTAATAATAAATTAAATAAAAGAAAGAAAAACAAAGGAAAGAATCGGGAAAACTCCCGATTCTTCCTCCCTGAAGGGCAACCGGCCCTGTTGCTGGAGAAAGAAAGAGAGATGAGGGAGGATAGACGTCGCCGGCGAGCCGAAAGCTGGAAGAGGGGGCGACCGGCGACGGAAAACGAAAGAAACAGAGTCGAAAAACAGAGGCGGACCGAAGGAAAACCGAAGAGGAGAAGAGAGGAAGAAACGGCAGTGCCGATCGATCTTGGCACCGCCACCGCCACCGCCACTCGAACCTCGGCGGAGGTGAGGGGAAGGAGAAGAGGGCCACCGGTGAGGCCACCGACGGCAGAGAAAGGCCGAACGGAGGAAGAGAAGAAACCGAGGCAAACCGAGTAGATCTGCCGCCGTGCCGCCGAACCAGGCCGAATGGAGACCACCAGCAGGTTCACCGTGCCGTCTGCTAGCTGAGGAGCCGTCGAACTGCCGGAGAACTGGCCACCGGAGGAGAACCGGCAGTGAACCAAATCTGATCGATCTGAACCGGTCTGAGCCAGAAAAAGAAAAAGAAAAGAAAAAGGAAAAAGAAAAAGAAAAGAAAAGAAAAGAGAAAAAGAAAGAAGAAAGAGGAAAAGAAAAGGAATTCCGGGAATTTGGAAAATTCCTTAGAATTCAGAAATTACGAAAAATCTCGAGAATTACGAGAATCGGTAAGAAATCCCGGAAAGTGTTAAATTATTTAAATAATTTATTTATTTAAATAATTATGGAAAAATTCTAAATTTTAGAATTTTAATTTCTAGAAAATCCCCTCGATAACCGAGCTAATGGAATCGGGCGAGGTAAACACGGACGCGACCTTCGAGAGGCAGTCGTCGACCTGAGACAGGTAAGGGAGACATGTGCAGCCTGTAGGGATATTCGGCACACATGTTTTAAATTATGCATTTAATTTTATAAATGCTATTGATAATGATTGGTTGGAAAATTGTGGTGATTTACTGGTTAAGATTTAAACTATTTTCCGTGCAGGAGGCAAGCCAATCGGCAGCCGTTATACTGTCGAAAATTATTGGAAAAATTACCGAAAATCATAATAAATGATTTTTCATCACGAGAAACGATTTTCAACACGAAAATCGAGAAATTGATTAGTTTTCATAAAACATGAATATACTGATAATTAATTTTAAAATATTCATGTTTTTGAGAATGGTGAAAAAGGAAATCACCTAAATTTATCTCGATAGGTGATATTTCACGTGAAACGAGGTGAAAAATGAAAAGGATCAAAGTGAATATTTTAATAATATTTCTCCAAATATTCACTTGATTTTATAAATAACATTTATGGGTTCAATTGAGAAAATAAAATGTTTATAGAAAATTCCATAAAGGTAATTAAAGGTGGAAAACAGTGTTTTGAGACTAAAAGGTCTCCGCATGTATTTACAGAGAAAATACGGGACGGGAGTGTTGATTTGAAAAATGAATATTTTAATTTTCTTTAAATCATAAAAATAATTGATTTGAATCCCGATAACTTTGAAAATCATATTTTCGATAGAAAGCACGGAAAAGCGTGCGTACATGTTTTACGGTGAAAAAGAAACAGTCATGAGATTTATTTTACAGTGTGATTATTTTATAAACTGTTTTCACTGTATGGAAAATGTGATTTATACTATTTTATAATATTCAGAACATTTTCAGGAGTGATTACCCCAGTACGAATATTTTATAAATTGTTATTCATAAGATGAAAATATTTTCCTTATGAATATTTATGGATTGATTGAATTTATATTCAATGAAATTGATTTCATAAATGAGGTTTATATCACGTGTTTACTGTTTTGAGACTGTTAGGCCCCATATTATGCTCACGTGTCACGTGTTAGTGCTGATAGATACTGATCCTATTATCAGCGTCCCAGTGGACACCTGATCAGTGCACACTGTGGACCCCATAGACTATGGCCATAAATCTCATGTGTTTCCCCTATTAGGGATGATATTATTATAGCATGATATATTTAGGGTGTTGCCTGGTCTCCATGATACAGAACTGAAAGCTACCGTATACTGTTTACTGAATTGGTAGCTACTGTTTACTGTTTATTGATTGAACCGTATCAAGATATTGTTTTATTGATTTGCAAAATACTGTTTTACCGAATGGTATTGTATTGAATATTACTGTTTTACTGAACTGTAAGATACGGTTATTGAACTAAAGAGAAATTAATGTTTATTCAAAAAGAATAACATGAAATTATTTCTAAGATAGAAATAATTGCAGAAGTGGTTATCCAATGACTTGGATATTTACAGACCAGTATACTGTCACGTGTTTTTAATTGTAGTGAAGGAAACCACTGTTTTATTACTGAACTGTCACGTGTTTTAAATTATACTGAAGTGAAAAGAAATAAGTGGTTTACTCTGTGAAAACGAAAATTATATCGTTTCGAAAACAAGGAATATAGTACTCTTTACAGTTGCTTCTAGGTTCTGGGACAAGAGAGGTATTTTAAAATACCTGCCTTACTCCATCCGGATCTCTAGCCGACTATAGTATCCTTCCTACATGTGAGCCTAGAGCCTCTATGAAGATTTAAAGAAAGTGAAAAACTTATTTTCAGCATATAGGTAGCTAAATATCAAGTGTTGCATATAACTCTCTTACTGAGCCATGGTTTGCTCACTCTCCAATTTTAACATTTCAGATTTTTGGTGACTGTGAGATCTGACATCTGAGGATTTCGAGCTGCGCATTTGGAGACACTGCGACAGCTTGATTTATAATATGAGGTATGATCATTTATTTTCTGTATTTAGACTTACTTTCAGTACTACTTTCTTGAGAATTAAGATAGGGGATGTAATTGATATTACTAATTTTATAGTTAATAGTTAAATGAATATGAAAAGTAAAGTATCACAGATAGCCCAACCGGATAAGTTGTATAAAATAACGTGAAAAATATGATCACGGGATATGACAGTCATCCACCGTGATAAACTGCCCCAAGTGATCCCTGATCTTCTTTAACACCTCAATACTCCATGCATGCAAGGCAATTTGTTAATTCTAACCCAGGCAAATTTCTCATCACAGAGAAGTTCATCAGACCAAGGTTTGATCCAATGGCACCACTCATCAAACCAGCTTTTACCATTAGCTAGAAAATTTGACAAATTCTCCTTTGATTTTTATTTTTTATAAGTTATCTTATTATACTTATTAATTATTATGTATTTTAAATTTTATATTTTACTATAATTTTTCTTAAAAAATAATATTATTTGAGCGAACTAGGCCTTGTTCATCATATGACTTAGGCCCAAAAACTCAGGGTTTGGGCTCACTATAAATTTCTTAATATCTTACTTAAACCTTATTCGAATCCGACTCTATTTGGTCCGACCCATAAATACCTCTAACAACAAAGACTATTTTTTTATATATACATATATATATATATTATGAATTAATATCTCATACATCATCAGTAGAGTTTTTTAACTTCATAAGCGGGATTAAGATGATTATACATGTCCTTTAAAAATATTAAAAAAATAAAAAAAATAAAATAAGATATAAATAACCATTCTAACTTTGCTTGTAAAGTCAAAAAAATTTTACTGATGGTGTATTAGATAATTATTAATATATTGTACTTTTAAAGAGATGTATCATTAATGAGAGTTGATCACCGCCAATGTGTTTACAGCGGACATATTCTCCAGAATTTTCAAGAATAGCACGCGCGAGACTCTATATAACGATCAACGCCTCTTGTTTTTGTAAGATTAATCTCTATTTTTGTCTATTGTGTTCGTTATGTTTACAACCTAATCTACACGTTATTTCTTAGTCTTTTAGAGCCAAGAAGATATACGTTTTTCTCTCTCTTTGGCATTGGGATATGAAGAAAACATCAGGACGCTGCTTAAAATATTGATCATCTTAACAGCAGGATAGCGGTATTTCTCTCTCTGTTTTGAATTATTTCCTTGATATTTATTAGGGTGTGCTTTTTTTAATTATTTTGTTGTTAATTTGGTTAGATATTTTAATTTTGAGAGTTGCTAAATATCATCACTTTTTCCTCCTTACAATGACGTTAAAAACAAAAGAAAATATTACTGTATTACTAAAATGATTGCATTTAAAATTTCTTTTTAATTTCTTTGGGATGCCATATGCATCCATGTCTTGCCCCTGTGTTCTTAGGGAGAATATTAAGGATATATTTAATTTCACATCAAATATGAAAGTGAAAATAGTTAGCTGTATAAACCTTGCATATTTTAATAAATGGATTTTACAAAAATACAATAATGATCACTTGGTAAGTAATATCAAAATAAATTATAACCTTTTGAATTTACATTAAATGTTCCAACGACAAAAAAGCGGTGTGGGTCTTATCCATGTCGAGCATTCCAAAAAGATACATATGATGAGTAAACTGTAATGAAAATATCACAAAATCGAATGGACGAGAATGTTATGCCCTAGGCAACTAAGAAAATAGATATAATGATTTCAATCTCACGAAAAAAAAAAAAGCGAGTAAATTATTATAAATATAAACGTGAACGTTGTTGAAGGGTGCATACCATGAGACAGATGCTATCGCCTCCTGCATCCAAATGAGCCAGCTGCTTTGTTGCCGCAGGTGACTGTCTCTGTACTAGAAAGCTGGAATTGCCAATAATTAAGCGGAAAGTCATCGTTTCTACATTCGAAAAACACCCAAGAAAATATTCGCAAATATCGAACTCGCAAAAAAAATACAAAAAATCACAGTAATTCAACTCTAAAAAAAATCTGAAAAAAAAAAGATAACCAAAAACACCTTGAAATCCACCGACCAAAATCAGAACCAAATTAAAGATCATTTTTTTCCCTCCTTTTTGTGTTTTTCCGTGACTCGCTATTGCTTTCCATGCCGGTTTTAGCTCATCCGAGAATGGTTTGGCACCGGTCAGCACTGGATGCTCATCATGCATGCTTTGATGTTTGGTAAAACCAAAAAAGCTTAACAACTAAGACTGTTTAATTATTATTAGTGTCAAAAATGAATTCTTTAATTATTAAAGCCGTATGATAAATATTTGCTATTATAAAGTTTTGATTAAAAATAAAATTTACTATTATTTTTTTAACAATAATATCTACTATATCTTATCATTATTTATCATTCTAGCGGAGACCAGTTTGGAATTTTCCTACTGTTTAGACTTCTTAACTGATCTTATTCAAAATTGATCCAGAATTATTTTGCTCCAATTTTGTACAATTATTTTTTTTATATTTGATGTCAATGTCATGGTACCTAATGCGTTGTAATTTCTTACTATTATTTTTTATATCTTATGTCAATTTAAACTTTCGTGAGCGATGACTTCATAAACCAAAATTACTAATAAAATAATTTTTAATGATAATAATTTATCTACCATAAATTATCAAAGGAGTCTCAATCTAGCTAGGTCCTGTGGAATTTCGTTACTATTTAGACTTTTGTTGCTCATTAATCAATAATATTTGCTTCAATTTCTTGCTATTATTTTCTGTACTTTATTTCAAAGTCCTGGTACCTAATGGATTGTGTTTTTATATTTTATGTTAATTTAAACTTTCTTCAATGTTTTCTTGCATAAACCAAAAGGAGTTTTCAGTCAACTTACGCCTACTTTGAAACTAAATCAGAAGCAAAGATATTAAGGGCGCACCCCTATATCTGCATAGTGCATTAAAGCATATCCAAAAAACTTGAACCATAAACTTGGCTTACAAAATGATATTTGCTTACTAGCCATTTTAACATGTGGGGCTATAAATCAAAATTACTGCTATGTTAGTATTTTCTTTGCAATATACCAAGAAATGTTTTGCTTCAATATGTTACCAACTATTTGGTTGTTTTCCATCTCAATGTCATTTCTTTATAGGCAAAAAGATTTTGATTTCAGTTAAAAAACCAAAAGCAGAGCCTTCAAGGGTCTTAGTACTGAACTCAAGAATTCCTTGGATGAGCACGATACAACACAAAGACTTCAACAAAACAAGGAATCAAGTAAAATAAAAACAAGACTCCAAAAAGAGACAAACACAAGAGCCTACAACACAGTGAAAGCATCAATAAAGAAACTCGACCCCAGCTGCCACCTTCACCATGCAGACACTTTGAACAGGAGAGCAACTTCATCATCAAGCTGAAAAGCAAATGAAAAAACAAGAATATATCATAATAGCTCGTCCAACTACTTTCTTGGGAGGCTGGTCCTCCATTTCCATTTCAATAAATTTATTGATAATGACCTCATCATCATCAACAAAGAAAAACCCCAATAATTGACCAGCCTCCAAAGTTTTAATTGCTTCACTTCCCTAATGGAACACATCACCATGCAAAGAATTTCTAAACCGTATCTCAAAGTCATTGGTGTTACATATGCATGATTGTTACCTTTTCCATTTTAAAATTATATTGAATTGATGTTTATTAGTGTATTACTTTACTCATATTTTACACTTAATTTCAATGTTGATCATCTGAGCAATTCACCTTCAGTTTCAGGGAGGAGTCGGACGATTTTGACATACTTTCGCAAATGCTCGCACGACAGACAGCGGAAAGTGCGCATCTAGTTCGTATTACTCTATCATTTGCCATGGGTGGTTATCTTGCTAAGGTTTTACAAGACTTTTTCCGTAGAAGACAAGACAATTAAAAAAATGCCCTTGTTCCCAATTACGGTATCGGTTATTTAATTTGTTCAGAACTTACATTTTGACTGTCTAATTTTGAAATAATGTTTCGGCCATTAATATCTATAAAATGTTATTGCTTTGATCACTTGATTTAATTTAAAAGATAAATTTATCTTTCACTTGATATAGAATATAATAAAAATACTTCTCAATTGATTTTCAGATGTACATCTTAAAATTTAATGTGGTATGAGAGCATTTGGAACACATAATATATAGGATTTATATATGATGCACTGACAATATATAGTTTTTATACACTGTCACTGTATCAGAAGTTGACACCTTATCAGTAAACTCTTATAAGCAAATTAAAAAAATTTCTTTATATTTACTTTTAATGACTTGGCATATTTTTTAATTTGCTAATTGATGAGGCGTCAACATTTGATACATTTATAATGTATAAAAACTGTACACTGTCAATGTATCGTATACAAATCCTAATAGATATCATTTTATTCATCTACTGTTAAATGATTTTAGGATGTACATTTTAAAATTTAAGATGTAAAGCATCATATCAATAAAATTAGAAACATTTTGAACACATAAATATAATGAAGATCATTCATTCAATCTATCATAAATTAATTTTTTGATGTACGTCTTAAAATTTAACATGATATTACAGTATATATGCGTTGTCTCCTCCATGACGAGTGTATTATGCTTATATCTTTTCTCTTTCAATATATGTTATCCAAGCTTATAAAAAAAAAATGGTGTATCATGCTTAAAATGTGATGTCCAAACTACATGTAAGGATTGTTATCCTAAGAAGTAAAATTCATGTCACTTGATATGTCTATTATTTTACACATGAGGAAGAATATGAAAATGATGATAAAGTGATTCCTCATTAATTAAATTGAAAGCTTCTTAAAAACATAAATTTAATAAGGACTATAAATTGAACAATCATGTTACAAACTTACAATTTAATAGTTTTTAGTTTTTATCCACTTTTATAAATTAATACATATTTTATGTTTTTTTCATGTCTATTTTAATATATGAAAAATCATCAAATGACGAAATGTTTTTAGAAAATTAATTTTATTAAAATGTACAAATTCAAATTAATTGAGCCTGAAATTGTTAGAAAATTTTCAAAATAAAAATGGAAGAAAGATTGATTAAAGAATTATTAATCAACTAGTTTTAAACCCTTGCGATGCACGATATACATTAATAAATTAGTAAATTCACGTATAATATAATCTTTATCTGAAATTTTATAATATAAGTTAATAAATATGAACAATAAAAACTTTTTATCTTTAATATTTTTTATTTGTATTTTGTATATTTTAACATAATAAAATAAGAAAAAAATATATATTCGATATAATTATATAATTTTGGTTAGATTTAAATAAAATTTATATAGTAATTTATGTGTTTAATAAATTAATTAAACCCTAATACCAATTAATTAAACTAATTCAATGGTCAAAATATTTATGAGTTTTCAAAATGACTTTAATAATCTTTTATAGTATGTATTTATTGACAATTAAAAAAATTCAAATTAATTGGTAGTCAAATTTGAATTTTCATTTATTACAAAGCATTAAAGTTACTATAATTTTACCAATAATAACTATAATGGGATTTGATCTTAAATCTAAGACAAATGGGTTCATTATTATAAAAAAAAGACAAATGGGTTCATACTCATGTGATTAAATCCAAGATTTTTACTTGTGAATATGCATATTTTAAATGATAGCTTGTGACCCCATATGTAGTTTTAATAATACATTTAATTTTAATATTTAAATAATAACTAATCGTCACTATTATTTTTTTAATTATTTGGATTATTAATTTTATTAATTAAACATTATTTAATTGTATAACTAATTAAATAATTTATAATTTATAATTATAATTTAATATATAATTGGTCACAAATTTAATTTCAAATTCAAAATTTTAATATGTGCATAATTTGAATTTTTATTTATTTATTTATTTATTTATTTATTTATTTATTTATACATTAAATTGGTGGTTGCTTGTACAAATTTAAGCAGTTTAATATTTTGGAATTAAACTAATTCAAAAGTCAAAACATTTATGAGTTTTCAAAATGACTTTAATAACTTCAATTACTTTTATAGTATGTATTTACTGCAAATTAATAAATATCTAAGTTAATTGGTTGTCAAATTTGAATTTTATATTTATTCCAAATTTTACTACAATAAATTAAGTCAACTATAAGATAGGATTTAAGCTATATATGGTAATTACTACAAAACTTACATGTCAACAATGTAGACTATCCACATAAGAGTCCACATAAGCAATACTTGACATGCAAGCATGTACCTGTAATATATCACAAATTTAATTTCAAATTCAAAATTTCACATGTGCATAATCTAAATTATTTATTTATTTATGTATTAAATTGACGGTTACTTGTACAAATTTAAGTAGCTTAATATTTTGGAATTAAACTAATTCAAAAGTCAAAAAATTTATGAGCTTTCAAAATGACTTTAATAACTCCAATTACTTTTATAGTATATATTTACTGCTAATTAAATAAATATCTAAATTAATTAGTTGTCAAATTTGAATTTTATATTTATTCCAAATTTTATTATAATAAATTAAGTCAACTGTAAGATAGGATTTAAGCTATATATGGTAATTACTTCAAAGCTTACGTGTCAACAATGTAGATTATCCACATAGGAGTCCATATCAGCAATACTTGACACGCAAGCATATACCTTGTAATATATATTATATATATGATGGTTCAACTAGTTATTGAACAATTTGATTTAAGGAAATGAAACATAAAAAGAGCAATGAATAGTTCTTGGAAGGCAATCAACTGCCTTAAAGTAAAGAATTTTCTATTTTGAAATAACACTAGGGCAGGTGGATGCCTTTCTAGGGCATTTGAATGCCATATAAGAAATATCTAGCTAGGGTAGCTAGTTGTCCTAGGAGGGCAGTCAACTGCCGATACTTGCTTTTGGTTCTACCTAGGAAAATGTTTAAGGCAGTCAGATGCTACTTTTGGGCATCCAACTACCATGCCTAGAAAAGGATGGTAATCGACTACCTATTGATGGCAATCAATTGCCCTAGACACTTCCTTGGTTTTGTCTCTCTTTTGAACTAGAGAAGTTAGATGCTTTTTTCAAGCATTTAACTGTTCTGTCTGGAAAACCAAAGATAGTTGGCTGCTTTTCATGGCAGCTGACTACTCTAGTGCAAAATGCATGTAGCGGTTAATTTACTTTGAAAAAGTGCAATCTCATTTAAATTATAATCTCACTTTTGAATGATTAAAAGCTATAACTATTAAATTTGAGAAGTTATGATCTATCTCAAAAGTACATTTGTTAAAATGAAACAACACAATGGAATGGTTGTGACATTCAAATTAAAGATCACATCTATTAGAATTATCTCTATAAAAAAGAGATGCCAAGGTTTACTCTAGAGACACTCATTGATACTGAATTCTTCTATCCTCTCTCTATCCCAAATAGAAAACAAGTCTTTTAGACATTGTTTTACTACAGAAATAAGTCTCTTAGACATAATGCTTAGTGGTTTAATATTACAAGTGCAAGGTAATGTTAAATAAGGTTGACTTCATTGTATACTGATGTTATTCTTATAATCTCTATTGCATACCATAACTAGTGGAGTTAAACAAATCTTAAGAAAAGTGACATTATAACAACACACCTTGAAAGCTATTATTGCATTGGTTTATGATTGCTCGTGATCGCAAGAAGACCAATTTCGGAAGTTAAAAGGAAGAAGTTCACACTTTCATCTTCATACTACCTCCAGTGGATAAGATTTGTAATCCCAAATATTTGTTAAACAGAAATAATATATTCTAGATGATAATTCTTCTAATATCTTAAAATAGTTAATTCTTGTACTTAGCTTGAGTTAAAAGTTATCATGGTTATAATTTAGTCTCAGACTAAGAAAAAAAAGAGATAAGATTTTGGATATATGTCTGGATTAGTCTTTTCCCATAAGAGTAGCTTCTCATCATTTTGTAAATTCATTTTAACGCAAAAGTCTAGTAAAAAAAATTATCTTTGATGTATTATCATTGTATAACTTTTATACATTATAGTAAATCATAGTATGATACTTGATTGGTTGATATATTTTAAAATAAATGTTATTAAATTAATTAATTAATAAGATATTGTTATGATATTATTAAACGATAATACATAAAAGTTGAACATTCACGATACATCTAATATAGACTTTTTAAAAAATACTATATAACATCATAAAAACGTATGGTAGGAAAATATTTGTAGACCTCTTTTAAAAATCAAGCATTATTTGGTTAGGATTCAAGCTAATTTTAATATACGGTTGAGCTGTAATCATAATTTATGTACTAAGTGAAAGCCAAGCCAGATTAAAAATTTGACTATTTAGTCCTAACAAGTAACAACTCACGTGCCAAAATTTTTTTGATTAAATGGTTAAAAAAATAGTTATGATTTATTATAATATTTGGATTTGAATTTGATATTGCTAAACTAACAAATCGACATAGGCGACCATGTGGCGTATTATCATTGGGCCACGTGGCATAAGCCTCCGCTCACGGGAGGGAGTCTGTCGCACCATTTACCATGCTACCACATAGCGTCAGGCGAGAGACTCTATAGCTTCGCGAATGTTTGCAATAGACTCCTCTCATCGGCGTAGAGACCCTGTCACGTCTTGTCTATCGCTGGATGGCCTTCCGCTCCGTATCTGGCACCATGCAATAGACATCTATTGCCCAGATTAATAATGATAAAGTTAGAGTTGTATTAAGACACAAACTCTCCTGAAAAGGATAGAATCACGTTTCACTAATTACCTTGCGATATTGGTAATTTATTCGCCTATAAATAGGCCACAGGTATGATTCAGTTCTCTAATTTTTTGACTTCTGGCTTTTACGTTTCTCAATACTCAAGAATCTTTTGCTGACTTAAGCATCGAATTGTCTACGTAGGGAACCATCCCCTGCGTTCCTCTGACTTTTCTTGCTTTTACAGAAGCTTTTGGAAGAGCACGTGGAGAGAAGAAACAACGACTACATCAACAATCATTTATTGTTGTTTTGTGCAACAACAATTGACGTCGACTATGGGAAACGTATTAAAAGCCAATCAAAACTTTCAAGATGGTGAGAATAAGATCAACCAATGTGAGAGTTGGAAGTGATGAGAACTTCGTGAGTTCTCCTGAACAACCGATTCACCAGAGAACCTAAGAGAACAGGGAAGAGGAGAGAACGACTGTAACCATGGCAAAATTTGAAGCTCTGAGGCGATAGAGCAAGGACATGACTCAGGCGCTGAAAGCCATGGTGTACCTGTTTAAGGGATTTCTTCTGCAGTTGAATCTGCTGCTTACCGTATAAAACCTCATAGGAGAGATGAGCGAGGGGTGCCACTGCAGGCGACAAGGTGATAGACTAATCATGTGGCGACAGACCCCTCACTACCACAAGAGGTGCCTCATGCGGGAGATGCTCATAATTGACAAGATACGACAGGGTTTGGAGGTGGGTACCCTATCGTACGATCTCCACGGGAGTATGAGGCAACGATAGAAATTGGGCCTACGATAGGTGTTAGGCAACAAGGTTCGGAGGTTGTGCAACAGAGTGCTGGCCGAGAGGGTCCAGAGGTTATGCAACAGAGTGCTGGGTGAGAAGTTGCAGAGGCTACGGCAGGGTCTTCCGCCCATCACCGTAGTGTGTTGAATTTTGCTAATACTAACTCAAAACATGGTGTTGGAGGTGCTGGAAAGAATGGTGGCGATGATGAAAGCACTTGGAGAGCCAACTCGGAGTTTAACCCTACCTGTAGCACACAGATGACACGGGATGGTCCACCCTAACGTAAAGGAAAGAAAATAGTGGTTGAAGACCTGCTTGATTCGTCTCACGCCAAAAAGGATAGAAATCAACTTACTCTCCCTGTGGACATGAAAGAAGATGATAGAATAGGTGCTGGAAAAGAAGAAGTTGGTTTCCGTAGAAGAGAGCCAGAGGAGAAGGGTACCATTTAGTATGGCTATAATGCAAAAACCATTGCCCCCAAAGTTCAAGATGCCATAGATGACAACATATACGGGAAAAACGGATCCTTATGATCATATGCAAAACTACGAGGCCCTCATGTTGCTGCATGGATGGGAGGATGAGATAATGTGTAGGGCCATTTCATTAACTTTGACCGGACATGCGATGAAGTGGTTCAACAACCTGCCCGAGGGGTCCATTGTTTCTTTCGACTAGCTACAAAGTGAGTTCCTTAAGGCGTTTGTGGTGAATAGCTAGAGGAAGAAAGAACCAACTTATTTGCTCACCCTGAAACAAAAAGGTAATGAGTCATTGAAGAGTTATGTAGATCGGTTTAGAGATGCCACTTTGGAGGTACGCGACTTACAGGTGGGAGTAGCCGTGGCAGCCATGTTACAAGGGACCAGGTCTAAGAAATTATAGGAGTCCCTATCATTAGACCAACCAACTACGATCTCAGATCTATTTTCTCGAGCAAATAAGTACATCACTCAGGAGGAAATGACGAAAATGGTATCTAATGGGGAGCAAAAGGAAGGAAGAAAGCGAGGAAGAGAAACTTTCGATGGGTCCTCTAGTCGGTCAAGCAAACCCAAGAAGGCCCCTTCGTTGAAATATACCACTTATACCCCACTCACTGAATCTTGGGCTTCTGTGCTAATAGCTATTGAGAGGTCAGGTCTTATACAACTTCCAAAGAAGACCTTTGAGAATTTGGGTCGGAATCTAGATGCATACTGCAATTATCACTCAGTGCATGGGCATTCGATAGAGAAATGTAGAGAGTTGATGAATCAGCTAGAGAGGCTTGCGAAGGAAGGTAAGATAAACCAATTTGTATAGAGAAGTGATAGAAACAGCTATCCCGCGCATAACAGAGGGAATTACACTAGGGATAAAAGAGATGAAAATAAGAGGAATATAAGAAGGAATGAAGACACTCAGATAAATGATAATAGAAGGGTAGATAGAAGAAATCAAGAAGAAGATAATGAGCCTAAGGGGCCTACAATTAACGTTATATTTGGAGGAGAATCGTTGGTTGGCACATCCTCTTCGTCTCGAAAGTCCTATGCTTGGCAAACCAATCAAGTCAACTCAGTAATGGAAGAGAGGAGTGATGAGGAGCCTATCACTTTTACATCAACCGACAAAAGGAAATGTTAAGATTCCTCATGATGATCCAATGGTGATCTCAACAGTTATAGCAAAGCATCCGGTTGGTCGGATCCTAATCGACAATGGGAGTTCGGTGAACCTAATCTACTGGAACTGCTTTGAGAAGATGAACATATCAGAAGACAGGCTGAAACCGGTTCCCACACCCTTATATGGTTTCTCTGGTGAAAAGGTGAAGGTAATAGGGGCAGTTCAACTACCTGTTACATTAGGGGAGAACTCGAAGAGTGCTGTTCAACAGGTAACATTCATGGTGGTGAAGTCAACGTCAGTAGCCTATAATATGATCTTCGGGTGACCACTACTGAACGACATGAGGGCAGTAGTACACCCTTGTTATCTGCTGATGAAATTTTCGACTCCTTACGGTGTTGGGCAAGTGAGGGGAGACCAAAAAAGGGCTAGGCCATGTTATATCACGTCAACTACATGTAAAGGAATTCAGAGAAAAGAGACCCTCACAATCGAAGAACCACCTAAGCCGAAACCTCATGAAGAGATGGAGGTAGTTCAATTAGATGATGAAGATGAAGAAAAGGTGGTGTACGTGGGAACTCAGTTGCCAGAAAAAACAAAAGAGGAAATAATCTGATGCTTGAAAAAGAATGTTGATGTCTTTGCTTGGACTCCTGACGATATGCCTGGAATTGAACCTGAGATTGCTTGCCACAGGTTAAATGTAGTCCCAGGAGCTAAACCGGTCAAGTAGAAGAAGAGAAATTTTACCCCAAAAAGGCAGCAAGTTATAGACAAGGAGATCCAGAAGCTATTACAAGCAGGATTTATCAAAGAAGTTGATTACCCTGAGTGGTTGGCTAACGTGGTGATGGTGAAGAATGCCAACGAAAAATGAAGGATGTGTGTAGATTTTACGGACTTGAACAAAGCCTGCCTTAAGGATTCATATCCGTTACCCCAAATTGACAAATTAGTGGATGAAACTTGTGGATATGAACTGCTGAGTTTCTTGGATGCTTTTTCAGTTTACTATTAAATTATGATGCACCCGAAAGATACGAAGAAAATTTCTTTCATTACCGATAGCGGAACTTATTGCTATCGAGTAATGCCTTTCGATTTGAAGAATACAGGGGCTACATATCAGCATATGGTAAACAAGGTGTTCAAGGACTTGTTGGGTAACACCATGGAAGCATATGTGAATGACATAATCATCAAAAGCCGTAGAGAGGAATCACATGCTGAGAAAATGTCAGAGGCATTCAAGGTATTAAGGCGATATAAGATGAAGCTGAATCCCAACAAATGCTCATTTGGAGTGAGGTCGGGAAAATTCTTGGGATTCATGATCACCAATTGAGGAATAGAAGCCAATCCCAAAAAAGTTCAAGCCATCTTAGATATGAAGCCACCCAACATCATCAGAAAAGTCCAAACGCTAACTGAGAGGATAGCAGCCTTAAATCGCTTTTTGTCTAAATCGGCAGAGAGGAGTCTGCCATTCTTCAAGGCGATAAAGGTGGGAAAGAATTTTCAATGAACTGAAGAGTGTCAAGATGCTTTTGAAAAGTTAAAAGATTACTTAAAAGAGTTGCCACTGTTATCTCGATCCTAACCGGGAGATCAACTCTTTATGTACCTCGGTGTAAGAGAGAGGGCTGTGAGCATGGTCCTATTAAGGAAGGATGGAGATAAGGACTACTCGATTTACTATGTGAGCAAAGTTTTCCTCGATGCTGAGATAAGGTATCCCCGAGCGAAAAAAATAGCCTTATCGCTAGTGGTAGCAACACGAAAGCTAAGATCGTATTTTCAGGCTCACTCATTGACTGTCCTAACTGACCAGCCTTTAAGACAGATACTGCAAAAACCAGAACACTCGGGACGTTTAACCAAATGGGTGATTGAGTTGAGTGAATACGACATACACTTCTGGCCTCGCCAAGCAATAAAAGGGTAGGCATTGGCAGATTTCATTGCAGAATGCACTGGTTGGGAGGTCCAAGAAGAGACGGAACTAGTTTGGTGGAAGTTGTTTGTAGATTGGGCTCGTAGCGTGGATGGTAGTGGAGCCGATATTGTGCTGATCTTACCGGAAAGAGAAACGTATGAGTACTCCCTTCACTTCAATTTCTCGAGCTCGAATAATGTAGCTGAGTATGAAGCCTTGATAGCAGGAATGAGAATGACAGAGAAAATGGGAGTTAACAACTTGGAGGGTCATAGTGACTCTCAACTGGTGGTAAATCAGTTCCTTGGTGAGTTTGAAGCACAGGAACCTGCTTTGGTACCATATTTGCAAAAGGTCCAACTGTTTGCCCAGATATTTAAGAACTTTCAATTGACCCAAATAAACCGATCTAAGAATAGTCACACCAATGCTCTTTCAAAGTTGGCCTCCTCGAGGGGAATGAAAGATGGCATAGTAAAGGTGGAGTGTTTGGCCAAGCCTAGCATTGAAGAAGAAGAAGTCAATGATATTAAGATTGTGAGTGATTGGAGAAACCCGATCAGAGAATACATTCTAGAAGGAAAACTCCCTGATGATAGAGACGAAGCTCGAAGACTAAAGTTGCAAAATGCTAGGTGTACAGTGGTAAATGGGGAGCTCTATAAACGTGGGTTTATTATGCCCTTACTGAAATGCTTAGGATCCGAACAAGCTAAATATGCATTAGCAGAAGTTTATGAGGGTATATATGGTGAACACTTAGGGGCTCGAGCATTAGCCGCAAAGATACTACACACAGGATTCTATTAGCCTACACTAAAAAAGGATGCCGTTGAGAAGATACGAAGGTGTGAAAAATGCCAAAGGTTTGCTCCCATAGCATCCGCACTAGTCTCGACCCTCCAAAGCACTCTTCAACCAACACCATTTGCACAATGGGGGTTAGACATTTTGGGACCTTTTCCTTTGGGCACAGGCCAAAGAAAGTTTTTGCTAGTGGCCACTGATTACTTCACTAAATGGATAGAAGCAGAACCCTGAGCAACAATCTCTGAAAAGAAGATAGAGGCGATGGTATGGAAAGACATCATCTGCTGCTTTGGAATTCCTCGGGTGTTGAATGCCGATCATGGGAAATAGTTTGATTGTGACGCATTCCGAGAGTTTTGTAGAGGCCTGAGTATCCAACTAAGGATATCGTCCGTATCTTGCCCACAGGCCAATGGGCAGGCTGAAGCAAGAAATAGGACTATAATGCATGGATTGAAAACTAGACTGGACAAGGCTAAGACAGCATGGGTGGATGAGCTCCCAAGTGTCCTATGGGCTTACAAAACGACAAGTATAGGGTGTCGACAAGAGAAACACCATTCAATCTAGTATACGGAACTGAGGCACTCATTCCAGTTGAAATTGGAGCTGGATCACCTAGGCTGGTCCCTTACATTCAAGAAGTTAACTCTCAAGGGCTTAGAGAAAATCTTGATATAATAGATTAATTAAGGGACACGGCGAAGATGAAGTTGGCTGCCTACCAACAGCAGATAACCGCTTACTATAACGCTCGAGTTAAGAGTAGAGAATTACAGAAAGGAGACCTGGTGCTGAGAAAGTCTGCTATTACAAATACTCACAGAGAAGATGGTAAGCTTCGGGCCAATTGGGAAGGACCTTACAGAAAAAGGAGAATGATTGGACCAAGCACATGCACTTTGAAAACTTTGCAGTGAAAAAAGATCTCTAAGACTTGGAATGTCAATCACCTTAAGTTGTACTGGCAATAAAAAAGTTGTAATCTTTATTTTTATTTTTCCTTGTTGTTATTTTATGCATTATCTTACCAACTACCATGTGATGCTATTGATTAATTTATGAATAAAAAGGCCAGTTATTCATATTTTATGATTATTGCAATGACAATATGATTGATGAACATGCTACAGGAATGAAAAAGGCAAAAGTTGGCCAAAACAGAAGTCCCTAAACACAAAAGGGTGCGAGACAGGTAAATCTAAAGTCCCTAAGTGAAAAATGCACTAGACAGGCAAACAAAAGTCCTTAAGCGAAAAACATGCGAGATGGGTAAACAAAAGACCTTAAGCACAAATAGGTGCAAGACGAGCAAATAAAAAATCCCTAAGCGAAAAATGCGCGAGACGCTCGAACAAAAAGTCCTTAAGCAAAAAATACGTGAGACAGGCCTAACGCTCAAGAATAAAGTTTATCTTTGAACAAGAACAGTAACGTTGTCTCAAAGAAGAACTTAGGGAGCAACACAGTATGGCGTAATAAAAGGTATGCTCTAAGGCTGTAAAAGTATGATTATTTTATAATTCTCTTTTTAGAGCTTCGTGTTGTAACAAGTTAGCATACAATGCATTATGGCTATAAAATGTTCCACTGAATATGAAAATATGTCAATTAAAACTGTACTATGATAATTGCTATGATAATCGCAATATGATATCATGCACATAAACAGTCTGTATTCTATCAGAAGCATACAAGGGAAAGGAAAAACGTTACAAAAGAGGTCGTACTTTTCATTAAGAGTAAATTTGTACATTGTTTATATGAATTAGCAATTAGAATGAAAAGACAAAATGAAAAAGAAAGAAAAATATCCTAATCAGTCTATTGTGAGAATTGAGCAGTTGGCTGAGAAGATGCTGCGTCAACATTAGGATCCTGGAGAGCTGCACCCGTGCTTGGATCTTCAGGAGGAACACTCGAAGGCCCGACAACAGCGGAGTCAAGGGTAGGGTCGACAGCGGTAGAGTCGAAGAATTGAACATCTTTTCCGTCTAACCCTTGCAATGCCTCGATAGGCTCAAGTTGATCAGGTGCCTTGGTTGGTTCGGCCCGATCACGGACCTCAACAGGTTCGGACTGATCATGAGGCTCAACATGTTCGGGATGATCACGAGCCTCAGTGGACTCGAGCTGATCGTGTAGTTATCGAGGGGGCAGGGACCTTCGAGGTTGTCTAAGTCATCCACGGTCTCTTCCTCTAAGTAATCCTTCGGATCTTTTGAGTTGGGCTCATACATAGTCCAAAGAGGAGCATTATAGTATTCGACCTCTTCAGTAAAGAGCAGCTCAGGGAAGGTCTCATGAAGCCTCTGCTTCTCTAGTCAAGCACGAGCAAGATAGAAGTCGTACTTGACAAATCCTGCTGCAATCTTATTTCTTCTCAAAACAGTGTTAGGATAGGCGGTATTCACAAACGGCTTTAGCTCGACCCTCCTTTTGCCGATCTAGCACATTTTGCAATTGTTCGATGGCCCCGTCTCATTGTGACCTCGTGGCCTCCAAATCATGCGTGGCTTTATTATAAGCCTCTTGGAACCCTTCAAGAGAGGCGGCCTTCGCTTGCTCAGCCTTTAGCTTCAGCCCAAGGTTTAAATTTTGTCGTCTCAAGTCCTCATTGTCCATTTTTAACTCGTCTGAAAGTGGACAGAGTTGAACGACCTCGTTCTGTAGCTCCATGTACTTCTCCCAGATGTCATGCAGCTCCCTATCTATTCGCTTCCTGAAAGTTCGGTGTTGCGCATTAACAGCCACCACTTGTTGAGTAGCCTGGCAAAAACCAAAAGGAGATTATTAGAAACCCAGATTTGGTGCAGTGAACACAGAAACACTAACATTCTTAACTTCATCACAAGATAGTCGGAGGTATCCTCGCCTACAGGGAGACCTTTGAAAATTTCCTTCTCGTCCTTAGGGAGGATGGTACTCCAAGCTAAACGAGAAGCTACCCTGGGCTCTTCGATGCTGTCATTATCGTTAACGCTGGGGTAGGTTTGGAAATCATCCCCATCAACAACCTTCCCTCTATCTACTTGGTAGCGCCTAACTGTGGGATTGACCATTTTAGGCAGAATCGACCTCACAGGCATTGCTTATTTGATATTCAATCTTTTTTGATTCTTGCAACGAGGCTTGCGAGGAGCCGGCCTATTTTCAGCAATGCTAGGATCACCTTCTCGGAGAGTGGACTTACTCCATTGCGACCCCGAACTCTCCTGATCGTCCAAGCTATGATCACGGATGAGTTGCCTCTTTCGCTTGCTTCTTCCGGCCTCTTGCGTGGGGTGACTGGGTTCGCTAGTGCCGGAGGAGGGAGAGTAGGAGCGTGAGGGTGTCCAGAAGTAGATGCCTCAACCCGAGGCTGTTTCCGAGGTGGAGGAGCTGGTGGAGAGATTTTAGAAAACATAGTGGTTTACCTCCTACGCGTAGCAGATTGGAAGCTCATATCTGCATAACACGAGAAGAAAGAGTTAGCGAACCAGGTTCAGAAAAACGGCACACGCGTGTGCAAAGGCAAATAGAATTAACGTTAGAAACCTATAAAGTCACCCAAGTCATCTAAGTTAGCCAAATTTGCATCTGAAGGAAAGTCGTAGAAGGGACTCCCAAAGGCATTGCCTTGGTTCCATTCAAGACCTTCCTTGAATGAATCATCGACACTTGCGGCCCGAAGTGTTTCGTCCGCTGAGTCAGAAGAAGGTTCATCTACAAGACGACCTATGAGGGTAGTTGGTTCAATTATGGGAACCGGGGGCTAGCGGCTGGAACTAGAATCGAGAACATGCGAGGTTGTAGTAAGGTTTGATGGAACAACAAAAGTCCCAGGAATAACTCTGCTTACTCCCTAGTCGACGGCTATAATGTTCTCGAGGGTTAAAAGAGAAAATAAATTTTGCTCCCTGATAGAACATATACGCCTAATGGACTCACCAAAGTGGTCCTTCAATCTAGCCAAATCAAATCTTTTTAGTGTTTTGAGTGGTCACTGGTATCATGATTCCATCTAGTACGGATCCTCAAATCACTTGGAATCTCGATAACGACCCACTCACTCTCGAATTTGTGCAATTTGTTGGGAAGGTCGGAAAAAATCTTATTGTAAAATCCGTTGACTTTTAATCTCTTAAGGGAAAATGTAACTAGCCCTTTTTAGCCCGCAAACTCTGAAAAATGCACTAAGGAGGGGAACGATAGGAACGATACCTAAATTATGGCATACTATAGAAAATCCCACTAACTGAGCCCATGTGTGAGAATGGAGTTAGCATGGGACTATATCCTTATACCTAAGGAAAGCTAAACCAAACTCTGGTAATGGAAAACGAAAACCGAAAGCTAGAGACGCCTTATGTACAGCTACGCCACTCCTAACCAGATCAGGTGAAGGTTCCCTAGTGGTGGAAAGTCTATATTAGTAACCGGAAAGAAGGGGAAAGTGAGTGTTGATTTCCTCTAAATCTGCATTTGATAACTTACACTCAACGGCACCCTTTCTTAGTGTCTTACCCATACATTGAGAAGACATGGCCGAAGATTGATTATGTAAGGAGACAAGTGACAAGCGACAGACTTAAGACTCGCAGGCGGACTATGGATGCGGGAGACCTAAGCTATGCGGAAGACTTAAGCTTATGCGGGAGATCTAAGACTTTGTGGGAGATATGTGGACACGAAAGACCTAGGCTTCTGCAGGAGACCTAAGACAAAATGGAGATAGTAAAATATCGCGACAGGTTAAATATATAAATAAGCATAAGACTTACTATGCAAGAAGCGAGAGACTAATGTTCACGAAAGAAAAAGGTCTGCAACAGGTTATAGTCGCGAGAGAGTTAGTGAGCGAGGCAGAGTTCTAGAACATAGGATTTCTTGCACAATTCTGGTGGGCTCCTGCTGTTTATATACTCACGAAAGGGAATGTGAAGCGTTGCACACTATACACCTCCCTTAGTGTTGCACCTATTGACATGCAAAACATACCGAAAAAACAACAAAAAAATCAAGAAAAGACTATAATGCCCCATATCTAAATATTTATACTCTCTTGGTTGGAAAAATCCAACAAAGAGAGTGAGGAGCAATTGATATGGCTAAACTAACAAATCGACATAGGCAGCCACGTGGCGTACTATCATTAGGCCACGTGGTGTAAGCGAGAGACCTCATGAGCCTCGTGGATGTATTCGAGAGACTCCTCCGCCCGCAAGAGGGAGTCTGTCGCACCATTTACCATGCTGCCACGTAGCATCAGGTGAGAGACTCTATAGCTTTGCGAATGTTTGCGATAGACTCCTCTCGTCGGCATAGAGACCCTGTCGCGTCTTGCCTATCGCTAGATGGCCTTCCGCGCCGTATCTGCCGCAATGCGGTAGACATCTGTCGCACAGATTAATAATGATAAAGTTAGAGTTGTATTAGGTCACAAACTCTTCTGAAAAGGACAGAATCACCCTTCACTAATTACCTTGCGATATTGGTAATTTATTTGCTTATAAATAGGCCACAGGTATGATTCAATTCTCTAATTTTTTGACTTCTGGCTTTTACGTTTCCCAATACTCAAGAATCATTTGCTGACTTAAGCATCGGAGTGTCTACGTAGGGAACCACCCCCCGCGTTCCTCTGACTTTTCTTGCTTTTACAGAAGCTTTTTGGAGACCACGTGGAGAGAAGAAACAACGACTACGTCAACAATCATTTATTGTTGTTTTATGCAACAACAGAATCCAAACAATCTTATCTCAACTCCTAAATGTAATAATAATAATAATAATAATAATAATAATAATATCTAAATTGTTTGAACCTAATTTAACTTTAATCTATTAATATAAAGAAAAAAAAAAGATAATTCACCCCAAACTTTTCTATTCTAAAGGACAAATAAATCCTTTCAGTAATTGTTAAGTAAATTGCTAAAAACTGAAGTTTGAGAGTATTTTGCCTCCGAACCATTTAGAATATTTTAAATAGTTCTAATTAAACAAGAATGAAAAAGAAATGTTGAAAAGTTATTGGGTTTTGAAAGATCTATCTTATAATTTATTTTTGTTTATTTATTTATTTATTATTTATTATATGGATAATTATTACATACACTGACAGTGGAGTTTTTTTACTCCACAAGCAGCGTTAAGATCGTAACACATGTCCTGTTTTATTTATTTTAATATTTTTATAAGACACATGTCATGATCTTAACGCTGCTTGTGGAGTAAAAAAACTCCACTGTCAGTGTATGTAATAATTATCCTTATTATATTGGCACTTTTCTAAAGAATACTCGCATGACATATGGAATTTATGGAATTTATGAAAAATATTATTTTTGGTTTATTAATATTAAGTTTAATTTTCTTTTTAAAATTAATAAAATTAAATATAATGCATTTGAGTGAACAATACTCATGAAACAAAAGTGAAGAATTGTGAAAGATAAATAAAAAATAAAAAAATGAATGATAATTTATATTAAAGGATGGGAATTAAGTTCCCCAGACCTGTTAAGAATCTTAGGCCTCATGTTAACCTTGAGTCCATGTAATCCTCGACTGAGGAGTTTTTATTCGTAATGCACGGCTATTTACCAAAAAAAAATTTAGATTAAAAATTTTAGGATTGAGTAATTTTGTAATTACTTATATGTTATTAATATTTTATTAAAGGTGTTAAGCTATCTGAAATGAAATATTCAATTTTTTTTAATTACATGTATACTCATCTATTTTATAGTCTAAAATTAATTTTATTCAAGTAGAAGTGGTAAACGGTAAAATCGTTCGAACTGTAATGACTTCAGAATTCAAATTATGTCTAAATATGTGAAGATTTAATCCACTTTTTCTAATCATTTATTGATAATGTTAATAAAAATAAAACAAAATTATATTCAAAACTTAAATCAAATGTACATAAACATAAATAATAATAACTCACTTGCCTTACTTTTAGGAATGTAAACGGGTCGGGTACCTGCTAAATTTGGGATACCCGAACCTGAACTCAATTAACTACTCGATTATTTTTATTTATGTTACCCGAACCCTAACCCTATAAAATAGAAAATACCCATTTAATTACCCGAACCCCGTTAACTACCGTTTATTAAGTCAAAGTTTGACTTTTAAATTTAAATTTAAAATCAAATTTTGAATAACTTAATTAAAAAATTAAATTAAAAAATATAATTTAACTCATAAAAATAAATTAAAGTTAAAAATCATAATTATAATATTTACTGATTTAGTTTAATTAAATACAACATTAATAATAAATAATTTATATATAGAAAATATAAATATTGTATTAATTGATTATTATTTATAATCGGGTTCGGATAGCGAGTACTCTAATAACTACCATAATCCTATCCAAACTCGTGACAAATAGTAATTTCACTACCCGAATCCTATTCAAACACGTGATAAGTAGTAATTTTATGAGTTTGTATATGATGCACTGACAGTGTATAGTTTTTATACACTGTCAATGCATCAGAGGTTGACACCTCATCAATACGTCCTTATGGGCAAATTAAAAAAATTTATTTATATTTGCATATAAAAACCTATTGATGAGGTGTCAACCTCTGATGCATTGACAGTGTATAGAAATTATACACTGTCAGTGTATTATATATAAATCCTAATTTTATTACCTGAAACTTACTCAAACCCGATTATATATTACTCTAATCTTATTTAAATAGGACAAATAATATCAAATATTCATTTATAAGGTATTCATTATCATCTCTACTTACTTTCTAATCGGTTAGTAGTAAAATCCACCGCTAATCTTCAAAATTAAGACGGGTCATCGTGCGTGTAAAAGAAAACAAAAAAAAGGGTCATAATTGATTATGCGACACGATTGAAGTAATCTTACTTACCCTTCCGCAATTTCAACGTAAGGTTTGACACGACAGGATTAATCATACCCTACCACATGGCCCACTTCCCGTGGCTCATTTGAATTCTAACGACAATTATTTTTCTCTCTTTCTTTTTCATTTTATTTTTTGCCTTTCTTAATTTTGTTATTTATTCATTTTAAAGTTTTTTTAGTTTTTTTCATTTTATTTATTTTGATATTTTTAACAATATAAAATATAAATAAATTAATATATAAATTTATAAATATATTCATATTTATAACATATAATTATTAAAAAATTATTATTTAAATTATTAAATATATTATTTAATAAAATAATGCATCATTAAATAAGATTTGGAAAATTTTTGAAAATAACATAATATTCAAATATATAAAAAGTTAAATTACAAAAGTATTACTTGATTAAAAATAATTTTAAGAATTTTTTATTTTTTAAAAAATTGTTATTTATATAAAAAATAATTTTAAGACTTCAATTATATATTAATTTAATAAATATAAATTATTTTATTCTATTTTATGCATATTCTGTTTAATGTCTTTAATTATATTTTCTCTCGTTACATCTTATTTAAACATATATTTCATAACTAATTTTAGTTTTATCAGTACTCTATTCTTTTTTGTTTTTGAGATATATTATTATTCTATTCAATTCACTATAATAACTACAAATTCGAAAGGCGGTGAATTATATTAAACTTTTCTCAAATGGTCAAGGTACCCGGGGCCACCTTGCTAATAGTGACTGAGACAGCGTATGTATAAATAAGCCGAAGGCCGCATGGCGCTGCGTTACAGAGAAAGTTTAAAAGTTAAAAAAATTCTACCAAAAAAAGAAGTTAGAAAAATTCAAGGCAAGTAAATTCGAAAAAAAAATGCACATTGATCGGAAGTATGGCGCTGCGTTACTAAGAACGAGGCAATCTACATCTGTAATTGCAAAAATGAGAAAAGGTACTTTTACAAATCCGGTTCATGGTTTTAATAATATTTGAGATTCTCTTCAATATTAATATTGTAATTTTTATTTTCTCCTAACTTGATTTTCGTGGATTAGTTCTGGATAATATCGATCTTAGCACCATCGGCGTATCAGAAAAAAATTAGTAAAATCACATTCATATATTAATTTGTATTATAAAAAATTAAAAATACTTTTAAATTGTATTATTAAAAAAATTGCCTTAAATTCAATAGTTTTAAATGTTAAAAAATATATTTGAAAAAGTTATTACAACAAGATATTATCTCATGCAATTACATCTACCATTTAATAAATTATCTTTAAATTTTTAAATTGAATTGGGAATCACTCGATTGTTATTTTTTATTATTTATATTTTATTTTTTACAAAAGATATATCTCGACATATAGAGCAAAAGAATATTTTTGAATAAATAAAGAAAATAAAAATTGATATTTATAAAAAATAAAAAACTTTTAAAATAAATTTTATGCAAAACTTTTATATTTAAATATAATACGTCATAGTCCACATTTTAATGATAGATACTTAGTAACCTATGGTTATATTATCATTATAAAAAATAGATTAAAATTTTTTTATGCATTTATTCACTTTACGTTCTACAGGAATAAAGAAGGCCCAACAGAACAATAGCTTGTCACTCCATTCGTAAAATAAAAGAAAAAAATTGAAATCCAAAACAACTTATAGAACAGGATGAGGGCCTAATCTGCCCCACGACTCAAATATATCACAATTGTCAATTGGCAAGGCCTGGACTTGGTCAAATTTACTATTTCGGATCTGTTTGCGAATACGGTAAAGTTAAAAATAGTTATAATAAAATTAATTAATACAGCGACGAAATTAATTATAGTGATAAGTGAGTTTCGCAACATCAACGGCCGCAATGAGATAAAAAGTAACTATTAAGGATATTAACTTAAAGATAATTTAATAAATTATTATCATGCTTATTAAAGTATATATTTTTTATAAATTTATATATGATCAATTGATAGCGTATAATTTTTATACATTATTAATACACTAAATGTTGACACCTTATCAATAAATTTTTTTGAAAAATTTTAAAAAAATTATTTGTATTTATTTTTAAAGGTTTAATATTTTTTAGTTTATTTATTAATGAGGTATCAACCATTAGTATATTGATAGTATATAGACACGATAAACTGTTAGTGCATCATATATAAACTATTATATTATATTAAAAAATAATTACAAAGTTTAAGTAGGGATATGATATATTTTTACAATATATATAAATATAATATATATTTAATAACAATATATGTTATATTATAAGGATTAATATCTCATATATCGTCAGTAAAATTTTCTGACTTCATAAGTAAAGTTAGAATGATGACTTCATTAACATTTATTTTTAAGGACTTGAATATTTAAATGAGGTAATTGATTATAATTAACTAACAATATACAATTGCTATACACATCAGTGCATCAAATGTATTTATCAGAATCGTACAATAAATACAATACAATTTTATATTCATGGAAAATTATATAGATTAGAATAGTACATCAAATTTGATTAAAAATTGTAATTGAATCGTACGATAAACTATGTATATCATATGATAATTCATTTATGATAAAATTTACCTTATTTTATTAATCTAAAATCAAATTAGTGTTTTTTTTTTCTAATCCAATTGCTAAAATCTCGATTTTATAACTTATTTTTCTTTTGAGTTAAAGGAAAAAAAAACCTTTTACAATCACAAATTTTAAATTTTAGGGTAAAAAATTATTAAAAGAAAATAATATAATATATCTAACATTTTCTTCTCTTATCATACCTTATATCATGTTTCGTATGATAATTCATTGACATTTTTGAAAATATCAAATATCAAATATTTAACTATTTTTATTTATTTTATATATACTATTTATAATTAATTTAAAAATTTTTTATTGTATCTTATGATATGATATTCAATTGATTTTCAAAACTAAAATTTTGATTTACAGTAAATATTCTGATTTCGTAAATATGATATGCAACTTTATTTTATATGTACGCTTCTAGTTTTTTTTCTTCAAAACTAGTTGTGCCATATTTGCTCCGTTTTATGAAAGAAGGATTTGCAAAATCTTCTTTTCATTTTAAAGTTTATATTTGATGTATTAATAGAATAGAAATGCTATATATGGTCAGTTAACAATAAAATGACATCTTAGTAAATAATAAAATTAAAAGTTAATTAAGTCTTTAAAAATAAATTAAAATCTTTACTGAAATTTATTTTTAAGGTCTACATAATTTTTAATTTTGTTCATTAGTTAAAAGTTATTTTGTAATTGATTGACAATATATTGATGCATATATGATCATTGTATCAAATTTAAAATCTTCATTTTATCGATAGGAGTTTTTCTATGTTACTATTCAACACGTTTTGGCCTCCTTAAATTTTTAATTATCAGTTTTAGCATCACACTTTTATAAAATTTTACTTAAACCTTTAAGTAATTTTGAAAATTTTTCTTAAATAAAGTAAATAATTTACTTTTCAACAAACTTCTCCTTATATACTTCTCAAAGTATAATTTAAATTTTCAAATAAACAACAAATTATTTTTTACTCTTTTGTGCAGCTATTTTTGTACCTGCAAATTTCATGGCAAAACAAAGAAAGAGCACAATAATTATTTTGAGCCCATTAAATGCCTAATAAATGAAAATAAACAATAATAATATTGAACACAAAAACCAAATTTTAACTAGATATATAGATAATTTACAAGGTTAACATTAACAAAGGTAAAAATATATTTGCTATAAAGAATCGGTCCCTCACGTAATTTTGTTTTAACTTTTCTTAACTCATATGTCGGTACCTCACTCACATTAATCTAATCTACCAGTATATGAACTTGAAAATCATGTAACTTTAGAAAAATAAAATAAAAACAATTGTCTAGTTTATAGTTTTGACATTTCAAAATTGATCATAGCTAACATCTCTTTTAAAAGAAAAAAAAATCATAGACATTGGCCAAAAGAATTTATGGAAATAATTTGTTGAAGTTGTTGGTTTAGCCTTGCAAACAAAAGGAAAAGGAGGAAGCACCAGATCAGTTGTCCGACAAAAATTGTATAAATCTAGCATCCAGGTATAGTGTGATTAAGTACTAATGATTGACATATTACAGTTATATTTTAATTACAAAAAAAATTATTTATAGTTTTGAATCGTTTCTGTGCCCAAACAGAAAGCAAAAGAAACTCTATTGATTAAGATGATGAAAACTGAATTGGCAAATAAGATAGAGCAGAAAAGACGTATGGCTGAGTCACTAACGGTAACTAAAAGAGATGCTTCAGAGACTCAAGCAGAATCTGGGTTGCTGAACATAAGAAAGAATGAGTTGATGGACGAGCTGAACAGTGGAATCAACGACTTTGTGAGGTTGCGGGCAGTGGAGACTTTGCTGATGTGGGAGCTGGGTTTCCTTTGAAACATATCAATAACCCTTTTCGGGAGATTGATGAATAAAAAACTAACTGCTTTTCCGGGAGTGATCAAACAAAACAATATGTTTGCTTTTCTTGCACTGTACAGATTATCGGGCCTTGTTTCACTTTGCTTTTGACCCGACGTCTGAAATAATTTTTGTGTGATGACACTAGCTATGAAACGAAATCTTGTCCGGTTAATAGAAGCCCATTTGCAGTCTCCCACGTTACATCAACAAGACAAGTCAAAAACATTAAAGAGCAAATGCCAATCAAGCATATGAGATTCTCATTATTTAAAAGCTTACTGACTCGTCAATTTGAGATGTCCAGATCAAATTCCATAAAATCCTACAAATTTTCGTACATTTTTCTTTCATATTTCCCTCAATTGAAACTTTCATTATTTATAATGAACTTAGTTAATATCTTCAAAATAAAATATCTCCTAAATATTTTCCAATAAATTTTTAAAAATTTGAGTTAATAATTCCATCACATCGGTTTGGTGTTCTGCTGTCACAGTACTGCCTGCAATTAGCAGCAAGCAGTACCCGAGAACACTAGGCTCTGGATTGGGCCTTCCGACGCTAATCCAATGAATTTGGAGATATTGGTTTGGACGAGAACTTGACCCAACAATTTATCAAGTGTTTCACATATTCTAACTATTTTTAATTTTTATTTTTTATTAATTATACAATATAATTTCGTAAAAAAACAAGAAGTAAATCTAAATTCCTAATTTGGGAGCCTAAACATCTTGCTTTTCAAAAAATATGGCATTTATTCAAACTCTGAAAAGTGTCAATTCATTAATTTCCAATATACTGAATTGATGAATGTCATGTGAAGCTATTTTAGACAAGATGAATTAAATATAGACTTTTTGTGATTAAGCGGTTTCAAGGCAAAGTCGCACCCTATCTTATCTTCCATGTAACACAGTTTCTTTTATCTTCTCCGGTGAAGGTTTAGGGCCTGGGGGGATTGGGAACAGGAAATAAGGCAGTTTTCGTTTACAAGAAATCTTTCGTTTAGTTTTACTATAAAAGTTCTGCAAGTAAGGCTTTGCAATTCATTTGATCGGAGTCATTGTTTTCCTTCTGCAAGTAAGGCTTTGCAATTCATTTGATCGGAGTCATTGTTTTCCTTGCAGCTGCCTTCACTCTTTGAGTTCCTTGGGTGTTCAATTACTGGCTTTTTGCTGCAAAATCTAGCCTGTCTGGCGTCCGCCACTCAGTTCATTTTTTTCCTTGGAATGATCAAGATATTCACCAATTTAGATTATTGATAATGCTTCTCCAGACCAGAGCCCCATCATTTTATCATTATTATTGATTTTTTCATGTAAAGTGTTTTATAATCGAGTCTTGCCTTGCACAATGAATAGTGTTTTTTAATCTAAAGCATTTTTTATCAGTTCCAAATTGAAAATTTTAAATGAAATCTTAAGTTTGAACCTCTTACAATCATTAGAAGCTTTTCATAGTATGATATTAGGCCTCAAGCATAAATTTACTTTGATCACCCATGTACAAAAGTCTAGTTTTTCTGTTTCAAATTAACATTCTCCGGAATTAGCATTTTCAGTGTTTTTTTTTTTTTGAATAATAGTCAAATAAGCCCTCAACCTTGAGCCCAAAATGGAATTAAGCCCTTAACGTTTTATCGCGTAAAAATCAGTTCATAAACTTTTATTTCAGTAGAAATAAACCCTCAACTTTCTAAAATTATGCAATTAAATCCAAATCTGTTAAATGACACTAACTGCCATTAGTATATCTAACATGAAAGCTGACGTTGATAGCTTAGTTGACTGCCACGTGTGCAATACTAACGGCAGTTAGTGTCATTTAACAAATTTGGACTTAATTGCATAATTTTAGAAGGTTGAGGGTTTATTTCCACTAAAATAAAAGTTTATGGACTGATTTTCACGCGATAAAATGTTGAGGGCTTAATTCTATTTTGGATTAAAAGTTGAGGGCTTTTTTGGCTATTTTACCTTTTTTTTTAATTTTTTTTCTCAACAATAGATCTTTTATATTTTATATTTTCTATTGATATTTATGATTTGTTTTGTTTTTCTTTTAAAAGTTATTGAACATTTTATATTTGAAAATTTTAATAAAAATAACATTAAAGTGAAATATTTCATAATCTCCACACTATGTTAAAATCTAAAAAAAAAAAGGAGAAGGATGGAGCGTGTACTTTTATCACTTATAATATTAGGCTTTCCATGAGAAACCTAACAGTTTTGTTAAATAATTAGAAAGTGTTAGAATTAACACAAAAAAGCTTTGTTGTAATTTTGATAAAAAGAGAGAAATGAAGAAGAATGAGCCACAACAAAATTACAGATGGTCGTCCATGTGGTGCGTTAATCAAAGCTGGTTTTTGTGTAATTGCCTTCTTATTATGTTTTTCTTTTTCAACCTCAAAGTCATAGCAATTACTTGACTTTTGTGACGCAGTTTCAAGGACATTAAATTTCCGCTCTATTTGGTCAATTTGAGTGGCCTAACTAATTATGGTAAATTTTACAGTAAGATAACAAAAATTTACCTTATTTTCAGGTCATTGAATTAGAACTATTAGATTAGTCAAATCTAATATAAACCGTTGATAAAATTTTAAAAATTAAAAAAACTCTTTAATCTGGTAACTTGCTAAACCAATTATTAAAATTAACATTATTTACTAAATATTATTAAAATTATACTATTATATTACTAATATACCCTTGTTATAGTTGTAGTACTATTCTTCTTCTTATATAAACCTTTTTATTGTTTTTAAACCCTAATTCCTAAATCATAAACCTCTTTATTCCAATTTTTGTCTGTTTCACCTTTAATCCAGTTTGTAGCTATCTCACTGTTTTATAAATCCTAAACTTTAAGTCTGACCTCAATCAAATAATTGTTCTTCTTTATTCCCCTTTTATATTTTTAACAATGGGTAAGCTTGTGGAAGAGAATTGCAGAAACGATGGAAATTGCGATGAAAAGTGCGAAGAACCAATGATTTACAAAGAACGTCCTCCCAAGCGACCAAGGAATCATTATATTTTTTACCAGTAAGATTTTTAATTCTTGACATGTTTTCAGGCAGTTGATTGCCTGGTTTTATAAGTGTTTCGAAAATAAAATTTATTGGGGAAGTCGACTGCTCGATTGAAACAGTCGACTTCCTAAGAGAAAATTTATCGCAGAACGTTAGAATGCGTAAGGCAGTCGACTGCTAAATAACCCAGTCAACTGCCTATTGTCATGGTAACATTCTATTTTGAATTTTCCCATAGGCAGTCGAATGCTTTACAATAGAAGTCGACTTCCTTAATATAGCAGTCGACTGCCTTCATATAGCAGTCGACTTCTATATATGTGCATTACATCGGAATGTGTGATATTTCCTTAGCTATTTCAGTTTATAGTATTGTCTTTGAAGAATAACATTTTCTTAACTTTATGATATACAGCCAATCAATATGCGTTGACAAGAAAAATTTAAAGAAGATGACAAACTTAAATGAGGTGAAAATCTTTGTCAAATTCAGTTCATATGTACATTGTAAATCAAATCATATAAAATGTTTATATAATCTTTTATTTAAATTTAATTATTTGATAGGTTGCAAAAGAATTTTTATCTCTTCCTGATGATACGAAATTAGTTTATGATGAATTAGCGCGTACTAATCGCCTGCGGTAGGGTAAAAAAAGAAAGTTATGAATTCAAAACTGAATAAGGTATGTGATTTTAATGAATGTGTGATATTGTTTTATAACATAAACGATTAACAAATTGTTTATAGATAACAATTTTCTAATAAAATTATACTAATTTGGTAAATATTTTTAAATGTAGGTTTCTTGGGATACACGTTGTAGTCCACATCGATTTTGTAAGTTATTGGTAAATATTAAATCAAAATGCCATAATTCAATCCATAGTATTGGTTTAGGAAGCTTGCTACATATTCAGGAGCATAAATTGAACGGGGATCTTTGCTTGTGGTTGATTGAAAGGGTAGATTTAAAAAAACAATGTTTGAATTTGTACGGTCATGAGATATCATTGACTCCTGAAATAGTATATGTCATTCTTGGCGTCTCAACTGAGGGCTCCCTTGTTCGATCTAAAATTGATGAGTCAAAAAAATCAAGTGTTTGTAAGCAATTTCGTGTTCACAAGGGTTCCATGTTGCTTACTGAATTAGAAGAACAAATTCCATCATTACCTCCTAATTCAAATGAGTTCAAGGCAAAATTCCTTTTATATGCCTTAGGTTGTTTACTATGCCCTTCAACAGACATAAAAATGAAACAAAAATACCTTTCTTGCCTAAGTAGTATAAAGTCTGGTAAACCATTGAATTTAGCCGAATATGTATGTCAAACATTGATAAGCGGAGTTAGCAAGTTTCGCAGCAAAAGCCATGCAATGACAGGAAAAACAAAATGGTTCTGTGGATGTGTTTTGGTTCTTCAGGTTAGTATTGTTTAATT
Organism: Heritiera littoralis; assembly: GCA_031772115.1. NCBI lineage: Eukaryota > Viridiplantae > Streptophyta > Magnoliopsida > Malvales > Malvaceae > Heritiera > Heritiera littoralis. The sequence continues at coordinate 1,329,554 of JAPDPK010000135.1, read as the reverse complement.
AGTTATCTGTACCATTATTGTTAATCGTATTTTTGTAACTGTAGATTATCTAATACATGTCACTTCTATATTATTGCATAAATTATTTTTTTTGATCACGTATCTGGTGCACGAATACACTATGGAAATGGATTATATCCAAAACCTAGGATTGCTGCATGGAACCAAGATAGGATTGATCAAATTTTAGATGATATTAAAGATTTCAAAAATTATCATGTTGTTGAGGTAATTTGAATTAATATATTTCTTAAACACATTTGTTTTTTTAGATATTTTGAGTTTCATAAAATAATTAATGTTTCAATACAGGATTATGATGGGAAGTTAGATGGAAAGATCACATATGACGCTCATATACCTTCTCAATGCAAAATATGTTATTATAGTTATATATTTGTGATCATATTTTAAATATGATAGATTTAATTTTAACATTATTTTTTTATAGAAATTTTGTGAATATGTTGATAGCATGCAAGAAGGTATGAAAGAAACCCAACAGAATGTGATGGTTGGCTTAAAGAAAGATGTAATGGAGCTGAAGTCTGAGATTGATCACATGAAAAGATCTTTTAATGATTTTTTTGAGTCAATCAAAGAGAAAATTGACATACAGAGAGATATGGTTGAGCCGAAGGCTGAGAATGATACAAACGAAAAATCTTTTGATGATTTGTTATGTTCATTGAAGGAGGAAATTATTGAAGTCTTCAAAAGAAAAAATTATTCTCCTGCTATTGGTCATTGTTGTAAGTCTGATAGTATTTGTAAGGAGGATAATGGAAGTTTGTACGTGAAACAGACAAGCCAGACAATAATGAGAAAGATTTAGCTGATGATCAACCCCATGGCCATAACTCATACCCAAAATCTCCTGTGAAAGAGCCGGATTGTATGACTCTTGTTAAGGTGATCATAAGGAAAAAGAAAAGAGTATACATGATTCTCCAATAGAATGTTTAAAAGTGTTTCATGAATCTTCAATGAAAGAAGATACCATATCCAAAGTCTCTTTGAAAGAACTGGCACAAAGAGATATTGTTCGAATGTCAAATCTAAAGGTAACATTTACATACTCATAAATATTTTTTTAGGTGTACAAATATTATTAATTAGTATCTACATGTTTATTTTGTAGGCATTACAATTGGCAACAGTTATTGACATTCTTTCCACAGAGGGGTCCAAAGAGAATCTAACTGATGCGGTATCTGTAGCAAATATAATTGTGAAGAAAGAACTTTTGACATCTAAAATCCCTCGTGTAAAAAAGAAAGTAAATAAAAAATTACCAAAAAGACTCCTAAAAAGGTAATTTTAAATCTTAAACCCTTATTTTTATAATAATCTCATAGGGTATAATATTATTTATAATTATCTTATAAATTTACTATTTAATTCTGATTATACATGTTTCTATTTTATTATAAAGGTTAAAAGTTACAGTTCATCAGCTTCATCACCTCTTAACTTGCTTGAACAAGTTATTGATGTTTGCAATTTTGTATGGAATTGTGATCGAACTAATGGCAGGTACAATTGAAAATTTTTCATTACTTTTTATTTCAAATTTGATCGCTTCATAATAATCTATTTGCAAAAAAAGTGAGGATAAGCTTGTACACTTCTTGTATACTTTTGCAACAAGGTCTGACTTGATGACTCTACAACCAACAAAGTGGCTTAATTCTAGCATGAGTTGCTTAAGGGAGAACCTAATGATGGTAAATTTTATTTATTACATTGACAATGATCATGCTAAATATCACTAAATAATGATTTCAGGTAATTGATTTGGTCGTTTATACATGCTTCTTTACCGCTATGAAAGAGTCTACTCCTTGGACTAGGTGGTACTTTCCATGTCATTTTCAGGTAATATCATATTTTATTATGTTGAATAATATTTTGTTACATATACTGTTATTTATTTATTTTTATATTTTGTGATAGACTGCAGTTCGTAGATATGATAGAGCAATTAAGTTGGATGATTTAAGAAATATTGGTACCAAACACTATATGAGTTCCCTGCAAAAGTGTGAATGGGTAACAAAAAGTTTATAGAATTTAGCATTTATTTATAATTTATACCTTTATTTATTATTAATTTTTAAACTTTGTTCCTTTTTTATTGATTAGCTCTTTGTCCCAATGAATGATAGAAATATGCATTGGTATTTATGCATCATGGAATTAAAAGAGAAGGTTATTAAAGTGCTAGAAATTTTACCATTGAAATATGATGATGCAAGATTATGTGATGTTAAAAGAGTGGTAATGTATTTTTTATATTACAGTTTTTTAAAACTTTCTTTATGTCAACTTTTTTTATGCCATTATATATCTTCTTCTTTTTTTTCTCTCTTTCATTACTAGGTTTCAGGTTTAGAGGATATATTAAATGATCCATCATTACATAGAAGAGAAGTTGATTTACCAAATTTAAATGATTGGGAAATTATTTTCCCGGATGATGTTCCACAACAGACAAATATGTAAGTTTAAAATATATTTTCAAGTATTTTAAATCATAAGGAATAAATTGTACAAACTTGTTAGATATTATGTTGTGCTTATTTTTATATGCGTCTTTTATTATTTATAGATACGATTGTGGAATGTTTGTATGTCAGTTTATGATCGAAATGCATCAAACTAAGTACCAAGATATTGTATGTTTCTAACATTCCCTAAAACTTTAATTATCAATTGGCATAAATTGAGATATTTGTAAACTAATACAATTTTATAAAATTTTTCTTGCAGTGTGTAAATGATTTAGATCGATACCATTTACTGGCAAAGTTGGTTTGGCACCAAGAAAATCAAGTGCAAAGTTTTATATGTGAAAGTGTTGCAACCTATGTGGAGTCAACTAGAGGGAAAAAACGTCCATGCAATTCTAGTCGAAGCTTGTCTTTATACTAAAAATGTAATATTCAAATTTATTTTACTTTTTAATAAATTGTCAACATTATTGTTTTACTTGTTTTTAAATTAACGTAATAAGTTATACATAACAGTCAACAGCCATGTGCCGATTGGTGTAAGTTGCATCCAATTGCTCTTTGTATAGGCATTTAGTTATAACATATAGCATTCGAATCTTGATCTGGAAAACAATGGCAGTCGGCTGCCTGTATATAGGCAGTTGACTTCCGGTGGAAAATCGGATTCTGGACGAATTTTACTGTAAAGGAAATTGGATATAGAGCAATCAAATCCCTTTTACTGCTAATTTAATGACAATCGACTGCTAATGTAATGGCAGTCGACTGCCAATAAAATTTTTGGATTCTGGGTGGAAGTCGGATGCTATTATCAATCAACCAAAACCCTTTTCTAAAGCAGTCGACTGCTTTAACTTGGTAGTCGACTGCTAAAATCTGGCAGTCGACTTGTAAAAGCCATTTTAGGTTGTACATGAAGCTATATAATAATGATGCGCAACAAAATTATTCTAAAATTATTCACGAATATTTATGCAAAAATGTTAATAATGAAACAATATTACAAAATTTAAAAACCCTATGGTTCTTCTCATTCCTAAATCAAATAATATTAAATTAGTAATATTATTTGTACAACTAAATAAAGAGCATAGCACCCGTCAGCGGATAGTTCATTCGTTATTCCTGCAAAAACAATACATAAATAAATTATTTTATAAATTGATTAACAAATTGAAAGGCGAATAATATTATTAATAATAATAAGCATAGAAAGGATGGTGATGATGATAATAATTACCTCAAAAGAATCATCACCAGATATTCTGGCTACCTGAGAAGAGCCCATCAGACAATCATCTGAATTTAGATCAATATCATCATCAACATCATTCCATGAAACATTAGTAGAGAGTGTAAGCGCAAGACGTGGGCACTTTTTCTTGGTATGACCTTCCAATTTGCAATAGCCACATTTCCTAGGCTTCTTATGAGCTGCAACTTTTGGCTCATGTTTGCTCCTTTTTTTAACTTAAGTAGGATTAACAACGTGCTCTGTCATAGGTGGAATGCTTGCATTATTATCAACTTTGCACATCTCTTTATACCGCTTTATTAGATTAGCTAATCGCTCCTAGTTTGGATATACTCCTCAGCCGTTTGAGATGCCACATAACATAATCTGGTACAGGTAGAACTTAATGAAGCATAACGCAACATTGAAACATTCTTGGGCTCAACAGTTTGATCAATAATTATAGGTGCATCAAGTTTGGCATTTTTCGTCCATCTATTCATAATAAGCATAGAAGGGATCCTAGTAAGTTGCTCCAATATCATCACATGAATAACATGCTCACACGGCATCCCATCGGTTTCAAATTTGAGACATGAACAATTTATACTTTTTTCCACATCATTATACTCCACATGTAATTGAATTGAAGGTTCTCGATACTTACTCAAAGTGTACACCTTCGTGGATGGGCTTAACTGGGTGATGTTTTGATGATGATATAATGCTTGTAGACGCAATTGCTCTCGAAATATTTTGAAGGATTTTTTTGTGTACATACTAGTAGCGTGAGACTCAATCTCCTTAAATGGATGGTATTTAATTGGCTCAGTGTGCGAACTGATTTAATCTTCCCCCACCTCATTATTGCGGATACTCTTAATGCCATTTTCAAGTGCACGTACAAACTCCAATAACGTCTTTCTTTCTTTTGCAAGAGAAGCTATAAATGCATTCATACCTTCGCAACAAGAGGTACTCCTCACTGCTCCGAAAAAATGACCAATCAAATATGCTTGGGCCCACATATGCTTCTTTTCATACATCTCATTTATCCATTGGTGATCTTTTAATTCATATTTGTCGACCATGTCTGACCATGCTCTTTCAAACTTATCAATACTCCACCAAGACATCATGCAGGAATTAAATGCTTTCATGCAATCTAAATTAGAGATGTTTGAGCTTGCATTCCGAGAAAGATGCCATGTACATAACCTGTGTCGCACACCAAGAAGCACTTCTTTTAGTGCCTTTTTCATTGCTCGATCCCCATCAGTAACCACAGATATCGGCTTCTTGTTTGCCATACAATCTAAAAAAGTTTTCAAAGCCCAAATAAAGCTTTCAGTACCTTCATTGGTAAGAAGTGCGAAACCAAATATTGTGGTCATATGATGATGGTTCACACCAACAAATACCAGCAGAGGCAAATTAAATGTATTTTTCTTGTAGGTGGTGTCAAATATCAAGACATCGCCGAAACAAGCATAATCTAATCTTGATGTGGAATCAGCCCAAAAGATATTCTTTATTCGTTTCTCATCATCAGTTGTATACTCCATGTAAAATCCATTATCCAGATCCTTTTTCATAGTAAAATATACGAGCGTCGCTTGAACATCACCTTCAACAATTTCAGCACGCCTTTCAGATGCCAAACGATTATACAAATCTTTTCTTGTAAATCCTACATTCTCAATTCCACCGGCTTGCGCAGAAAAGTAATTCATCACGTGAAAAGTTCGTATACTACTTGTCTTCAAAGCTTTAGCTTCAGTAACATCAGCTGGTTTTATATGCCTATTCGACCGAATAAAACATATTTGAGAAGGGTTGACCATCTCGTGATTATGCTCCAGTTGACAATGTGAAACACACCATTTTCCTGTATTTTTTTTAGAATGAACCGAATGTTTGCCCCACATCCGATTCTAGATGATCTTTTGGGCTGACGGACTCTATTCTCAAGGTTTTCCCACTTGGTAGCCTTATGTCCTTCTTTTGCGCAAGAAAACTGTCTCATGACAATCTCTCTATCTTTATTACGCCTACTGCTACATTTACGAACACCAAAACCCATTGCAGTACCATAAGCTTTATAAAACTCATAGCATTCATCTGCCTCATCAAATTCCAATCCTAGTATATCATATGGGTAAGTTCATGCAACAATTTTGTATCAGCCAATTCTGATTGTGAGATCTCATTAATACTGTATAATGTAAACAAAATTAAAAAAACAAATTATTTAAATAAAACAATTTATACAATTCAATTGTATCACTGTAGATGAAATATCGCATACCTTTCATCTGCCATAATCAAGAAATCTGATATAGATGCGAGACAGTACTGATGAAGAGCGTTGTTTATTATATATGAATGTAAAAAGGAAGATTGTTTATGAGGATATTTGATAGAGATTGTGATTAATTTGCAGAGCAATCAACTATTACCGGAGGAGGCAAAAAAGATAGGGTTTGTCTATAATTGCTAAGTATACAAAACGAGACAAACCCTAAAGTTAAAAGTTATCGGAAGCCGATTGCTATACGTAGCAGTTGACTGCCAATGAAATCGGAATGCAAAACATAATCGTTTAAGAATATCTTATAATGGTGAGTCAACTTCCCGATAATATCAGTCGACTTCCCATATGCATTCTAGAAACAGAATGCTTCCGGCGATTTAGCAGTCGACTGCCTTAGTAAAGCAGTCGACTACCTAAATAGCCAGAAGCATTCTGTTTCCAGAATGCATATGGGAAGTCGACTGATATTTTCAGGCAGTCGAATTCCCAAATTTTTTAAGCATGCTATTCTTAATTTATTTATAGAATGTCGACTTTTATTATTAAGAATTCGACTTTTTATGTATTTTGAACATAATTTTCACATCACTTGTGTAAATTGGATTGTATTCATCGTAAAAGTAAATAGATTAAACGTAAATTTGTCAAGGATCATCGTAAATTAATAAAAGATTATCGTAAATTGAAAAAGAGTCATCGTAAATTTGAGTAGATTATTCGTAAATTTAAAAAGGATAATCGTAAATTTGGGTAGATTTTTCATAAAATTAATAAAGATAATCGTAAAAATTTTGATATTCATCGTAAATTTAATTGGATTTATCGTAAAAATGATTGGATTTATCGTAATAATAATAATGATAAATACAACCAAAAAAATAATAAATACTTATTAATAATATAATAAAAAAAATATCATAACAACATTAATAAATAAAAAATATATATAATAACAAAATAAAAAAAAGTTTCATACCGCTTTATTGGACGAACCAATGATTTTGGGAACCCGAAGTATGATTTATTATCAATTGGCATCCAATATAAATTGAGTTCCATAGCAAAGATGGGTTTCAAAGAAATAAATGGTTCTTGGGTGAAGAAAGCTCAGTCTGTTGAGGAAGATGAGCAAGATGAAGATGATGCCATTCATCCCTCTCAAACTGATGTGCCTCCTCCAACTACTACCGCTGATCAACCATCAAATGCCATGCTTCTTGATTATATGTGCCAATTGGATAACAAACTCGATCAGCTTTCTCTCTCTATTGATTCAAGGTTAGGAGCTATTGAGACAGATCTGGCTGCATTTAAAGCTTATGTTGGAGGAAGATTTGATCATGTTGATTCAAGACTAGAGGCTCTTGTACGCTGGAATGCATTGCCAAATCCTCCACCCTCATCTTCAGGTCAACCACCTTCACCACAACATTCAATGTGAAGTTTTAGAGTCTGAAAGAAATGATTGATGTTTTACTTTTTTTAATTTGTATGACCTTTTGAACCTTTTTATTGTATTTGAACATGAAAATGTCACTTTTATATTTGAATTAACTATTATAATTATAAATTTTCTTCTAATAGTGACAATATTGAGGTAATAGGATATGAGTGATATATTTAGTTATTATTGTTGGTGGTGGTGGTGGTGGTGGTGGTGTTGTTTTTGTTTTTTTTGTTGTTCTTTAATTGATATTGCTCTGGTGGCATAGGGCAGTCGACTTCATTAAACCCAGAAAAACGTCTGGAAAAGAAGCAGTCGACTGTTATTTAAGGCAGTCGACTGCCTTCAACACGGAAATTATATACTTAGTTAATAGCAGTCGACTGCCCGTGTACTGAAATTGAATTACATTCAACTGCCAAAGCTTGATAGCTTTTGCGCACGAAATTTTAAATTTTCTTCAACTTCCCTCGTAAATTCAAAACCATTTCAAATGTCAGTCGACTGCTACAAAAGGCAGTTGACTGCATCATAATTCACAAACTTTTAACACACATATAAATCAAATACACATTAAATTAATTATCAAACTTTTCTAAGCACACATAAATTAACTGAAAAAGGTTCAAAATGTCTTCAAATGAGTAAATAACTTCTCAATACATAACATAAGAAATTAACATAAAAAATAGTGCAATTGTTCAATTTAAACTAAAACTAAGACAAATCCTAACATTCACAATAATATGAAGCCCAAATAAAGTTCTTCAAATAATTCCATTGTAGCTCCTTCTTGCCTCCATTACTTGCGATTGGTAATCAAATTGAAAAATCGTCAACAAACATAAATAGAAAAAAATAATAAAAAACACAAAATTAAGTGTAAACGCTCACCTTCCATTCAAACATTTATTCAAAGAGAACCTGGAGAAGGTAAATAATGTTGCGAACTGCTGGATTTTCTAGCTGTGCTCTTAAACCTTCCACCACTAGTCCTAGTTGAAGAAGTTCCACCGAGTTGAAAATCTTCCCACAGTTAAGCAATGTTAGCATAAATAGAATCGAATCTTTCATTCATATTCGATTCTAAGGTATCCATTCTTTGCCCAAGTCTAGTCTCCATTCCTTGAATCATCTCAACAATCATCTCGAGAGAAGGTTGAGAAGCAACTGACGATGTTTCTTGTTGTGCTGGAATCTCTGCCACTTCAAAAGATTTTCTAATCCATTCATTATTTTCCAATTTCCAATCCATAAGCCCAATTGATTTCTTAGTATACTTGGTGGCTTTGACAGTAAGATCCTGAACATACCTTTCACTCAAAAGATTTTTAGATTGAGCTATACGTGTGATTATATTGGCATAAGGTAAATTACTGGAATGGGAAACTAGCACATTCTGCATCCTTTGCATCAAATAACGTGCTAGATTGATTGTTGTTCTATTGGTCACACACTCCATTAGCCACAATTCCTCAATTGTAACAAATGCTAAACTACTAGTTTTGCACTCTATTGAAGTGGCAATAAAATGATACAAAAATCTATAAGCAGTAGATGAAAATCGAGCAGCAGATACATCCTTAATATGACGTTCATCTCTACCACTATATTTTTGCCAAGCAGAATTTCCATCAAAATCATCGGGCATCATGTATACACCCTCAGAAGGAATTCCTAACAAATCCCTTAATTCACCCCCAGTCAACACAACCTCTTCACCATTCAAATATGTGTATAAGCGATCATGGTTCAAATCATTTCTTGAGCCTAATTCTTTTTTGTTCAAGGCAATACCACTATAAAATTCTCTAACTAAAGATGGGCTATATCTCTTTTCACTGATATTGGCTATCCCTAACCATTCAACAGATTCTAACCATTCTTCAACAACCCTTAGTGAATTACCACAAAATTCAGACCACTTAACAGTTCTACCACATATACAACTTCTATCTCCTAGTCTATCATAACGTTCAGAGTGAATAGCATTTCTAAACATCTGACCTTGAGATACCTGGCTCGAAGCTTGCCCTTGTCTTTGTCTCTTTCGAGTTGGAGAAGTAGCTTGCACTTTCCCTTTTCCTTTATCACCTCTCGTCGACATATTTGATGATTTTTTTTTTAGAAATCCGAAAAATGATGGGTTTTTGATGATTTTGAATGCGGAAAGGTAGATTAATCGCTACAAAATTGATTGGGTTTTGAGTATTGAAGGTTAAATTGGCTAGAAATTGACTTGGGTGGAGAGGATTAGGGATTTTTTGAGAGAGAAACGCAGTGAACGGCTGGAGAAGATGAAGAAATAAGGTGAAAAACGAAAAAGACGCTTTTATACTGGTAGGGTTATGCATGGCAGTCGACTGCATAATGTAGGCTGTCGACTGTTACTGTCGTAAAATTCAGAAAAACTTTCTGTTTTAAACGCAGTCGTCTGCTTAATTGTGGCAGTCGACTTCCATTGTCGTAAAATTCACTAAAGCTTTCTGTTTCAAACGCAGTCGACTACTACATCGACAGAAGCATTCTGTTTCCAGAATGCACATGGGAAGTCGACTTCCTTTCTCGAGAAGTCGACTCACCATGAAAAATATCTTTTTAAATATTTTGTTAGTATATTTTTTTATTTATTAATGTAAATTTAATAAAAATAAGAATAAAAATAAAAGAATAGTCATAAAAAAATCAACAATTATATGTACAAATTTTTATAATCAGCTTAAAAATAATGTAATATACATATAAATATAATGCTTAACTGTAAATTTAATTAGAATCGGCATAAATATAATAACAATCATTGTAGTAATAATCATCATAATATTGATCACCACCACCACCATCAAAATGAATAGAATAATAATTGCAATAATGATATTAATTTTTTTTAAAAAAACTAAGTAAAACTTGATTAGATTTACGATCTTCTTAAGTCATTGTTAAGATAATTGAATTCGACTTGACTTTTTAGCCAACTACCTTGGACTTAATCTCTAAATTCAATAATAAGTGAATGTTGAATTAAATAATCAAATTATTTATCTTATTTCACAAAAGTAAATTCTGGAAGGCTATTTTTATATTAACACATCAAATTATTATCATTAAACATCAAACATTAGAGTATGCATTAAACTAATACAAGTAGCACGCAGTTGATAACAATAATTGCAAAATTATGATTACTAATCATGAAATCATTATATTACCATAAAAATATAATAATAAGTGTAAAGTTACTAGAATTAACTTAAAACTATTAGAATCATTATAAAATTTATGATATTAATTGTAAATTCAATGCGATTTATTGTAAAATTTATTATATTCATCGTAAATTTTAGGATATTCATAGTAAATTTTAGGATATTCATCATAAATTTTATGATATTTATCGCAAATTCAATGAAATTCATCATAAATTTTACGAGATTCGTCATAAATTAAATGAAATTCATCGTAAATTCATGTGATTCATGTAAAATTTATTAGATTTATTGTAAAATTTATTACATTCACCGTAATATATCGTAAAATTTATCTAATTGATCGTAAAATTTATAACATTTATCATAAAATATATGACATCTTAAATTTTATTATATTAATAAAATCTATAATAATTAGCAAAAAAATTAATGTAACTCAGGATAAATTTTAAGTAATTAATTATAAAAATGCTAAGAGTTCAAATAAATGATAATTAACAGTAGAATAAATCCCGTATTAAATATGACAGTCGACTGCCCATATGCTAGAATCAATCTATAGAGTAAAATAACTGGGGCAGTCGACTTCTATACACGGAAAGTCGACTTCCCAAACTTTTCTGGTCAATTACCTTATATTTTTTTAATATTAATGGGTAATATCGTAATTTAATTTTGATTAATGGTTAAAGATGTAAATATAAATATTTTCTTACCTTTTAAAAGGATAAAAATGTAATTTAAATATTTTTAATTAAATTTTGATTTCCTGTTAAGCCATTAGTAACATATTTAAATAATTTTTAAATTTTATTCAATATCTCATGAGATATTGAATATCTCATGAGATATCATGACCTTACAATAAGATCGATATTTTACGATCTTGCTGTAGAATTTCCCAACTAATTATTTGTGAGGTGTAAATGGGATCAATCGTTCGATCATGACTACAAACGGGCGATGTCGCACTATTTTGAAACAATTGTCAGCAGCGATTGCACAATCGAGACAGCTAGCGAGCAACCTCCCACGATCCTGAAACAATTGCTTTTATCTATTACCAAAGGCAAAAGAAAATGGTTTGATTTCAATCATGAAGGTGATTCCGAGTGCTTGAATTTAATTTATGTATATATGAAGATGTTTATCTTTTTGGAAGTTATTGCCACTTTATGTAATTGACAATTGAAAGCAATGCAAATGTAAATACCATTCCTTTCATAGGAGAATGCTGCGTGTGAATTGGGGAATAAAGGCATGTTTAAATTTCATCCCATTAACATTTTGTAGAATTATCCATTGGATATTATTCAATTAGAGATATTTATAGATCAAGCCTAGTTCAGATTGGATATAAGTAGGGTACTAAAGAGGCAAGTCCAAATTTAGTGTGACTTGATTCTTTTAACTTTTTGACAAAATTCATTTTTACATACAACATTAAGTTTTGTATAAATAAGTTCAGGTTTGTCCAAGGCTCCAAGCTCAGTCAAACACCACAATGTTTTTATAAAAAAAATAAAATACAATATAAAAAAAATTAATAAGTATAATATAAACATCTTATTTTGTCTAGAATCTTAATTTGTAAAAATAATTAATTGGATTAATTAGGTAACTTTGTATTAACAGCTTAGGGAAATATAATTGATTAATATATGATTTGATTAACAACAAGAATTTTAATACTTATATTATAGGATTTTTATTATAATTTTGGAACTAAATTAGAATTGGAATTGGAATAGGATAATTTCGTTGGAATTAATACTTGAATTATTTAACTATTTATAGGATTATTAATTAATTAAAATTACTATAGATTAGAACTACTGTTGGATTAAAGTAAGGTGACTTGGTTAGGATAATTAATTTTTAGGACTAATGTAAAATAATTTTTTATTTTTAATTGTTAGGATATTTATAAATTAATAGATGATTTAGGATTTTTGGAATTAATTTAGGATTAATTAATTTTTGATAAGATAATGTGAGAAAAAGAATTAGGGTGGAAGTGAGATAGAAATTAAATTAGGACTTTAATTATTTTTCGTGTGTCTATAAAAAGGGGAATTAAAAAAAGGGAATCAAAATCAGAGCAAGAAGATACAAGGAATTTGCATGAAAGGGAGAAGATTGGAGTGAAGCAGATGGCGACGGTTTCAAGGTAGGGACAGTGGCTAAAATCACAGAGGCTGGTAATGAATTGCTGTTTGGGTATAATAGAAAAAGAACTTAAGTCCCGGAAAGTGAAGAAGCAATAAGAAATAAAAAGGGCGCAAGAGCCAAGAGGTTAAAAGGACAATATTAATGTGCATAATGTTGACGGTCCTAGTGAAAACAAAACTCAAAGTGAAAACAAAACTTTGCAAAACCAGAGGTAGAAAAACTCTACAAAGAAGAAGGGAAAGTTTAATGAGTTTGACAAAAATTTCAGAAAAAAGAAAAGTCCTTGCTACTTATGTATAAAAAATGGATATCTTGCAAAAGAATGTCACTTCAGGAAATATAAGAAAAATGAGATCAATCTTATGACTGAAGGTGATATGGTTACAATGATTACTGAAGTTCTCATGATTGAAAATTAAGAGGATTGGTGAATTGATTCTAGTGCAACTTGTCATGTTACTCAATTTAGAGATGTCTTCAAGACATATGAAGAGATAAATGATGACAAGTCAATTTTTATGGGGAACTCTTCAACTTGCAAAATTGTTGGCAAAGGAACAATCAAATTTGTTTTGACTTCCGGAAAGGTTTTGACCTTACAATATGTGTATTACATCTCAAATCTTAGGGAGAGTTTAATTTTTGTGAAGAAACTTGATGACCGTGGGTTTAAAGTAGTGCTTGATTCAAAAAGTGATCATTTCTAAGAAATAATCATTTGTTGGGAAGGAATATGCCAAAAACCATATGTATATTCTTAATATCCATAAAAATTTTTTGCATTATGCTTATGTTGTTGATGTTAATGATTCTAATTGTTTGTGATTGTCGTAATGATTTCATCCAAAGTCTCAACCACTCAACAATTTTGAAAACATTAAAAACAAGGAGTTGTCACCAATTTTTTTTTATTTTAGGTGTGATTGGCCACATAAAAATCTTATCTTTTAAACAAAATCTTAAAAATAATTAAGTTTTATTAAAAAGATAATTTTGGGGACTGCGAAAACAAAAATTGGATCGGGACTAGGGTTACGCGTGAGGAAGGATTAGCACTCCTATGATGCCTGTTACAAAAACGGTAGCACTTTAATCATGTGTTGACCTTTAGATTTAATAAAATGGTCTTAATTCAATATTTAAAAATAATTCCTTTTTATTCTATTTTTTAAAGCATTTTTATTATTTATCAAAATCATTTTTATTTTTTAAAAAAAAGTGTTAAATTTTATTTATTTATTTATTTATTTATTTATTTATTTTAGAAATTGAATGGGAACATTTTGTATTGAAAAATTAAATCAAATACCCAAATACTTTTGGTAATATTTGGAATAATATTCTTACCTAGAGATTTATTAAGAATTACTATTTGCAATTTCTATAAATTCTTATCCTCAAAGATTCGCACTTATTTTAAAATTTAATGTGGATACATATGTTGCAAACATTTGACAAATGATGCACATGCAAACATTATTTTATATTCTTTTTTTTAACTTTATTCATTTATAAAAATCTATATTATTAAAGAATCACACTAAGTATTCTAATACTCTGATAATATTTAGTAAGTTCTTCTCACCTAGAGATCAATTAAAAATCACTATCTATGATTTCCGTAACATTTCATTATCAGACAAATATTTAACTAAATTTAACATTTATTACTAATTTCTTTGCTTTGATTAAGAAAAAGTTTATTCATTCTCATTTTTAACAAAAATTTAAATTATTGAAAATAGCACTAAATAATAAAAAATGTTGATAATATTTGACAGATTCTTCTCACTAGAGATCAATTAGGAATCATTGTTTATGAATTTCGTAACATCCCATCATTGAAAATTTATTTGATTAAATTTAAATTTCATTATTAATTTTTTTTTGTTTTGATTTAAAAAAAAAACCTTATTCATTTTCATTTTTAACAAAAATGTAAATTATGGAAAAATCGCATTAAATACTCCAATACGCTAGTAATATTTAGTAGACTTCTCTCACCTAGGAATTAGTTAAAAATCATTATTTATGACTTTTGTAACATCTTATCATTGGACAAACTATTTATTTTTATAAAAAAACAAAATATTAATGCATGATGCATGTACTTATTATCTTTATTTTTATTTACCATTATTATATTGTTTTCCATTTATTTCATTTAACCATTTATATATATAAAATATTATTATTTTATTTTGAAAATAAAATGAATCCATATATTTATAAATTACACTGAATATCCCAATACTTCGATAACATTCGGTAAATTCTTCTCACGTAAAAATTTTCAAGGAATCGCTACTTGCAATTTTCATGATATCTTATCATCGGGGGAATTCATATTCATCATTTTTTTTAGTAAATAACAAAAATTAAATTATCCTTTACCACATTTAAAAAAATCAATAATAATACATGAATTTATTCTATAGATATGCATGAGAAATAATAAAAAATAGAAATGGGCAATTAATTAAAACCAATAATAAAAACAAAATATACGACAATTGGAGCCCAAGTCCAAGTTGAAGGGGCTTAATGGCTAGCATCCTGGTCTGCCTACGAAGGCCTAATGGTAAAGGGCTCAATTGGGTGCCTAGGTCTGGCAACAATAGGCCGGGTCTGCAGTGAAACGGGTCAGGCGGATATCGAGTCGCTGGGACGGGTCGGCAGCTTGCTTCTTCTCCCTCTTTCCAAAATGCACCGTTTGGTGCTTAGTATAAAAGCCAAAAATACTTCATTTGATCAATTTTTCTTAGAAAAAAAAAACTCTGCTTTTTCATTCAACTCTCTCTTTCTCTCTCTCCTCTGTCCAAAGAACCATGCGCCGGCAACTGTCTCGTCCTCCTACACCGCCGTTGCCGAATGCCAAAACCACAAAAACTTGCCACTTTTCGAAGCTTCTCCACTTCCTAAACCCGAATCCAACCTTAGATTTTTTTCAAATTTCCTTCTCCAAGCCGAGATCTACTAGAGAAGATTCGGCTTCACAAACCAAAAATGGCTAAGCTTGGGTCCGTCGACGCCTTACACTTTCAAGTATGTTGTTAACCTCGACCTAAGCTACCTAAACCCCGATTTGAGACTCAAAATCCCAATGAAACTTCAAAACTGAAACCCTATCCTCACGGTTCTAAATTTTTTTATTTCGTTGTTGTTTTGTGGCTTCCTCGCCGTTGCGTTGAGGAATGTAGTTCTTTGGTTTTTGCTGTTTTGGTAATGAAGTTCTGGGTTTGTTTTTGGGTAGTGAAGATTTGGGCATGAGGGTGGTTTGGGATATGGTTGCTGGTGAAGACAGTGTTAGTGTTTGGGGCGTTTCTGGGTGTTCTTTGGATGGTGATGCTATCGGGTAGTAGTCGAGGCAGTGGTCGTGATTGTGTGTAATTGAAGCAGAATGGTTTTTGGGTGTTGTTTAGGAGTGTATGTAAGGAGGGATCGCTCTTGATACTAGGTGAGATGTGGTGGCTTGAAAATGGGTGGTGGCCAAATAGTGAGGACTGCTCTCTGGTAATTGGAGTTGTGGAGGTCTTTAGAGTTTCTGCCAATTTTAGCCCCAGCCCCCTATGTGCTACTGTAGCTGTAGGACCAATCCGGATCTTTCCTTTGATCCATTCATTGTTGTTTCTCCAAAGGATTTTAGCAGCCAATTTGGGTAATGCAAGTGACTGTTACGGGGGATGAGGGATCGGCTGCAGACATTGGGTGGCTGATAGACAGCTGGGGAGTGAGTTTGTGAGAGGCGGCTGGAGTTGCACTTTTGGTATCTTTCATTTTTTTTTTCCTTTTTTTAATACTTATTATATTTTTTTCAATAATTTACAAGTTATTAAAACAAGAAAATCAATTATCAACAAAATGACTTAACCCATTTGGGTTTGGACTTTCAAGCCCACTGATTGGATTGGGATTGATGAATTAAACTCAAATTTAAATTGACAAATATGAAATTTTAATTATTTCAACTTAACTCATTTACTCATCTATTCAAGTCTAAAATGAATTTAATTGAGTTTAATAACAAAAATGTCCAACAAATTTTAACAAACTTCAAAAGTTGATTAATATTGAATTTATTGGAATAGAATTTTTGAATTAGGACAAAATTAAGTTTCTACCTAACATCATAGATCAGGATATAGTGATATGAATGCATTAAATAGAATGTTATCTCATGATTTAATTCTTAAGTTTTTTACTGTTTCAAGTGCTAAAACTTGTGAGTATTGTGCATAGGCAAAAATTCAACATCCTTTTTTAAATCAATTTTTCAAAACTAATTTTTTGTTATAATTAGTACATATCGATTTATGTGATACTAATGAAATTTTAACTAGAAGTGAAAAAAGATATTTTGTTACTTTTATAGATGATTTTTTAAAGTATATCAATTCACAAAAAACAAAAGATGAAGCATTTGAAAATTTTAAGATTTTTAAAAGAGAAATAGAAAACATGACTAATAGAAAAATTAAAAGACATAGATCTAGTAGGGGTGGGAAATTTCTCTTAAATGAATTTTATTATTTTTGTAAGAGACATTGTATGATAAAAGAAGTTTTTGCTTTAAATACTAAGAAGTTTTTGCTCTAAATACTCCACCACAAAATGGAGTAATAGAAATAAAAAATAGATCAATACTTGAAATGGTAAGTATTATGTTTTTACATTCAAATTTACCTTTGAATTTTTGGGGTGAGGCTCTTTTTATTGTTTGTTACATTTCAAATAAAGTTTTACATATAGGCTTTGATAAATCTCTTTATAAGTTATTAAAAGAAAGAGAGCCTAATATAAATTATTTTAAAGTGTTTGGACGCATTGCATATGTCCGAGATGCTACAAATAAAAGACCTAAGTTAGGAAGTAAAACAATTAAATCTATATTTCTTAGTTATGCCTTAAGAACTAAAGCATGTAAATTTCTTAACCTAAAAACTAATAGTGTTTTTAAATCTACTCATGCAATTTATTTTGATAATTTGACAGTTAAGAATGCTTGTAGTCATGAATTAGAGAAAGACTTGTTAAATAAATTAATTAATCATAAGCATGTTATTGATTATATATCTCCACATGATAGTGAAAATTATATTCATACAAGTACGTCTAATGCATCTATTGATATTGAGTTAAGAAAAGTAAGAGGAAAAGAATTGAAAAGGATTTAGGACCCGGCATGTATACTTACATGTTATAAGATCCTAAAACTTTTTTAGGTGCCATGAACATGAAAGATGCCATGTTATGGAAAAAGGCTATGGATGAAGAAATCAAATCCATACATGAGGACATTACTTGGTCTTTAATGAATCTACCTCCTAACACTAAATCTATTGGCATCAAAGGGGTTTTAAAGAAGAAACTCAAAATTGATGGGAAAATTGATAAATATAAGGCAAGGTTGGCAACCAAAGGTTATAGTCAAAAGTAAAGCTTAGATTATTTTGAAATCTTTTCACTAATCACCAAGTTTACTTCAACAAGGGTGATGTTTGCTATTACTTTAATCTGCAACCTTAAAGTATATCAAATAGATGTAAAGATAGCCTTCCTTACTAGTGATCTAGATGAGATCTACATTCATTAACCAGAAGGATATATAGTTTGAGGACAATAACAAAAGTTATGTAAACTCAACAACTCTCTTTATGGTCTTAAGCAAGCACCTAAGCAATAGTATAAGAAATTTAAGAAAGAAGTTAAAAAGTTTGGCTTTAAAAGTAGTAAAGCAAAAAATTGTGTTTTTATTAAAGTCACAAATAATAGTAAAGTTTTAATTACTCTTTATGCTAATGAATTGCTTATTTTTGGTCTTAATTTGGATGGCATTAGTGAAACGAAGTCATATTTATGTAAAGCATTAGATATTAAAGTTTTAGGTGAGGTTGATGTTATATTAGGTGTTAAATAGAAAGAATGGTACATTTATTTTTTTCACAATCACATTATATAGAAAAATTACTTAGGAATTTTAATCACTTTGATAGCAAACATTACAAAACACCTATAGATCCATATCACAAGTTAGTACCTAACCAAGAAGAATCGGTAAATCAAAGAGAGTATGCAAAAATTATAGGTTGTTTGATTTATGCCATGAATTATACTAGATTGGACATTGCATGTGCTGTTGGCATATTGAGTGGGTTGACTAGTAATCCTAATAATGAGCATTGGCATGAATTAAGTAGATTATTGAGATATCTGAAGCATACTTTAGATTATGGATTGCACTATAAATGTGAGACATCAGTTCTGAAACGTTATAATGATGTTAATTAGGCTTCGAATAAGAAAAGTTTCTAATCAACTAGTGGTTGGTTATTCACCATAGGTGGTGTTATTGTTTCTTGGTTTTCTAAGAAACAAACTTGTGTGGCTTTATCAACAATGGAACCAAGTTCACTGTGATGTCATATACCAACAAGGATTTACTTTGGTTTAAAAGGTTTCTAAGGGAAATATCTTTTATTGACGAATCAAAGGACCAATCATTTTGTATTGTGACAATAGAGCTGCAATTTATAGCACAAATAATGATAAATTATCAAACAATAGCAAGCACATTGCTATGAGGTATAATTTGTGAGAAGTGTTATAAAGAAAGGTAAGTTAAATTTAAAGTTTTACCTACCAAGCAAATGTTACGGATCCCCTAACCAAGCCTTTGTCAGGTGATAAAATTGCTAACACTATGAGAGGTATGGGATTACTACCAGTTACTAAAGATGATCTTGATTGATTCCAACTCTATCTCATTGATGACACTTAGGAAATTGATTCCTTAAATTTAAACAATAATCTCCTCATTTGATGATCTTTGTGTATGAGAGTTCAAAATGTTTTCAATCATAAATTGTCCATTGTTTCTTAGAATGTTAAGGGTAGTTAAAATTAAAAGATTATTCTTATTAAGGTCTCATATATAGATGCACTGTTAATCACAACAATTGGTTGGACTAAAGTCCATAATTGAATTATATCTCTTATGAGTAGAGTGTTTGTAAAAAAGGAAGGTTGTGATGCACTTTTGATAAGTCTTCGAATGCAACTAAAAAAGTGAGAGGACATTTCTTATGGATTTTCGGTTAATCCTAAAATACTTGCTAACATAAGATAAAAAGCGAAGTCCCATGACAAAAATGTGTTGCTTTTTTGAGAAACTCACGAACCAATGTAAGGGTGAATATGTTTCCTTATGTCTCATATTCAATCTAAAGATTCAAGCCCTGACCACCTTTAGATATATACATTGCATATGTACGAACCTACATTTTTTTAGGATTGCATAAAGTGCACAATTGTATACTTCAGTAATAAGTGGGGGATTGTTATATATATTATCAAAGTCATCTTAAGAAACATTTATTAAAATCATTTTGTGAGAACCATGTATTCAAATATTGTTTCACATGTAAGGACACTCACACTGTTCATTTCCTGTGAATTTCACAAATACGAGCCAATACAGTGTGGTGGGCTCCACAGGTTATACAGTGCTCGGATGGACGTGAGACCGGACAGATAATACACAAAGGGTCTAATAAATATACGGTATGAATTTTAAGTCTAAATTCCTCATTTAGATTATTTTTGAAGAGTATGAAAACAAATTAGGAAATGACGTTTAAGTACATAGCCCGATGGCATTTTCGTAAATTGAGATCAAAATAAATGGGAATTTAATCTAGTGAGTAAAGAATGATATTCTACATGAAAATAAGTCATGGGCTATGTAAATAGATATACCGAATCGGTAGTCAAATTAGAATTCTACGCGATTTACCCGGTAAGGGTATTTTAGTAATTTCACCTTCTCGAAAAGGCTAAACCAGAGCCAAACCACCACCATGCATCAAAATACACTTAATATGAATTTTTGGTGCGAAAAAAATAATTTTTGGAGTTCAATTGCCTAGTTATAAAAATTTCGAAAGAAAAAGGACCTACATAATGGCATTTTTGTAATTCCTTGCATTTCTAAAATATCTACAAATTATTTTTATCATTTTTATATTTTTTCAGCTGCTGCCGGCACCGTTTCTTCATCCGCCTCCCTTCATCTCGTTGCTCCATGGAAGAACAAAAGAAAAGAAACTAAAAGCTTCCAAAAACACCAAATTTCCACCTTAATTTCATTAAGCTATCTCTACAAAAATTACTCTACTCATCTTCCTCTCTCTAAACATACCAATAGCCCTTTGATTAAGTGGCTAAATCAAGAGAAAACCAGCTCCTAAGGTTTCGGCCAAGGTACCATTTATTGTGTATTTATATTCTTTGAATTTTAATGATAGATTTTAAGAGAATTAAGCTTCCTAAGCATGTTTATGGTATTAGTTTAGGTTGAAATTAGCTAAATCATGCTCAACCATTAGAGGGGGTGTTCGGCCAAGGGAGGATTTCCATGAATTGCTATGGTTTGATGAATAAAAATAAGGTTATGATGATGATTTAGCGTGATTAAATAAGGTATAATAGTAAAATTGTGGAAAAATCACAAAAATGGCAAGAAGCCATTTTCGGCCATGGTGAGATGGGAGGGTTTTGATGCTTCAAATTATGATGTTAGGATGTTAAGAGACTGTAGAAATTATAAGAAGACCGATGGTGAAGTCGGAATTTGATTCGAAGTTGAATTGACGAAGTTAGGTTTAGCACCGGTGTGAATTATACCAGTAAAATAATTTCTACTGAAAATATGGTAGAATTTAATGCAAGAAAAATCATTAGAATTTTAATTATGATGAATAATGGTCTTGGTTGAATTTTATTGCAGCCCAGGATAGGTGATTCGTACGTGGTGCTATCGGACGATTAGATTTCATCCTACAGGTAAAAGATGCGTGTGTGAACCGTAGGGATACTGTAAATTCATAGTTTGGTTCACACTATTTTTATAAAATAACTTGGATATAAATTGCCTTTGAAAGTGGTGAAATTTGGTGAAATTGTGGCTGCTGTTGAAATTATAAACCGGAATTCCCGTGCAGGAAGGCTAGGTTATAAATAGTCGTCATTCTGCCGAAAATTATAGAAATATTTAGAAAATATTTCTAGCATTTTTCTAAAGTGGAAATGAGTGAAATTTTGAGAAATTTCTATGAAATTCATTAAATTGCATAATTTTATAGTTACCGAAAAAACTATATTTAAATATTCATACTAAGGAATTTTATTTATGTGAAAGTATCAGCATGTGATTTATACTGTTCTATAAATATTTAGAACATTTTCTGGAATGATTATTACAGTATGAATATTTTATAAATTGTTATTCGTAAGATGAAAATATTTTCCTTATGAATGTTTATGAATTGATTAAACATATATTCAGTGAAATTGATTTCATAAATGAGGTTTATATCACGTGTTTACTGTTTTGAGATTGTTAGGCCCCATATCATGCTCACGTATCATGTGTTAGTGCTGATAAATACTGATCCTATTATCAGCGTCCCAGTGGACACCTGATCAGTGCACACTGTGGACCCCATAAACTATGGCCATAGATCTCATGTGTTATTATTTTCCCTATTCGGGACATTAATATAGCATGATATATTTAGGGTGTTGCCTGGTCTCCATGATACTGTACTGATGATTGTACCTTTCACTGAACCTTTAACAGGTACTAAATTGATTGCAACTACTGAGCTTTTGATATACTATGTGTTGAAATAAACATTATACGGTGTTTTACAAGTGTGGAAATGAATATTTGTTGAAAGGAATATTAATTCCTTATTTATTTACTTAAGTGTTTTATTATGCTAATATTTAATATTTTACTTGGATTTGAATATCAAGAGAAAACGATTACTCCCTATAGTGGCTTCTAGGAGTCCGGACACGTACGGTATTCTAAAATACCTTCCATACTTTATTCGGTATTCCTAGCCGACTATAATATCCTTCCTGTTTTGAGTTTAGAGAGCTATTAGGATGCAAATGTTTTTAGCCTATAGATTTTATAGTATCAGTTTTACATACAATTCTCTTACTGAGCGCGTTAGCTCACCTCTTTATTTTCTCACTCCACAGACTATCTTCAGTGATTTCGTTCCACGGATTTGGCTGCGTTGTAGTTGACCACGAGGCAGCACTTAGTGTACAGTACTACCTTTGTATAATTTCTGTACCGGGGATGTAGAACACGTGTACATATTGTATATATTACGGTAAATATTCTCATCGACTACTGATTTAATTTAAGTATAATAGTAGTTACTGTTTTTTATAAGTGAGTGACAAGGGCATCGCAGACAGCTCAATCGTCACGTGTGGTGTTATAATGTGATAAATATTGTACATTTTGAGATGTGACACATTTAGATTGCATTTGTGTTAAAGAAAATGAAATTGAAAATATAGAAATGAGTTTGGAACGAAGAAAATGTTTGGTTAGTTGACTATCCTATGTACATAAACTTTTGGAAGTGTTTTTCACTTAGGAATTCGACTTCTATATAGGCCAGCCGATTGTCCCAAGTTAAAATGGTCTTTGTCTTGAGAAAACATTAGAGAAATCGACTCCCATTCTCATGCATTCAATTGCCTATTCTTGAAACTCAAAAAATATACACGTTAGATATATTTCTTCTTTCCAAAAATCATAATTCTTCATCGTCAATATATCTAATCATGAAATAGTATTTCTAACATTGTTTTGGGCCTATAAATACTTTCATTTTCCTGTAATTTAAAATAATCTTTTTATATATTTTTCTCAAATTCTCAAATTTCTTTTTTGCAATCTTTTTTTTTGTTTTAGTTCAAACGAGTTCAAAAAAAATGTCAAAGTGCAATTAAATTTTTTTAGGAGTAAGTATTGTATTTTAATAATAACGTTTCTTAAAACATTTGTACCAATGTAAAAAAATTATTGTTTTTAAGAGAGCTTCTTAAAATTGCCTTGCATACTAGAAATTATTCTTCATCAACTTATTTTCATTAGTACAAGATCCACATTAAGAAAAATTTTCATACCACACTTGTTGCTGTTATACCTTAAGGTTGTGTTTGGATGAGGAATTTCAAAATTTTGAGGCATTTTAAAATAAAGGTATTTCAAAATTTATCATTTTAAAATACTAGCATTTATAATTGACTTGTTTGGATAAAAAAAATTTAGAAAGAATTTTTGGATACTAAAATTTGATTAAATAAAAAATAATTATAAAAGAAAAATAATAATATTATATATTACAAAAAGAAAAATATCAAATAAAATATGCAATATGGGTATCATTAGATTTGTAAAAATGTATAGATATTGTTAATAATATAAAAAATAAAGATATATATTAAATTTAAATAAAACAATATGTTTTTTGTTTTTAACTCTATATTTAATAGTGGACCATGTCTAATAAAGTAGAAAAGAGTATAAGGAATTTTGAAAAACCACCTATTTAGGTGGATTTTCAAAAGGGAATTTGAGCATTTCAAATTCCCTTTTTAAATCCCTCATAAATTTTCAAATTCTTCAAAAATTTTTATCAAATAAAAAATTTACATTTTAGATTTTTAAATATTTTGATTGAAATAAATTCTCTACTTGAAATTTCTCATCCAAACATAACCTAAGTAATCATGCTGTAAAGATTTTTACGAAAATTCACAACTTCAAAGAGCCGCCTCTTAACATCAATGATATTTGCTGCTTATTAAAAAAATAAATAAAAAGCAACAAAATTTTGTAGTCGTAATATGCCGCGTTAATCAAGGGGTTTCGGTCTCATGACATGTGGCCTCAAGAATAATTTGATTAATTAATGAATGGCAGTTGTCGGCAGCAGTCGCACGATTTTGACTAAAGACTACTCCAAAACGCAAGACGACTCCAAAACGCAAGACGACGCTCGCTAAAACCGAAAATATTGCCCACTTGTTAAACATTTTCCTAGAAGTTGTCAGGCTTTTGAAATATTTACTTTTCTTATAAGAAAGGTTCCAAATACATTTATTTTTTCTTCATGTATTAATTTTTATTAGTATTATAAACGAAAAATTTTAGACAAAATAAGGTGCGGTGGAAAAAATGTTTCTTCTTTGGTTACTTGAATGTCTTATGCACAGAAACTTTTGGAAGTGATTTTTATTGGAGAATTCGACTTCCATATAGGTAAGTTGATTGTCCCAAATTGAAATGGTCTTTGTATGGAGAAAACTCTAGTGACGTCGACTCTTATTTTTGACTATTCGATTGCTCATTTTAAAAATTCAAAATATGTCTATTAAAGATGTTTCTTTCAAATTAATCGATTTTAAAGCTAATAATGTATTCCTTCTTTGAGAAAAACATGTTTCTTCTTTCAAAAAATTATGATTCTTTATCTTAAAGATATCTAATCATGAAACGGTATTCCTAACATCGTTTTGAGTCGATAAATATTTTTATTTTCATGTAATTTAAAATAATTTTTTTATATCTTTCTCACAAATTCTAAAATTCTTTTTTTGCACTTATTTTTATTGTTTTAGTTCAAATGAGTTAAAAAAAATTTCAAAATGCAATTAAATTTCTTTAAGAATAAGCATTGTATTCTAATAATAACATTTCTTAAATAATTTGCATTAGTTTCTTAAATCCTTTGCATTAGTATAAAAAAATTATTATTTTTAAGATAACTTTTTAAAAATATCTTGCATGTTAAAAATTATTCTTCTTCAACTTATTTGTATTAGTACAACATTAACATTAAGAAAAATTCATACAACACTTGTTGCTGCTTTACCTCAAGTAATCATGCTGTAAAGATTTTTACGAAAATTCACAACTTCAATGAATCACCTCTTAGCATCAATGAAATTTCGTAGTTGAAAAATGCCGCGTTAGTCAAGGGGCTTTCGGTCTCGTGACGTGTGGTCGTTGGTCTCAAGAATAATTTGATCAATTAATGAATGGCAATTGTCGGCAGTAATCGCACGATTTTGACTAACGACTACTCTAAAACGCAAGACGACGCTCGATAAAACCGAAAGTATCGCCCCCTTGTTAAACATTTTCCTAGAAGTTGTCAGGCTTTTGAAATGGTTACTTTTATTATAAGAAAGGCTCTAAATACATTTATTTTTTCTTCATGTATTTTTATTAGTATTATATAAACAGTAATTTTTGAAAAAAATA
This sequence comes from Heritiera littoralis, assembly GCA_031772115.1. Taxonomy (NCBI): domain Eukaryota; kingdom Viridiplantae; phylum Streptophyta; class Magnoliopsida; order Malvales; family Malvaceae; genus Heritiera; species Heritiera littoralis. The sequence goes on along the minus strand of JAPDPK010000135.1, from coordinate 1,303,527 downwards.
AGGTGGGGTGAGAAAAAATTTGGGATTATTTAGAAATTCTCTTCTTATAAATCCCCCAACCGGATTGAAATTGCCCCCTTGTATCACTCTTTCTCTCTTCCTCTCTCTAAGTCAGTTTCAGACTCTTCGATCTTTCAATATTTTTCTTAGATTGTGAGCTTTCGAATCAGAAATATTCAAATTTGTTTGTTGCAGAAATGGAAAGCATTAAGGATGAACAATTGAATCCTTACTGCTTTCCATTTTTGCAGTCAAACAAGGTTCCGAAAGAGAGCCGACTGCAGTACCAGTTTTAAGTTTTGGTTGATAGGGAGGATGAAAAGATGTGAAGATGAAAATTTTTTTCAATTTTTCTCTCTTTGTCATTCTTCCTAAAGCAAACACTTCAAGCAATTTTTTTTTTGGTAGCTTTCAAGCGGTTCACTGTAAGTATCAATCCCCCTTTTATTTGATGGAACTGAAATGGTTCATAGCATAATTAGGTTATTTTTAGTGGATCTGAAATAGCTATTAATTTTCAAACCAAAAAAAAAAAGAGATAGCTATTAATTTTTAGAATTATATATTTTCGCTGGATTTGAACCAACTTTTTTTTAAACAAAATCCGGAATAGCTTCTTTTTAAACATAATTATTTCGGAATGCCAACATGTTTATAAAGACTGCCAAAATATGTATTAATTTTAAGATACTTTCTCCTAATTGTATCATTCATGAATTTTTAGTTTCGTTGATATATTGAATTTTAGTTATTAAGTTTTAAGTAATTCAAATTTGATCATTTGAGAACGGACGGAATATCCTCTCATTTTCATTGCCATTCGGATCAAGAGTTCAAAAATTATAATATATATAATTTCATTTTTAATAAATTTTATTTTTAAATAAATCTTATTCTAATTTTTAAGACTAATTAATATAAAAATTTATATTTGATATATTTTTAGATTTATAGCAACAATAAACATAAAAGTAACTCGCGGTTGGTTGAGTGATATAAATCCTCGAATTTTTATAGGGAGATGATTCTTAGGGGAAAATTTAGTATTCGAATTTTCATTTCAATTACTTGGCGCAAGTAAAAATTAAATTGACTAATGAACAAAGCAAAAAGACATATAAATTTTTAAAAATAAATATTAATAAAATTTTTTATTCATTAATGAACTGAGATCTTAAAATTTTGAGAATGATTAATAATATATACAATTATATATTTTCAGTGCATAAAATATAAATTTTTAATATAATATGTATCAAGAACTTTGTTAACTCTCTTCCTATATATCTTCTTATAAATGTAAAAACATTGAAATAGGAAAATAAAACAAAAATTATACAAATATCTTTGCATCACTAACTACCCTGTACGTTTGAAAATGTTCTTAAAGGTGTTTGCTAATTTAGTGTTAGCCAGCTGTACTTGCATCATTCCAATTTTTTATTAATAGATCAACACAAAACAACGTTAAATTTAGTAACATATGCCCAATTCTTTTTTTATTTTTTATCCTTTTCATATTTATCTATTTGCACTTAATTTAGTTAATTAGCTCGATAGTCAACCAAAGGTCAAAATGAGGATAGTTATGTAATTAAGAATGATTCAAAGTGTTGCAAACTATTCTTGGTATTTAAGAGTCCTGATTGATATTCCTGCTACCTGTTTGACTTATGCATGCTTTTTTTTTCTTCCAATTCATTAGGTTAAAAAAAGAAAAAACCCTAATACCATCAATTAAATAAAGCTTAAATAAAAGATAGACTTGCTTAAGGGTGGGATTATTTAATAAGTTTAAATAAGTCCAAAATCCGTTCTAACCAACTAATTATAACATTTTTACTATTTTTATACTACTACATTTTTTAATTACTTTTGATTTTTTTTATGCAATTTAATTTGAGTTTGGATTTTTTAGATTTTAATTTAGATTTTCATATTTTTCGTAGTTTATTTGTAAAAATTTATTTAAATTTATTGTGTTATATTTATTAACTATTATATATTTTTATATTTTATTATAACTTTTAAAAAAATAATAGTATTTGAGTGAGTTTTGGTTTATTCATTATATGTAAAAATAAGATTTAGCAAAAAATTAAATTAGAAAATTGGTTCGGAGCTTGAGCTCACTTTCAATTTCTTAATATCTTACCTAAATTTAACATGAACCCGAGTTGAACCTGCCATGAATAGATATTAAGTGAACATTAAAATTTATTTGGAGAGCAAATGTACTTATTTGTAAAGGAATTGCGTCTGTAAATTGTTTAACGTTATGGTCTTGATGACTCTACATTGATTAACATAAATTTAGAAATTTTTTATATCCACTTAATTGATCTCCAAATTTTCAAGGGCAGGGCTAGTACTATTTTAAAATTTCATTTTTCTAAAAGATACAATAAGATACTAACAGAAATTGTTTGAGATTTGAGAGGGAGAGAATTTCTTAATTTTTTGGCACATGCATGGAATTCTTAAATAGTCCAAAAACTCACAACTCAACAAAAATCAATTCTGATGGAGTTTAAAAGTTCTAAAATATCTTTAATTTCCTATTATTTCATTAAAATTAGTTACACATTGTTAAAATTTGAAGACATATTTCACCCTTCACATCCTTTGATTCAAACGCAAATGTTTAAATTGAAGAGTATGAACTCAAAGTTTAAAAAAGTTGATTCAATCACCCTTTGATTATCTCTTTTGTGCAGCAAATTAATTTTAGACTTTCATTAATTGAAAAGTTTCCTTTAATAATAACATGATTAAATATCTACCTCAAAGTCGTTATCTTCATAAAATATATAAGTGATTCAATGAATTATATTTACCTCATATTTATATTATAATAATATGATTAAATTTATAGGGTATGTTGTTGAGTCCATGATGAATGGACTCAACTAATGTAAATAAATAAATAGAAGTTGGGTCCAGTCCACACTAAAAGTTTTTACAATTGTTCTCTCTGTTATAACAATTGCCAACTGCTGAAAATGCAGGACGAGGAAGACTAATCGCCACTTATATTTTGCGTGCCTTTTTTGTGCGTATATTATCAACGTCTGAAAGATGAAGGCAAGAGGTACATTTTATTCATGATTTTTGTAACTTGATTCAATGTGATTTTAGTTGATACGATATATTTGGAATCTAATTTTTATATGTGGTATTAGAGCATGTTGGCATTAATTAAAGCCTTATGTTTGACATGAATTTTCGATTTCAATTTTATAATTTTCGTTTTCTCAAGAAATATATAATCTCTTGCGAATTATTGATCCACTTGTTATGGGTTGGTTTTTGAATGAACGCTTATTATTTCTTTATTCTTTTCACATTTCCTTCTTTTGATAAAAAATAAGAGTAAGTATAATCTTTTAACATGCTATTGATTTATTTATAAACAATCTCTCTGGTTTAGCATGAATGCATTGTGTTTTTTTGGAACATTTTGATTAACACTAGTACAAAATACTGAAATTATTTAATATGTTTCTAGTGAGACATATTTTGGAAAAGTTTTTATACAGAGTTGAGATTTATAATATGCAATTTTGATAGATAATCCCTATTTAGAATTGAATTGGTAAAAATAATATGTCACCACAATGTCTATTTAACGAACCAATTAAATTATTTTGTGATGTTGGGATGATTTCGTTATTTAAGTTAATTCATATAATTACCCACTCAAAAGTGTATTTATTCAAGAAGCAGACTATCTGTAAAATATCGAAGGTTTATTCAATTTTTGAGCAAACTTCGACAAAAGTATTAAGCCCACAAACAAGCTAGGCTTGAAAATGAATATCCAATAAATAACTAGACCAGGTTTGAGTTCATCATTGTAAAATTCAAACCTAGCCCGATCTGATATGTAAATATAATTTTTTTATTATTTTTTATACTAATGTTTTTTTAAATTACTTTTGAATGTTTTATGCAATTTAATTTGAGTTTATATTTTTTAATCTCTAATTAAAATTTTCATGTTTCATGAAATTTTTTTCTAAGAATTTATTTGAACATATTATGTTATACATATTAAGTATTATGTATTTTAATATTTTATTATTATTTGTTAAAAAAATTAATAGTATTTGGATGAGTTTAAATTAATTCATTATATGTTATGAGCTTAGACAAAAAATTAAGTCTGACAATTAGGATTGTATCGGACTTAAGCTCACTTTTAATCCCTTTACCTAAGTTAAGCTTGGTCCATGAACATCTATATCCACAAAAGTTATTACTTCAGTTAATTTGAATGACTTGAAACTATTACAACAACAGGTAAAAATATAAACAAAGGGAAAAATATATTTGCTATTTGTCCCTCGCATAATTATCTGTTAGCTTTTGTTAACTCTTTCTCGTCTCTCACATTAAACTAATCTGACTTGATCACCGGCACAAGAGCTTGAAAGGCATGTAACTTTAGAAAATTAAAAAGCAATTGTCTAGTTTTTAGTTTTGACATTTCGACATTGATCATAGCTAACATCTTTTTTAAAGGAGAAAAAATCATAGATGGTAGCTAAAACAATTTATAGGAATAATTTGTTGAAGTTATTGGTTTAGCAAATTCTTTAGTGAAGCTATTATATATTTCTTCTGTCTCACTTGAAAGTCATTTTTCAAAGGCTTGTTTGGCTATCAATAGTGAGATTTTTATTTGCTATTTGATATTTTTAAAATATTTTTATTAATATTCATTAACTATGATAAAAAATTTTAAAAATATCAAAACAATCTTTAAAGAAAATTGTTTAATTGAAAACATATTGTATTTATTTTTAAGAACTTGGCATTTTTTTTGGTTTATTTATTAATTAGATGTCAATCTCTGATACATTGACATTGTTTAGAGATTATATATTGTCAGTATATTATATATAAACTCATACTTAATAATTAAATAAGAGTTTATATACGATGCACTAACAATATATAGCTTCTATATATTGTCAATCAATCGTAAGATTACAACTTATATGCAAGTATTTAAAAATAAATATTAATAAAGTTTTTAAATTTATTTTTAAGGGGCTTATACACTTTTAAGTTTTGCTTATTAATGTGTGCTATCTTATTGTTTATTGACAATATAGAGAAACTATAAATTATCGATGCATCATATATCAACTCATTACGTAATACTTGCAAACAGACGTGAATTATATATTGTTCAAAATATCCATATAAATTATACAAGCAAATGCATTTATGTAATTTGAAAATGATTAGATTTTATATATTTAATTTTAATAATTAATAAAATATAAATATTCTTAATATTTATATTAAAAATAAAATATTAAATTGTTTAAGTAAATAATTGTTTACTATCATCTAACGTATGAAAAAAATATATATACTGATATTTCTATATTATATATATCATGCTATTTTTTTGAATAGTATATTCTTATTCAACGTTACGATCACATCAATGTATTACATTTCATAATGGATAACTCAATAAATCAGTAAATACAAATAATAATAACAAACTAAATAAATAACAAATAAACTAACTTAAACTTACATTAGGTGAGATTTAAACTTGAGACCTCAAAGTCTAAATACCTTTCCATTGCCACTAAACCAAAGCTTTGTTGGCATGATATTTTTTTAGTACATTGCCATTATTTATATATTCCCGCATCATGGGGCAAGTCGAATGCTTATATATAAATATAAAAATTCATCTTTAATTTCATATATTAAAATATATCCAGGGCATTTTTGTATTTTTAAGTAAACTTGAGGATTTATTTGACATTTGACATTAAATCAAAACTTTACAAGGGCAAAGTCATCAACGAGGAAAACGACAAATCAGTGAAGAGGACTTTTTTTTTTTGTGCAAGAAAATGGAACTATAAATACGCAGCTGAAGTAGCAAAACCACCTGTAGCCAAAAGAAAGGTTAAGAAAACCAGTAAGCCGGCCACCGCTTATTTCTTTACCTTTCTTCCCAACGTCGATCTAAGAAAGAATTTAAAGATTGATGCTTATGGTGTATCTGTGGTTTACAAAAAATCCTTTGTCAAGTTCTAATATAGAAGCTTTGCAGGTGAAGCTGTGGTTTTCATTTGGTCGAAAGGCTAGTTTTCCGTCGCCTTTGAGTTGAACCAGCTTGGGAGTTATTCAGTCACAGGCTTATAGCTTATTGCAGCAGACGCCATCCTGTCCAGCGTCGGCCACTCAGTTCAATTTTTTTTCCTTGAGATGATGAAGATAGTCCTCTGTTTAGAATATCATTCATAATATTTCTTTAGAACCTTATCATTTTATTTATTATTGTTTATTTTTTCAAGTGTTTATAATTTGAGTCTTGCCGTAATTACACAATCATCTTGTAAAGTATATTTAGTAATTCCAGTTACAATATTTAACTGAAAGATTATGTTTTGACCTCTTAATAAGAGCGGTAGAAGCTCTTCGTAGTATGATATTAAACCCCAACCATTAATTCTCTTTTGATCAAATTTAAGGCCAAGCAAACTAACCTATTAAGCCAAAATTACCTTACTTAGGCACCCATCCTGCCTATTATTAACATTTTTCATGTCCTTTATTCTTAGGTGATATTTTATGTTTATATAAAGAACGTTAAAGTGAAACATTTCTTGGATCTCCAGGCTAAGTAAAAAATATAAGAGAGAAAAAGATAAGGATGCTGCATTATATCTTATAATGCTAGGCTTTACATAAATCTCACGTAATTATAAACCTAATCATTTTGTTAAATAACTAGGAAGTGCTAGAATTATTAAAAAAATCTTGACGAGGATGTTGTTTTGAAAAAAAGAGTGAAATGAAGAAGATTGAGCTACAGAATTACTGATGGTCGTCCGTTTGCTACGTCATGAGGTTGGTGTGTTCGCGAGCATGCTCGATGCTGGCATATTCGTGCAGCCGATGCTGATTAATGGTTGGTAAAGTAATATATTTGTAATTAAAATTTATTTTTTTAATTTATTCTCTAAGTCTGAGTTTGTGTTTATCTCTGGTCTTTTTTTTTTATCGATTTGACTATATAACTTCTTTTTTTTGGCCAATCCGGCAATCCCAAGGGAAATCGAGTGGCTTGAATTATTCGTTGGGTGTAATTGCGAGCTGTCTTCACGCAAGTCGCTCGATTTTCGGCATATTCGTGCAAGCGATCCTCACTGATCACCGCCGATCGGTAGTTTGGTAAAGTAATATATTTGCAATTAAAAAGTACTATATTATTTTTTATTTATTCTCGAAGTCCGAGTCTGTGTTTTTCTCTTATTCTTTTTTCTCGGTTTGACTATTTAGCTTTTTAATTTTGGCCAAGATCGACTGGCTTGAATCATTCGTTGGGTGTAAATGGAATCAATCACCCCATCGAGACAGTAAAGGGGCGACGTCGCACGATTTTGAAACTACTCTGGAAGAAATCGAACGATATTTGATAGGACCGCACGATGTCGCACGATTTTGAAACAATTCTGGCAGAAATCGAACGATATTTGATAGAACAGCGTTACAGCGCGATGTCGCAGGATTTTGAAACTTCTCGCAGAAATCGAACGATCTTGGATAGCATCGCGCGATGTCGCACGATTTTGAAACAATTCTCGCAGAAATCGAACGATCCTTGATAGTATCGCGCGATGTCGCACGATTTTGAAACAATTCTCGCAGAAATTGAACGATCCTTGATAGTATCGCGCGATGTCGCACGATTTTGAAACAATTGTCCCGGCAAGCGGACGATCTGGACAATAATCGAGCAACTTGGATTATGATTATCTTTTTTGTGTTTCTTATAATTTATCTGTTTTATTTATTTATTTTTCTTGATTATTGAATGAGGTGTAGACCAATACAATGATGTCGATTGGCATTTTAATCCTGAGATATTTTTTTTTTATCAGCATTCGTCTGAAGGCTAAATATTTACAGACTGCAATCATTATTGAATTAGGATTCCAAACCTGAATTTCAAATCTAGGAAAAAAATAAAAGCAAAGATCATTTGATGCCAAATCCATTTATGATTAATATCCATTTTCCTCTTATGAGAATAGTTGTTATATATTCTTACGAAACATACCTTTTTAATAGTTTTAATTGTGATAAAGTTTTTAGTAAAATTAATCTTAAAACGTTAAAATGGATAAAATTTTTTTTTTTATAAAAAAAAATTCTTATGTATATCATTAAGAATTAAAAATTTTTAGGGATCATTTTTTTTTTTCAAAATATGTTTCATAGCACAGGTTGGAGATCGCGTAATGGAAAGTTTTAAGACGGTAATTTTAGAATACACCCAAAAAAATGGATACAACGTCCAGAGACCAAATTCTACAAACGACTGACAGTAAAAAGGCTTTAAAAAACAATATAATAATGAAATATATGCTCAAAATTTGCCCAAATAAAATATAAGATTTTGACTCGTAAAAAAAGTACAAAAATAGTGTAAAAAATCGAAACTTTAAATTTAATCTTTTTCTAAAAAATTAATCTTTCTTAAAAAAGATAATAACTGTTAAATCATGCGTTGATTATTTATAAATTTTAAATTCTTAATTTTGTTGTAAAAATTCTTAAAATATCATGTGTGATATTAATTTATTTTTAAATTTTAAAAACTGCATTTTTTAAATTAAAAAGTTCATTTGGATACTATTTAAAAATAAAAAGATCATAAATTTAAAAAATCCATTTTTTTGCTAAATAAATTTTAAAAAATATAAGAAAGCGGAGTGCCAGTCTAGAAGTGAAAGCAATGGAGAAAATGACCCAGAAAAGTCAGGGATAGTCAACCACGACGACACTCTATAAATTCGCTAATTTACCCAACTCATTCTAACAACTCTTTCTGTCTCTGGATTACGTTCCAAGCCAGTTCCTGCTGATTGATCTAGCAACATTTTGTTAGATGGTAAGGTTTTTCTTGTAACTTTGTAGCTCTTTTACTTTTTGTTATTCTGATTGGAGTAACTATATTTTTTAGTCTTTTTGCATTATTTCTACCTTTAGGCTCTCAGCGCAGAGTTGACTCCTGCCTCCACTGAAGCACAGCTCATTGGTTTGGACTTGGAGTAACTATTTTATTTGGCTGTTTCAATCTTCGGTATATACAGTTCGGTGGTTTCGGTGGAACTGGAATAATTGCTTTGTATAGTTAGGTTATTTTCAGTGGATCTGAAATAGCTATTAACTTGCAGAATTACATTACGAGAGTCACTAAATACACCCATTTTTTTCTACCCCACCCTATTCTACACTTAAGTTACTGTTCATTTTAAGGGGAAAATGGTGTGAAAAGCAAAAAAACAGGGTGCGTTTAGCAACTCTCTTACATTATTTTTGGTGGATATGAAAAGTTCATGTCGGTCATATTTTTAATTCACCATCAAGCTTCAAAATGCTTCTCTCTTCGTACCTGCTCTTGGCAGATTATCAGCCAAATTATTTTTTAATATTAACTTAATTTAATTTTGGGTTTAGTTTAGATGATTTCATGTCTGAAAATTCTATCATTCTCATCTCAATTCGGACCAAAAGTTCAAAAATGATTTTATATAATTTGATTATATTTTTTTAATAAATTTTCTTTCTCTTTGAACAAACGACCAGATATCTTGTTATGGTAATAGATTTTCTGTTGAAATATTTTATTCTTACTTTTAAGATTAATTAATGAATAATCATCCTATACATCTCACTAAAATTTTCGATTTTACAAATAAGATTAAGATAATAATACATATCTTATTTTACTTATTTATTTATTTAATATTTTAAAAAATACGTGTTATTATCTTAATTCGTTTGAGGAGTAAAAAACTCATTTATTAGATATTAATCCTTAATTAATATAACATCTACCAGCAACTTTGTTAACTTGAGTATAGGCTGGTAACTGGCTATTGGATCGGATACCTCGTTCGACGAAAATTCATTTGATTTTTTGAATAAAAATGTTAAGTCAATTAGATGAGCTTGAAATAGTAAATGAGATCAGATTTAAAAAAAATTTTGGATTTTAGACTCATAATTTTTTTTTATATAATTTGATGAATTTAATTTTTTTTAATATGACTTTGTGCTCTTTAAATTTTAAAAATAATTTTATGATATGTCAACCACACTATTGAAAAATATAATAATTTTGAAGTGTTTTTGTTTAATTTAATTTGAATTTATATTGATTTTTTGGATTTTAATTTCGATTTTCATACTTTTGATAGTTGTTGTAAAAATTTTATTTTAATTAATTATGTTATACTGGTGATTAAAATAAACTCGAACAGAACATTAGATTTAAAAAATCAAACAGGGCGAAGCTCAAGCGTCGAAATCGCCTCGGTTACACGCCGGAACTGTCTTTACGCATACCTTAAGGTCCTCCTTAACAAAATTCCATACACTCAAAATGACATGCAGTAACAAACCAATATTTTTTAAAATGTTCTTGAAAGTGTTTGTTACTTTCGTGCTCTACCTATACTTTGTTTTTAATATCTTCCAATTTTTTCATTGGTAGATCCACATAAAAACTTCAACTTTTAAAATTTGGTAACATATACCCAATTTTCTCTCTCTTTTTGTTGGCTTCTTTTTTCTTTTTCATATTCAACCTCTAGTTTATTAGACTTTTTTTTACCTTTGGTTGACTCGCAAGCTCATTAAGCTAACAAGCTTATTAGACTTAATTAGCTTGGTATATAGTCAATCAAAATGTCCTACTTATATGATATAATTAAGAATATGATTACGAAAAGAGGTGATCATGGGTGAGCTCGAGTTGACCTAGGTCTTATAATAATAGCTTATATACAAGCTTAAATTTGGCTTGACTCGCAAATTCAAGTTTGACTTTTAGTTCAGGTCTAGTTTTTATTTTATAATACAAGCTCGAGTTTGGCTCGAATATTATTTTATTTATTTTTTTGGTATTTTTATTTTTTTGTATATTTGTTTTTTTATTCTTTTAGTTCTTTTGAAGTTTAAATTGATTTGTCAAAATTTACATATTAATTTTCATATTAAATATATATAATCATGTTTATTAATCAATAATATTTTGTATATATAATTACAATATATTTAATAAATATATTAAAAAAAGTTTAATTTTACGTATATTCGGGTCTGGCCAGGCTGAGCTTGGGCTTCAAAAAGTTAAGCTGAGCTCAGTCTAATTTTGATTGGGTCTAAAAATTTTGCTCAAGCTCGTTAAATGCATCTCATATTTTTATCCAAACCCGACTAAATATCGAATAGGCGTTCAAGTTTGTGCGGATAGCCAACCCTTAAATAGGTCTAGTTACAAAATATTCTTGGTATGTAAGAGGGATAATTATTACGTGCACCGCCGATGAAGTTTTTTTTTACTCCACAAGCAATGTTTGGATCATGACATATGTGCTATAAAAATATTTAAAAAATAAAAAATAAATAAAAATAGGACATATGTCATGATCCTAATTCTGTTTGTGGAGTATAAAAACTCTATTGGCAATGTGTGGAATAATTATCCATTTAAGAGTCCTTCTGGTTGACCTTTTTCTTTATATCAATTTCATTAAATTAACCCATTAAATTTTTTTGGAAGAGCCATTGTGCTTGTTAGTATAATTAAGTACTAATTTTAAAATTACATGCAATGGAATTACATATCTAAATTGTTTAGATCTTGACATTAATTGTCTGATATTTGATTTTCAATACTTGAATTCTCCCTTCACTTAAGTTAGAAACTTTCATTGCATAAAAAAAATAATGGCTAAGGGTTTGATTGCGAAAGAAGGGATTGAGTAAGGTTGTAATAAACGAATTTTGTCATTTTCTACCCGTTTGTTTTAAAGTATGTTCTTGTTCGTTAGGGAGTTTTTATAGTATATTTGAGCTCGGTTTGCTTAAATATTTATATGTTTGAGATTGTTTTAATTAAATGAATAGAATTAAAATCTGTTTAATAATTGTTTGTGGAATGAAATGTTAACTTACACCATTAGGTTTGAGCTTATAATAATTTGACTATCGGGATAGAAGATCAATGGAAGAGGTTAGAATTTTAAAGCCAAAAAGGAAATTAGTATGCTTTTTAGATAATCATAGAGAATTTTTTATATTTTACTCAAATTTAAATCATGTTGTTTATGTTCCTTGAATGGTGAAATGGGAAATTCATCAATCAATGAATTAAATGTAACTCTGAGTATAAATTAATTTGACAAATAGATCCAAATTTTTCTCTAGGCCAACAAAAAAGCAAAGTTTCTCAATAGAGATATTTTTTTGGTAGTTGAACTATAGATATACACTACAAATGAAATGTTTAGACTTTATAAGTAACATTAAGATAATGACACTAATTATTTTTTTTTTATTTTTTAATATTTTCTAAAAGTTATGTGTCACCGTCCTATCTATTTATAGTTTAATGGATAACAATCCTTGAATTTTATATATATATATATGTATGATTATTATCTTATTCACTATCAGTGGAGTTTTTTAACTCAATAAGCAAGATTAGGATGATGACATGTGTCTTATAAGAATATTAAAAATTAAATAAAATAAGACACATGTCATCATTCTAACTTCACTTGTAAAGTTAAAAAACTCCACTGACGGTGGATAGGATAATAATCCATTTATGTATACAACAGATTTAACTGTTAGTGTTTTTTTTCCTTTAATTTTTTTTATATAGATGTAGCAATAGTGGTTTTGAATATTATTTTTCTTGCCTCAATCAGGATGCAGCAAGAGCAAAGAAACTTGCGGTTAAAATGAAGCAAAAAGAAATGCGAAGGATTAGGAGAGTGAAGGAGGTAATCTCTGCTGTGAATAAACGCTTGCAGAAAATGGTCGACGATTTTCTAGTTGCAGCTGACGCAGAGAATAGCGATCCCGAGACTGCAAAGAAATGGACTGAGAAAGCTCTGAAGGAGGTTATTGAAGGAATGAATGATCTGATCAATCTGGAAGGAAACAATATACTGTGAAGCAACTGTTAAAATAATAAGTTTTAGTATTGCACGTTATTTCCTCTGTTGTTTCAAGGTGTCCTAGTCTTTAGGAAAGTAGTTGTGCAGAACGTAGGTTTATTATCTGCACTTTTATTTGGTCCTATTATTTAGGAATTTACTTTATCCTTGGTTTATCTACTGAACGTGTATTTGCATAGGAGTCCATATCAGCACGTTGCATTTATTTAGGACTTGGTATTATGATTCTACTACTGTAATGCCTATTTAAAGGCTAGTAATTTATGAATAAAGTTGTTGTACTTCTCCCAAGTTTTTTGTTCTTTCTTGTCAAAACTTTTCATCTCACTTGTTGCAACAGTGGTATCCGAGCCAGGTTAAAAGAAAAAGGGAGAGTATTTTAGTGAGAGTTCCATAGCAGCGCACAGATGACATTTGGAAAATTTGTGTAGCTAGCTATTCCACACTTTGAGGTCTAAGGAGTATTGGAACATGCTGATGGAGAATTTTTGAGGTCTAAGGAGTATTGGCTTGTTGTTGAGAAAGGTGTAGTAGCACCTGCTGTCAGAGTGGCACTCACAGATGCACAACAAAAGGAGTTTGAGGCACTGCAGTTGAAAGATTTGAAGGCCAAGAATTACTTGTTCCAAGACATTGATCGATCTATCCTAGAAACTATTCTCAGCAAAGAAACTTCCAAGGATATCTGGGATTCAATGAAGAAAAAATATCAAGGATCTTCTAGAGTGAAGTGAGCACAGCTACAAGCCTTGAGAAAGGATTTTGAGACTTTATAGATGAAGGATGGTGAATCTATCACCAGCTATTATGCAAGGACCATGGGGAGAGCCAACAACATGCGATTCCATGGTGAGAAGATGGAAGATGTTGCTATCGTTGAGAAGATATTGCGTTCCTTGGCATCTAAGTTTGACTATGTTGTATGCTCAATTGAAGAATCCAAAGATATAGATGCACTCTCCCTTGATGAACTCCAGAGCACCTTGTTGGTCCACGAGCAGAAGATGAACCGAAGTTTAGCTTCATCTGCAGAGGAACAAGCTTTAAAGGCTTCTACCTTCCAAAAAAGGAAGAGAGAGAGAGGTAGAGGTAGAGGTAGAAGAAAAGGAGATCGAGGCAATACAGATGGAAGCAGGCATGACAAAGCAAATGATGATCAATTTCAAGGCAAAGGCAGAGGACGGGGTCATCAATTTGACAAATCTAAGGTAGAGTGCTTTAGATGTCATAAATCGGTCATTATCATTCTGAATGTTATACTAAGTTGCCTAACGACAAAGAAAAGGAGAAGCAATCAAATGTTGTAGAAAAGAAGGAAGTAGAAACTCTATTAATGGCAGCTCATCAATTCAGTGAAGAACCTCAGTCAGATGTATGGTATCTGAATACAGGCTGCAGCAACCTCATGTGTGGAAGTAAGTCTTCTTTCTCCTACTTAAATGAAGCCTTTCATTTTACAATAAGCTTTGTTAATTGTTTTTGGCTAGAAGCAGTGAATTCGAGCATCCATATCTTCAATAGAAGTCCTACTTTTGCTGTTCAAAACATGACACCAGAAGAAGCTTAGAGTGGACGAAGACCAGCTGTAGATTACTTTAGAATTTTTTGTTGCATTGCTTATGCACATGTCCCAGATGAGAAAAGAAAGAAGCTTGATGTTAAGGGTGAAAAGTGTGTCTTTCTCGATGTAAGTGAAACCTCTAAAACTTATAAATTGGTCAATCCACTCACTAATAATATTGTGATTAGCAGAAATGTAGTTTTTGCCGAGGAGAACACTTGGAATTGGAATGGGCAGTAGCCTACTCCAATTATTCTTGATGGAGAAAATGAAGAAAATGGGAAGCAACCAATGGAGTATGAGCAACAAATTCAAGCTAATGCAGAAATTGCTCTTGAAAATTCACAAAGCACACCTATAGTTGAAGCAAATGGAGAACAAAGGTCTCAACATCATAGAAGAAGGCTAACATGGATGATGGACTATGTAACTGATAATGATGAAGACCCACTCACATATTTTGCTTTATTTTCAGATTGTGACCCTATAGGCTTTGATGAAGCTGTCAAAGAAACAAAATGGAGAAAAGCGATGGATGAAAAAATTGCAGTAATTGAAAAGAACAACTTTTGGGAGTTGACTGAGCTTCCAAAAGGGCATAGGACAATTGGTGTCAAGTGGGTATACAAGACAGCTGAAGGAAAACGGTGAAGTTGACAAGCACAAGGCACGATTGGTGGCTAAGGGATATAAGCAAGAGTCTGGGATCGACTATAGACAAGTTTTTGCTCAGATTGGTGATCGCATTAGTAACACAGAATTCATGGCCCATCTTCCTGTTGGATGTCAAATCGGCATTTTTACACGAAAACTTGGAGGAACAGGTATTTGTTGATCAACCTCTTGGTTATATTAAAGCTGGAAATGAACATAAAGTGTATAGATTAAAGAAAGCCCTTTATGGAATAAAACAAGACTTATGAGCTTTGTACAGTCGCATTGAGACTTATTTTTTGAAAAAGGGTTTTCAGAAATGTCCATGTGAACATACACTTTTTGTTAAAATAGAAGATGGTGGAAAATGCTTATTATTTGCTTATATGTAGACAATCTCATATTTACTGGAAATGATAGTGTAATGTTTGAAGATTTTAAGAAGTCTATGATGGTTGAATTTGAGATGTCTGATCTTGGTATTATGCATTACTTTCTTGGCATAGAAATAGTGTAGACCACTGATGGAATTTTTATGTCTCAAAAAAAGTATGTACGAGATGTTTTGGACAGGTTTCAGATGATGGACTGCAATCCAGTAAGCACTCCAACTAATATTAGCTTGAAGCTAAACAAAGATCATGGAGGAAAGAAGGTGAATAGCAGATTTTACAAGCAAATTGTGGGTAGTTTGCTGTATTTAACAGTAACAAGACCAGATATAATGCATTCTGTGAGTCTAATAAGCAGATATATGGAGAATCCAACTGAAATGCATTTGTTAGCTGCCAATAGAATTTTCCGTTACTTGCAAGGAACTAAAGATTTTAGGCTGTTCTACAAAAAGGGATTTGTTGCGTTTACTGACAGTGATTTTGCAGGAGATCAAGATGATAAAAGGAGCACATCGGGTTATGTTTTTTTGCTTGGTACATGGGCTGTTTCGTGGTCATCCAAGAAGCAACCAATTGTCACTTTGTCAACTACAGAAGCTGAATTTGTTGTTGCAACAGCTTGTGCTTATCAAGCTATCTGGCTAAGGAAAATTCTTGAAGAGCTACATTTCAAGCAAGTGGGAGCTACTGCAATTTTTTGTGACAACAACTCAACCATCAAGCTCTCCAAAAATCCAGTGCTACACGAAAGAAGAGAGCATATTGATGTGAATTATTATTTTTTAAGGGATCTTAGCAATGATGGAACAATTGATCTGTAGTATTGCAGAAGTGAAGAATAGGTGGCTGACATATTTACCAAACCTCTCAGACGTCTTCTTTTCCAAAATTTGAGAATGTTGATGGGAGTTTGCACTTTGGAGAATCCTGCTTGAAGGAGCTGTACTAGTAAACTGAAGTCTTTGCTCCAAAAGCTTCAGTTTAAGGGAGGGATTGTTAAAATAATAAGTTTTAGTATTGCACGTTATTTCCTCTGTTGTTTCAAGGTGTCCTAGTCTTTAGGAAAGTAGTTGTGTAGAACATGGGTTTATTATCTGCACTTTTATTTGGTCCTTATTTAGGAATTTACTTTATTTTTGGTTTATCTAATGAATGTGTATTTGCAAGTAAGAGTCCATAACTGCACCTTACATTTAATTAGGACTTAGTTATTATGATTCTACTATTGTAATGCCCATTTAAAGGTTAGTAATTTATGAATAAAGCTGTTGTACTTCTCCCATGTTTTCGTTCTTTCTTGTCAAAACATTTCATCTCACTTGTTGCAACAGTAACCAAGTTTAGTCTTGCTATAGCAGTGGTAATGATGGGGGCAGCACCTGAGGCTATAATCAATAAGGTCATGTGTTGGAGCTCGCTACCGTTAGTCTAGAAGAAACTGTCACTGCCTGTGTGGTAGCATCAAATAGTAATAATGTGAGTCTTGAGGGCAGAGTTTCAATAATTTGCTGTGTTTGAGTGAAATCATAGCTTACAGTTAGTGTTACTATTTGTTAGCTTACAGTTAGTGTTTCTATTTGTTTGGGTGAATTTGGATGTAAAGTGCGCTACAGCAAAATTGATTTTTTGCTGCATTTATTTAGTGACATTTTCAAAAAAACGACGTTAAAGCTCATGTTTTTGACTAAATGACAGCGTTTTTGAATAAAATGCCATAAATTTTGGCACATAACGGCGTTTTTAAAGATAAATGCCCCTATTCAAAAAAATAAATATACAAAAAAAATAAAATAAATATTTGAAATTTTTTAAAAAATATAAATAGCATAGTGGCGTTTTTTGGCTTAAAACGCCGCTATCTCAAAATAAATATATAAAATTAAAAAAAGTAAAATTTAGCGGCGTGTGTCAATAAAGCGCCGTTAAGTTTAATATATATCGGCGTTTTTTAGATTAAAACGCCGCTATGTTTTAAAAAAAATAAAATTATTGATTTAATTTTTTTTCCTATTTTTTCCCTTGTCCCCAATCCAATTTTCCCCACAAACAGTGATACCTCCCCAGCCCCATTTTCCCAAAATTCTCTCTCACTCTGATTCTCTCCTTCTCTCAACCCGAAAATATCAACAACAAGTTTCTCTCTCGTCGATTCTCAATCACAAGCTCACGTCTCTCTCTGCGATTCTCTCGCTCGCTTGTTGATTCTCTCTGCGATTTAGTGCAAGTAAGCTCAATAGAAAAGAAGGATTTTTTTTTCAACTAATCCAGTCGTGCTCTCTTTGATGGCTCTCACTTCTGCCTTTTCATTTAATGGATTAATTACCAAGTGGTTCTTTTCCAAGCTTAGGTTTTGAGGGTTTTGTTGGATTTGTTATTTTTGAGGTAACAGAATGTCATTTTGAAATAGAAGTTTGAGCTTTATGTAGTGTCTTAAACATTTAGATTTAAGGTTGGATTTGAATCTGTTTCATTAAGATATTACAGGGTTTGTTTTGTCATTATATGATGGTATGTGATCTGCTAATTTCTGTTAGAACATTATGCTGTTGAACTTCTCTGAGTGCTTAAAAATTTATCATTTCTTTAGCCTTGGAGCTGTAGATTGATGGAAGCTGAGAATTGAATCTTTTTTAATGTTTGGTCATTTGTGTATTATCATTGTTACTTTATTTGTTAGTGAGTTTTGATGCTAAACTGGAGCTATTTCCAGATTTTCCCAAATGGTAAGCGTCATCTTGAGGTACATTTTCTTGTTCCTGCCACAGTTTGGGTTTGATTGGGTGTGATTTTTCTTGTATTTTTTAGCATTATTCTTTGCCATAGTTTAGAACAAAGTACAAATACAGAGCATGTAATTTTAGGAATGAAACGTAGTAATAATTTTGTTTACTGATAAATAATTTCACATTTTCATGTATAGTTTCCTCCACCTACTAATCATTTGGCTGAGAAAAATCTTTAATTTCAGACGTTAAATAATTGCAAAGTTTACATAGTTGTATTCTTTTCAATTGCAGAAGGAAAGGGAATACACCAAAGAAATGAAAAGGAAAGCTGAAGAGATAAAAGCAAAGATATACTCCCTTAGAAACCAAAAAATGGAGCTTGATCATAGGCTCTTGGAAATGCAATCTACAATCGATTCCCTTAAAGATTATATGATTTACACATTACATGGGTTTGCTATGCTTGTTTGCAATTGCAAAAACCGTTAGATTCTTATTTGAATTTGTGAGATTTTCTTTCCAATAGTTTAACTATGACAATATACTCTTGTTGTTATATCTGGTTTTTAGTTTCACTATTTTTGTTTTACTTTGCTTATATTGATGATAAACTTATTTTGGTACGTGGGAGAAGTATGATGCTAAAGGCTGGACATAAAATGGGTCTTATAAGTTGGTAGACTAAATGAATAGTCATGGTGAGAGAAGTGGACATATCCATGTTTTTACTGCACACTTTGTTATGCTGAATGCATTTTGATAAATATTGGAGACTATATGCATTTTTATATTGTTTTAAGTTTGTTTTTGAGATCTTATATATAATTCTAAATTTGTTCTTGTCCTCCCTTTTGAATTATTTATATTCATCCCTTAGCATTGCAGTGATGCTTCTACACCAGGATTACTAAAAGTACGTGCCACTTATCTCAATTTTGAATCATATTGAGTTACTTCAATGCAAAATTTTCCTATTTCTTTCTCATATAGGGGTTATATTCTGTTTCTTTAGAAATTAAAGTGTTGGTTTTTTTGTAGGATTTAATATATTTGTAACTAGAGAATGTTATGACCTTAAATAGACAAATTATTCTCTGGTAGGCTTTTAATTTGTAATTTAATATATTTTTATATTTTTATATTTATTTATTTATTTATTATTTTACTCTCATAGTATATTGTTAGAAAATAACAAATCAAATTGATCGTATCAAAGCTCAAGCCTAAAAGTTTAATTCAAATGGTTCGAGTATTCTATCGAATTGAGCTCGTTCAAAAATTTGAGCAAAATGACTTAATATTAATACTCAAATATGTTTTTAAAATTAATAGAAAATTTTAATTAAAATAATAAAAAATTAACTTTGATTATTTAATATTACTAATAAACATGAGAATTTTTTTATAGAATAATCTAAACATTGTTTAAATTAAATTTTTATAATTAATTTTGATTATAATAATAAAAACTAAAAAAAGTAATAACTTTATTTACATGTGATAAAAAATAATGAGTTTAATTCTAAAGAAATAATAAAAGAAGGCTTGTAAAAGAAAAAAAATAAGAGAAGATGGCTTGAATGTGGAAGTTGAACACATTCAATTAGCGGCGTTTTCCATCAGAATGCCGCTAATTGTAAACCTTTGCGGCGTTTTCAACAAAAACACCGCAATTATTGGCGACGCAAGTATAGCCGGCATTTCTAACGGCGTTTTTATAAAATGACGTAAGTATTTAGCGGCATTTAAAAACGCCGCTAAAAGATAAAAAAAACGCCGCTTAAACTCCATTTTCCTGTAATGGTGTTATCAATTCCAAGAAATAAATGTTTGTTAAATAATAATTTTTAGAATTAAAATGATCAAATATCAAATCTTAATTTTTAGAATTAAAAAATCAATATTTTATCAACAAATCACATGATTGTTGACAATAAATAACCTCTTAATCTGGCAAACACTTGTTATTGATTGTTTTTGTTTGATTATATAATTAAGAAGGAAGAAACCTTTAAGTATTTTAGCTAGGTGATGCCGGTTTACACGAGAGATTTGCATGGAACGCTCTATAATATATTTAAATGGCATCTGAATATATATCAGCATGGATAATTTCAATAACCAAAAATCTACCAAAGTTAGAGGTGGCAAAATTGACCCGAGCCCGAAAACCTACCTGAATCTGCCCGAGATGGAACTAGGACTAGCCCGAATTGGCCAAAAAAGTCAAAGGCTCGTAATCGAAAAAGGCCATAACCGAAAAATCCCCGAATCGAAAACCCGAAACCGAAAAAGCTCGAAATAAAAAAAACTCGAACCCGACACAATCCGAACCCGATACGATCCGAAACCGAGACCAATCCGATTCGAAACCCGTAAAAATTGAATTTATAACATGAGAAAACCCGAATTATAATTATATAATTATTATTTAAAAATAAATAAATAATTGATGCACTTTTTTAATTAAAAAGTTTAAAATTTTGAAAACAATTATTATTTATTATACAATTTTATCAATTATATATTACAAGCAAAATATCTTTTTAATTAAATTAAATTAATTTAAAACACCATAATTGTCATAGTTTGAATACACAGCATTTTACACTTTTTCACACATTTCTATACACGTGAATTGGTTGGGTTGTCTGTGACGCCTTTAACACCATTCATCTACAACAGTAAAACGATCTAGAAAATTTTTTTTTATTAACAATTAATATTCAGCGCTGCATGAATCAATTACATCCCCTGAAATTAAAATTTACAATAAGTAGTACTGTATAAAAATGTCTGAACATACAAATGTAAGCACAATACCTTTGGGATCCATTATGAGCTACCTCGAGCTACTTAAAGTGCAGCTAATCCACGAGTTGATACTTCAGTTGACCGATACATATAATTTGTGGATGATGAAAGTAAAGGAGTGAGCAAACCATGGTTCAATAAAGGAGATGTATGTAAATCTTGATATTCCGAAGTCTATATGCAATAAAATCCTTTATTTTCTTATAGGCTCACTAGGGACCGAAATAGGAAGGATACTATTGTCGGCTAGGGATCTGGATGAAGTAAGGAAGGTATTTTGAAATACCTGTATTATTCCAGAACCTAGAAATGACTATAGGAAGTAAGTGATATTTTTGAAAATAAATCACTTTCCCATTACTTTTCATATTCATCTCAAAACAATTTTTTCAACATATAAAACTTTTATTCACAAAGTCTAATATTCAATTTTAAATCATAAAAAGAATATTAGATTTATAAATCTCCATTTCCTTTTTGAAAACACATGACATATCAAATGTTTCATATATCACTGAATCTCATAAACAGTATCATACTCATGTAGTACGGTGGATTGATTGTATAAAAATCATCAAATGAAACACTTTTCCATATCATTTCATAGTAAATTTCAAAAATCAATGCTTTTATAAGTCAAGCTTTTAAATCAAATAATCTAATATTCATATGGAATTATAAAAAGAATATTAGATTAAATAATCCACTTTTTCTTTTTTTCTTAAACATGTATTACGCATATCACTGAAAATGTTGTAAACAGTATTGTACTTATTTTAGTATAGTTAGCTGTTTAGAAAACTCTCTTTTTTCATTTAAAATATATAAATAACTATTTGTCTTTTCATATCGTCATTCATGTAAAACCATCACTTTTCATCTCATAAAAATAGTGGAGACTAAGGCAACACCCTCAATATATCATGCTATAATCCCTGTAGGGAACAGTATCAGTAAACACGTGAGATCTATGGCCATAGTCAATAGGTGTCCTCGGTCGTACACTGATCAGGTGTCAACCGGGACGCTAAAGATAGGATCAGTGTCAACAGCTTTACACAACATGTACATATCACATATCACATATTACATGTCACATATCAGCATGATACGGGGCCTATTAGTCTCAAAACAATATATGTGAAATCTCATTACCTTTATGAAATTTAGTAAAATCAATAACATCTTTCAAAAAATCCATAAAAGTATAAATCACAGTATTTCGTATGATGAAAATAGTGTTATAAAATAATTACACTGTAGTAATAAATCTCATAAATATTCCATTTCACCGTAAACACATGTACTCGTATTTCCATGCTTTCCTTTCAAAATTCAAATGTCAAGATTACTAGAAATCATTTTTCGGTAATTTTATACTTTATGGAAAATATTAATATTTATTTTCCAAAATTCATAGTGATTTCATAAATACATTTTTCACTATGGAACACATATAGAAACATTTTAGTCTCAAAACAATATTCACACGATGATATCACCTTTATGGAAATCAGTAAAGTGAGTAAAATCTTCAGTCAGTCTATAAAGGTTTTATTAAATTATATGGTGAATATTTAGGGAAAATAATTTGTAAAATATTCACTTTCCCACTTTTCACTTTATAAACCACTTCATATACTGTAAAACATATAGGAGGAATTTTCAGTAACCTCACTTTCATTAAACTTGGTAACATGAATATTTAAATAATAATTTTCAAAATATTTATATTTTATGAAAAACATTAAATTCATCACTTTCAAGGCTAGGGAACCATTCAAATATGCACTAAAATATTTCATGATATTTTCAAAGAATTTTCTAAGAAATTTCAGCAGCGTAACGGCTGCTTATACCCTAGCCTTCCTACAATTCAAACACAATAGATTTCCGGCCAATAGCCACGTTTTCACATTTTCCAAGGCAATTCACTTCAAAACATTTTCATAAAGTAATTAGCATTAAAATCATGCATTCAAAATATCCTTATAGTTCATATACACATCCCTTACTTGTTCAGTGTTAGCGACTTTCTCAATAACGTCGCGCGTAATCCACTTCTCTCGGGCTGTAAAGCATTTTACCAACAATGTTAATTCATTTTCCTCTAAGTTTTGGCCGACTTTACCTCTTACTACCAATTTATTATCTTGCTACTATACACTTACATTTAAACTTATCACATGATAAGCAATTATTTTTTATCGATGATTTTTATAAAACTTTTGGCAGCATAACAACTATAATTGTCCTAACCCTCATGCATGAAAAGCACAGTTTTACATTTCCAAGGCAGTTGAATTTAAACCATTATAGTATCCAATTCACAAATCATTCCAAAATCTTAATCAAATCAAACCATAAATAGTTTGAGATTTATCTTTGAAAACCTCAATTACATCAACATCATCACCTATTCTCACCCATAATCTCATTTAATCATATCCTCAAAATTCTAAATTTAATATTTAAAACCTCAAATCAACTAAACTAATTCCATATGAATTTACAACTAATTTATACAAATATCTTACCTAGTGTTAACGCTGACGATTTCATTTCTCCAAGGCTCGGTCAAACTTCAATCACTCACTTGTATATTTCTACAATTTCAAATTCACATTCACAATTAGAATTTTATAAAAATTTTTAACAAAATAATAATAACAACAATAATTCTTTTCTTACCATTTTTTCTATTCTGTTTCTTTTTTGTTTCTTTTTTTTTTGGTTGAACCAATTTAGACCCTGTTCAGAAACCTCCTGCCTCTTTTTTTTTTCTTGGTTTGGCCTTTTTCTTCTTCCTGGCAGCAGTGGCGCATAGAACCAGGGGTGACTGGGTGACAACAGTGACGGCGGCCCTTCTTCCTTTTTTCTTTTTTTTCTCGGCCGTCGGCACCCCTTGGCTCGATTGAGCCTTCCTTGACCGGATCTACTGTCGATTGGTTCCCAATCGTTTCTCCTCTCCCTCATTGCCTTCACCGTCACCAACCCTTCCTCTCCCCTTGGCCGGTGGCGATCTGTTCCTCTCTCCCCTTTCTTCTCATCGACGACGTCGGTGCTCATTTGCTTCTCCTCTGTTTACAAACAGAGGAGAAGGGAAAGGGAATCAGGTTTGTATCCCGATTCCCGTTTCTTTTTCTTTTTTTATTTAATTATTTATTTTTTTTACATATATATTTATGTATATATTATAAATCTATTTGATATTTATTGTAAACACCGAATTTTGTCCGAGCAACAAAAAATAATAAAATAATAAAAAAAACAAATAAAGAAAATAAAAAAAATATAAAATAAAAAAATAAAAAATAAAAAATAATAACAATAATGATAAAAAATGTCAATGCTGTTCCATGCAATTCCATGCACATCATGCAATCTTCTCTTAAAGAATTAAATCAAAATGTTAACCAAAAGGGATTTGTTGCCAAGAAGAAAATAGAAGAAAGAATCAAGGAAATGATCAAGGAATTAAAGTTAATTACCAAAAATAAAAATAATGAAAAGGAAACAAATAATAAAAAGAAGGAAAGGTCAAATGGAAATAAATAATAAAATCCCATGATTGTGGGATTGATAAATTGATTTTTTTTTTTCATTTAAAAGGGATGGGTCGGCTAGGTTTTGAGGGGAGGATTTTTACAAGAGAAAAGAAGAAAAAACCCAAGAAGAAAAAACCTAGAGAAAACCTAGAGAAAAGACCCGAAAAAAAAAGAAAAGCTAGAAAAAGGAGAAAACCCTACTGCCTCAGGGGGATGGTGGCTGTCTTCCCCTCCCTTAGCCGAACCCATTGCTGACCACCATCATCACGGTCATCATCCTCACCCGAGCCACCAACATTATCATCTCTTCTCTACCTGCTGCCACCATCCACGCCACCATCATCTGCAGCACATTGCTCCAGCACAGTCCCACCTGCACAGTTCATCCCTGTTCGTGAAGCCCATGCTTGTAGCTCCACCACTGCCATCTCTCACTACTCCACGATACCGCTGCCATGACGTGTTTGTCCATTGTGAAGCAAGCCACAACATCTTCACTGCACCTCTGTACATCGTCATCCTTTGTTTCTTTGCTACACCGTCTTCCTGATCTGGCCTCATCAAAGCTTCACCGTTCCCTACATCAAAGCCACTGCTCGCATCTGCCACCGCCCCCTGTTCTGTTGTGTGCACCAGCCCCTGCTAGTCCTGGTCTACTCGCACCCCTCTTCACTGCACCGCTCCACACCCAGCATCATCACACTGCTTCACTGTAAGCCACCATCATCATCATCATCCTCTTCAAGCCCTGTCCTCATCTCTAAACCAGATCACCTTCAAGCATCTATCCTACATCTATTCTTCACTGCACCACCACCTTCTCACCCCACCATCATCTGTTGCCATTCCTACTGCTGTTACTCGGGACTGTCCACTGCTGCCGCACCTATTGCACACCTATATCGGCTACTGGCATCATCCATCCTGCTTCACTGCCTTGCGTGCTGCGTCTTCTTCCTTGCACTTCACCATCGTTGCTTGCTGCATCGCCCCAAGCCACTCTCGCACTGCTGCACGTTGTTGTTGCACCACCTATCTCTGCTAGCACTCCTCTCCATTGCACCATTCTCGCGTGAAGACCCTGCTCGGTTTTGTTCCTGCCCAACGTCACTTCTGCAAAGCCAGGGAGGTTGCAACCTGCGTGGAGAAGAAAGATAAAGAGACTGAAAATAGGTCATCTTGCCAAGGTATATTCCTTGTCTCATGCTTTGTAAATTCTGTTTGATGCAATAATAGTGATGAATAAAAGGAAAACGTAAATAACAAAAGTTGACAAGTTTGTATATATTTTACTTACATGCATCATTGTTTGTACGTATCCATGCACTTAGCTTTAGGATGGATAAAAGAATCTATATAAAAATATATTTCTTTTGAAAAGAGATTGAAAAAAAAAGGAAGAGTTGTCTTGTAAGTATGTTAAAAATTTCACATACGTAATTTTTTTGTTGTTAAGAGAGTTTTTTTTTAAAAGTAACAAATAAAGCAATAAAAAATAATAAAACAAATAAATAAAAGATAAATACAAATAATAAATTTGGATTTCCGATGATAAGATTTTGAAGAAATCACAAGTAGTGATTCTTCGATAATCTTTAGGATCGAGAAAATTCATTAGATGTTACCAGCGTATTGGAATATCTAATTTGTTTACCTCGACATCAAAGTTCTTTATAAATATAAAAAAATAACAAAATAAATAAAAGGGGTAAAAAGTAAATAAATATAAACTTAAAATAAATAAATTTAAATATAAATTTTTAATAATAAATTTCAAATTTCCGATGATAAGATGTCGAAGAAATCACAAGTAGTAATTCTTCGATAATCTTTAGGGTCGAGATAAAATCTTTAATGTCACCAGCGTATTGGGACATTTAAATAATTTTATTCCGATATAAAGAAAATATTAATAAGATTTCTTAGCATAAAAAATAAATATAAAGATGGTAATAAAAATAATAACATAAAAATAAGTAAATATGAGAAAATAGTAAGCAAATAGAAATTAAAAAAAAGGCTTTTAAATAGGTAAAAATTTAGGAATTAAAATAAATAAATAAATACACATCTTAAATATAAAAGGATCCCCGATGATAGAATTTTTTAGAAATCACAAGTAGTGATTCTTTGATAATCCTTAGGGTCGAAATAAAATACTTGAACATTATCAGCGTATTGGGGTATTCAAGTAATTTTAGTTCGATGCTGAGATTTCTAATATAATCAACTTATATGAAATAAATTAACAAATAAATAAATATTCTAAACAAACAAATAAACAAGACTTCAAAATAAAGAGTAAAAAAAATTAAAAATAAATAAGATATAAATAATGTCTGATGATGAGATGTTACGGAATTCACAAGTAGTGATTCCTAACTGATCTCTAGGTGAGAGAAATATGCTAAATGTTACCAGCGTATTGGAATATTTAGTATGATTTTTCAATAAAAACAAGATTTTATAAATATAAATAAATTACAAAATAATAAATAAGTATAAATGAATTAAAAAATAATAAAATGAAACAATGGATTTCTCATGTGCATCATTTGTATTTTGATTGCATCATTTGCATCCATGAAATTTCAAAATAAGTGTGAATCTCCCAATGATGGGATTTTATAGAAATCGCAAGTAGCGATTCTTAAGAAATCTCTAGGTGAGGAATTATCCGAAATGCTACCAAAAGTATTGGGGTACTTTGGAATAATTTTCAATACAAAAGATTTCACTTATTACAAATAAAAAAAATAAAATTTAAATATTTCAAAATAGAATAAATAACAAATGATTTCGAAATAAATAATTCTTTTAAATATTTAATTAAGACCATTTTATTAAGATCAAAAGATAAGACATGATTAAGTGGTACCGTTCTTTAACGGGCGTTGTGGGGGTGCTAATCCTTCCCCACGCGTAACCGAACTCTCGAACCCAAACTTTGTTTTCGCAGACCAAAAATTATTTTTTTTGGATAAAACTTAATTAATTTTAAGATTTTATTAAAAAGATAAATAATCTTAGGTGACCAATCACACCTAGCAAAAAAAGATTGGTGGCGACTCCCTTTTTGTGTCTTTTTCAAAATCGTCTAGCGATCGAGTCCCGGACGAAAATCGTTACGACAGCTTGGCGACTCCGCTGGGGAAAATACATAGAGAGTCGAACCATGATTAATCATGTTTTATCCAAAATCTTAGTTAATGGTCTTAATAAATATTTAATAAAACTTTTCATAAAAAATAATTTAAAAAAAATAATAAAAAAACAAAAAAATAATAATAAAAAATATACAAACAAAAAAAAAATGTGTGAATCATCTTTATCATTTGCATTTTGTTGGGATGCACTTTAAATTTTGTTCCTTTCCGTACATGACATATTCATTGCATACATCAACCCTACACCCGGGTTTGTCCCTTTTAGGAGAGAGTATAGTACCTTTGCTCTCGTGAGGTGATAACCTCCGCAATGGCAAGCGAAATACTCTCACTCAAGTTGAACCCTTTCCGTTTGTAGCCTGTCATGGGTGAGGATTGGGGTGCTTTACTAGTCTAGTGTAGACGTCAGTAAGGAACGATTTGGGAACCTTTTGTCCTTTAGAGATCCAAACCAAGCATATAGCGAACCATAGAAAAAGTTAACCTTAGATAGAACCTTACCCTTAGAAAATAACCCTATATAAGACATTTGCTGTTACTTTTGTTTTTGTACTAATAAATGTTATGTTTTTCCTTTTTGCATGAATCATTTCTCATCATGAAGGTTGTATAAGAGAGGAATTTTCTCCATGGCATATTACAACCAAGAACCCTTCATGAAATCCAAAGAATGTTGGGCTTGTTCATCAACTGTGACTGTCGTGTGTGATCCATATAATGAAGTGCAGTTTTGGTCGGAGAAGACTCAGCAAGAGAAAAGGAATTGCTTGATAGAAGGCTTCATATCATCATTACCTAGAGAAGTGAGCTTGGACCTTAAGCAGAATGACCTAACAGGTCTGGTTAACATATGGAAGCAAATCAGTAAAGAGAAGAAAGAAGACTTTTGTAGCAAGTATGGCCAAATAGCTTCGTTGATTTCGGTGGTGGTTGAAGAACCTTTGCTGAAAGCTGCTATCCAGTTTTGGGATCCATCCTATAGGTGTTTCACATTTAACGAAGTGGATTTAATGCCCATTATAGAAGAGTACTCTATTTTGATAGGGTTGGATTTAAAGAGTCCTGACAAGGTATATGTGAGAAAGCCGAAGTCTGGGTTTCGTAAGAAGTTGGCTGGGATTATGGGAGTGAAACCGGAAGAAATAGATCCTCATATGAAGCAAAAGGGAGAACACATTTGCCTACCTTGGGATTTTCTCCATGGATTTATTCAAAAGCATTTGAATGATGAGAAGGGGTTAGCTGTTTTTGCTCTGGCAATTTATGGGTTGGTTATTTTTCCTAAGGTTTTGGGGCACATTGAGATAGCTGTGATAGACTTCTTTGAACAAGTTGTTAATAATGTAAATCCTTCACCAGCAATCTTGGCTGAAACCTTCAGATCATTGAGTTATTGCCGACGAAAAGGAGAAGGGCGTTTCATGGGATGCACGCAACTCTTATACATATGGATCAAAAGCCATTTCAACTGTGAGGTGAAAGAATTCTCAAAGCCTTTTTATCATGGGAATACCTCGATCAAAGAATTTTGTAGAAGTAAATGGCCGAAACCAAAACCTAAAGATGAATGGGTGTTTGTCCTTCAACAGCTTAGAGATGATCAAGTGACTTGGATGGCCCCATGGATGTATCATGTCCCAGTACTATATAGATGTGGAGAAGAATCTTGGATACCACTATTGGGATTATGGGGGGTAACAAGTTGTGCCCCACTTATGGTGCAGAGACAGTTTTGGGCAAAACAGTTTACTCCGGCAACGCATGGGCTTAATTTGATGGAGTATTCCTATGGTGAACCGAAGGCAATGAAAAAGACAGAACAAGCCATTCGAGCATGGAAACAACCTCGAAGATTTGCGACAGGACCCTTATCTGATAAAGCTACCCCTAATTACCTGATGTGGAGAGCTAAACGGGTTAAAGATGTTGTATTCAGGGAGTCACTTGTGTATGCACAACCTGAGGCAGATATATCCGAAATTGAGATTGTTCGACAGCAATTCAAAGAGGAAGAAAAGAAGATGGAGCAAAGGAATCTAAAGCTTCAAGAGGAGGTAGAAAATTTAAAGGTCAAGTTTGAAGTACAAGAAGCTGCGCTCAAGAGGATGAGAACAGAGCGAGATGTTACCCACAATGACCTTCAAGAATTGAATCAGGAAAATAAAAGGTTGAGAAGAGAGATGAGGATCGGAGGAATTGTTATGACTTCTAATGAGAGGAAGAAGGAAATAGAAGATCTTCGTGGGAAAGTGGAGTATTGGAGAAACAAAGCAAAGAAAAATGAAGAGGGAGCTGCCATTACTCTTCAAGAGCAACGATATTGGAAACAAATGTATACAGTTAACACTGAAAAATTGATGCAATGTCGAAAGGAAAATGAAGCTTTGAAAGTTGGACTGAAGGACGGAGACTATGTCAAACTTCAAGATGAAAGGAATCTGTTACAACAAAAAGTCCAGATTTTGGAGGAACACTTGCGACATTACAAGAATCACATTGCTTTGATCATCCAAGAATGGAAACTCAGGGAGAATAATTGGAGGTATTCATATGACTTGGTCGTAGATGCAAGCATGAAATGGAGAGTAAGGAGTTTTGGAAGACAACAATATATAGAACACTTGGCTACACAAGTCTGCAAAGCTGTGCGCAAGGCAAGAGAGATGGTGGAAAAGGCGGAAGCTCTGAGGCAGGAAATTAACTCGACTGGAGAGATTGGACAGCGTTTGTTGGATTTTCTTGAGGAAGCTAAAGACCAATATCAGCAAGTCAGTCAGTTTTATGGGTATAATAGGAGAATGTTAGCTATGTAATTTTGAATTCGATGGTCATATAATAAAAGTTCCTTTGAATAAGTGAAAGTCGAATTCAATAGCCATGTAATAAAAGTTCTTTTGAATAAATGAAGGTTCTTTGGTTGATGTCATAACGTATTAAGCTTTTGGATAAAAACCTAACAGCTAGACACAAAGATATGGAGTCGCCACCAACCATTCTAACCTAGGTGTGATTGGTCACCTATTCGAACTAAGGTCAAGGCTTGGTCTACGTTAAAAGTTTTGAGTTCGGGAGTACGGTTACGTGTGAGGAAGGATTAGCACCCTCACAACGCCCATCCTAAAATGGTACCACTTAGTTTTAGGTCATTTGCTAAATTTGCTTATGTTGATCTTTAATCTCGATATAATTATTATTGAAAAAATATTTCTAAGTGTCCTCCATTAAGCTGGTGGGAAAACTCAAAAATCTTTCTCACCTCAAGAGTATTCAAATAGTACTATGCGACTTGCTTGAAGAGGCTCCGTCGTCGGATTCATTTTAATATTTTATGGGAAATTCCTAACTTTGACTCCTTCTACCCAATTTATTCTTACCATTCGATTATTTATTAATTCTTAATTTTATTTGTTCATTTTATTATTTTCTATTTATGTTCTTGACTAATGTTTTTATCCATTATTTATTGTCATATTTATTTGTGAATATAAATTATTTTTATTTTAGAAAATGAATATAAATCATTTTATAAAAAATTCCTTTAAAATCCTCCATTAAGCTGGTAGAATTTAAAAGAAATTCTCTTACCTAAAGATTCCAAAGTATTACTTAAGCATAACCCTCTTTGGAATCTCATCATCGGAACAATCAATATTCACTCTCAATAACTCCTATTTATCATTTCATTACCATTTATTATTGTTATTTTATTATTATAGTTAACATGAATTATTGAAGTTTTTTTTTTATCTTCTTAATTAATTACTTTAATTTTAATTTTAATTTAATATTTTTAGATGAAAGTCACCTATTTTATAATTTTTTTAAATGAATAAAAATCACTATTTATTGAAAAACTATCTCTAGGCCATCCATTAAGCTGGTGAAACCTCGAAAATAATTTTCCTACCTAGAAATTTCAAGAAAATCACTTATGCGTAATTCTCTCGATATTTCATCATTGGAGTAATTCGTATTCACTTACATTATAATTTTCATATCTAATCTTTATTCATTCTATTCCTTATTTTGTTACTCATCATTATTTCTATTGTCATGGATTATTAATTATCATTTATAATTTTTATAAATTATTCTTGTTCTAATCCAATAACAAATCTACTAATCATTCATATTTTAAATTTAAAAAAATGAATATAAATTACTTTTTATTGAAGACCCTATTTAGACCTTCCATTGAGCTGGTGAGGCCTTGAATAGAACTTTCTCATCTAGAAATCTTTAAGAAAATTACTTAAACGTAATCCTCTTAATATTTCATCATCGAAGCAAATTATATTCATCTCCATTATTATTTTAATATCTAGCTCTAGTTATTTTACTCATTTCCTTCCTTATTTTATTATTTGCTATTTATATTTTTATCATGTTATTACTAATCATTAACATCTTTTCTAATTTTGTAACTAATTATTTTTATTGTTATTTTATAATAAACTTATTTTATTTTATTTTAATTTAATTTTTTTTAAAAATGGATATGAATTATTTGTCATCAAAAATCCCATTTAGACCCTCCATTAAGCTGGTGAGGCCTTGGATAGAATTTTTTACCTCAAGATCTCTAAAAGTACCACTTGAGCGCGATCCCTTTAGAGTTCCATCGTCGGAATCATTTTTATTCAAATTTAACATAATTTTATTTAATTTTATTTCGATTTATTCTTATTTGCATTTTTTATAATTTAATTTATTTTTCTATTATTTTATTTACCTAATATCTATCATATTAACATATAAAATACAAATTAAACTAACCAAATATGTCAATACATAAATTATTTATTCAATATATACACATTAATCAAATTAATTGAATCATGCGAAATCAATCCTACCATACAAGTCATGCAAATAAATCTTTATAAATTAGTTCATGTTAAATCAAGCCAAATCATGTTATATTAATTAAATCATGTTAATTAAATTAATTAATCCTAAAAATATATTTAAACAAAATAAACTCACTTGGTAAATGGGAGATCACATGGCCTTCTTTCTTCAATGTCTTACACCTTCATCAGTCCAAGTTATGGCAGACTTCCTCTATTGGAATTTGGTTACACCTTTAGCACCCAAGACCAAGTATGAATCTGGAACAGCAACGTTGCATGAATCTTGTTCCACGTGCCTTTCCATCCTTTTTTTAATCCTTCTTTCTTTACTTTATGCTTCAACATTTCTTCCCTTGTCTTCTTTTCTTTTGCTCCACTTTCTGATCTCCTCCTTCACGCGTCGGCTAACACCAAAAGCAGCAGGAATGATGGCAATGGTCCCTTCTTTTCGGTCTTCTCTTTTCAGCAGCAAACGATGCTGGTGATGATAGAAGTGCAGGCAGCAACTCTCTTGTCTTCCTTGGTTGGTTCAACGTGACTCTTTTTATCCTTTAATAAGTGTTTTAACACCAAGGATGCGTGGCCAAGTAGTAGCAGGGATGGGATCACATGACCAGCGAGAAAGAAGATGATGATGAATCTTGTGATGAAGACCCGAGGCTCGGACTTTCTTGACGAAGCAGGATATGATTTGCAAGTCAGATCTAAGGTGCAGTTTTGTTCATGATGGTGGCCGATTGTTATTTTTCAAAGAAGCTTGTTCCTTCTTTTTTCGTCCCCTCCTCCTTCCAACCCTAGTTCTGGTCTTCCTTTTCTTAAATATTGCAACGACAGTGACCAATCCAAAACGGCAGAAAGTAGAGTCTCCAATCCAACCAAGGAGTGGCTTCACCTTTTTCTGGTGCAATAGATTTTTTCTTTCTTTTTTTCTTGCCGGTGTATTGTCTCTTTTTTACCCGTGTCTCCTCCTTTCTTAAAACCTAGCCGGCCTCTTCTTTTGTAATCTTCTCAAGAAAAGAAACTTGCAGTAATGGTGATGAAGAAAGCTTCTGTCGCCCGCCTCCTCCACCTCCAAAACTAACGAAAACTATCAAAAAAAAGCAGTCCACCTCCTCAGATGAGCCCCTCTCCCCCGTGGAAAAGAAGACAGTAGCCAAATCCCTTTTTTTTCTAGGTTTTCTTTCTAGGGTTCCCTTTGGTTTTTCTTTTCTCCTCTTTCTCTCTTTTCCAGCAAACAAATAAAAGCCGTAGAAAATTCTCTAGGGTTTTCTTCTTTTCCACCTCCGTCCCCCCCTTTCTCTTTTGTGTCCCTCCTTTATATTTTTTCAAAACCCTAGTTTTCTCCTTTTATTTTAGGTAATTCAAAAAAATCAAGAATCAATCTTTTTTAGGAAATTTTATATTTCAAGAATCGGATATTAAATCCGATATTAATTCTGATTTTTCTTTCCACCAAATCCAAATTAATTTTTCATCTTTTAATGGTCTCATTTAATTTTACTTTCCTATCAAAATTAATTCTGATTTCCTTTTCCTTTTTTTTTTTATATTTTTTTTCGAAAATAAAAAAATAAAAAAAGTCAAAATCAAAATTTCTAAATCTAAAATAAAAAATATATATAAACTAATTAATTAAAAATGTTTGAAAAAGACCCGGACAAAAATGGTGTTGAAATTGTTATGGATTAAATACCTCTTGCTCCCATGCATGTCATGCATCCATTTCATACACACGCCTACCAATGAAAAGATATTGGTGATAATAAGTAATGACATCATATATCATTGAGGTGAAAAGGAAAAGTTTTAATCTCACCAAAGTATTGGGATGATTTTGTCTTTTCTTTTTTATGGCAAAAACTAAGAAATAACATGTGATAGCTCTCACTCCCATGCATGTCATGCACACGCCTACCAATGAAAAGATATTGGTGATCATAAGTAATGACATCATATATCGTTGAGGTGAAAAGGAAAAGTTTTAATATCTCACCAAAGTATTGGGATGATTTTATCTTTTCCTTTTTATGGCAAAAACTAAAAAATAACATGTGATTCTAATTTGCGGGCTCAGTTAGGTGTCAGAATAGCGAAGCCACCGAATCTTGAACGTCCAGCACAACATCGGTACAATACTCGCTCCCAATCTAAGGTCATGGAGTCCGAACAACAAGCAAGAATGGAAAGAATGGAAAGAGTTCAGCAGGAACTTATCAAGTCCCAAGAAGAATCTCGGGAGCAAATGACAAAAATGATGGAGATGATGATGAGCTTAATGAAAGGGAAAGGAGTTACTAATGATTCAAGAGAGGAACCTCAACCTTCAAGAGAAGATCCAATATACCCACCTGGGTTTACACCGCCCCAAGCTCAAGCTACCCAAGGAGCTTATCCCCAAGTTCCAATTTTCCTGAATAACCCACAAAATCAAGGAAAGTACCTCGGGTCTAGCCCCGTGGATCCTATTTTTGTGCCTAACTTGGATGACCCAATAGAGCAAGAGAAGTTAAGGAAGGAGAATGAAGAAACAAGAGAGAAGTATGATTTGCTAGAAGAACGGCTAAGGGCAATTGAAGGAATGGATTTCTTTGGGAGCGTAGATGCCAACGAGCTTAGCCTTGTCCCAGACTTGGTTATACCGCCAAAATTTAAAGCCCCGGAATTCGAGAAGTATGATGGGACCACCTGCCCAGCTGCTCATATTACTATGTTTTGTCGGAAGATGTCTGGCTACACGAACAACGATAAGTTGCTCATCCATTGCTTCCAGGATAGCTTGATTGGACCTATTGCTAAATGGTATAATCAGTTGGATCGGAGCCGTATTCATACATGGAAGGATTTGGGAAAAGCATTTATGGCACAATATAAGCATATGACGGATATGGCAGCTGATAGGTTATCCTTACAGAACCTAGAGATGAAATCTGGTGAAAGCTTTAAAGAGTATGCCCAAAGGTGGAGGAATTTTGCAGCTCAGGTGCAGCCTCCATTGACTGAAAAAGAAACAACAACTTTGTTTGTTAGTACTTTGCGACCTCCTTATTATGATAAACTCGTGGGGAGTGCTACTAAAAATTTTGCTGATATGGTCATTTCGGGAGAGATGATTGAAAATGCCATTAAAAGTGGCAAGATCGAAGACACATCAGCCCCAAAAAGGAGTGGAATGAGTAGAAAGAAAGATGGGGAAGTGCAAGCTGTTACCACTGAAAGACGATCGAAGATGAATTCCGCACCCCATTTTTCTTATCCTTCATATCGTCCCTATTATTCACCTGTGAACAATATCTCCCAAAACCCTTACTCATACCAACCTCAACCAACTTACCCCATGAATTTACAGGCACCAATGAGTATTGCTACCCCTTCCTCTGCACAAACCCCAAGACCTACTTATCAACCTAACAACCAAGGAAATAACCAAAGAGCTCCCAAGAATAATAAGTAGAGGCCCCAATTTGACCCAATACCAATATCTTATGCTGAACTATTCCCCCAATTATTGCAAAATCACTTTGTTGCCCCTGTTTTTCTACAACCCCTTAAACCCCCTTATCCAAAATGGTATGATGCAAATGCTCATTGTGATTATCATGCCGGGATCCAAGGCCACTCGATTGAAAATTGTACGGCATTTAAGTACAAAGTTCGAGATCTCATGAAAGCTGGAATCTTGGAATTTGGGAAGGATAATGAGCCAAGTGTAAGTGCGAATCCTCTTCCAAATCACACGGAGGCCCATGTAAACGCAATAATAGGGGATGACGGGTGTTGGATAAAAAGAAATGTCAATGATGTGAAGACACCGATGAGGGTGGTGCTAGAAACAATGAGGAAGGCAAAGATTATTCAATCTAACAAGGCAAAATTTGGGCTTGAAATGCAAGAAGAAGAGTATTGTGAGTTTCATGGAGGATTGATGGGGCATTCTGTCCAAAGTTGTGAGGAGTTTCGTCGTATAGTACAAAAGATGATGGACTTAGGAGAGATTGGGTTCTCTGAAGCTTTGGAAGGGAAAGTAGTGAATGTTATAGAGCCATCAATGTTTGGGAAGCCGATCAAACCATTGAAGGTCATTTATGGGGATAAGAGTAAAACGGAACCTAGCGTAACTACTGAAAATGCTGGGTCGAAACTAATTATTAAAGTTCCAAGCCCATTCTCGTATAAGAGTGACCATGCAGTCCCGTGGAATTACAATTATAAGGTCACAACTCAAGGATCTCTCAATAATCCCTCTACTTATACTGCTGATACAATAGACATTGCGGGCCCGGGAGGAATGACGAGAAGTGGTAGGTGTTATACCCCAGATATGTTGAAGAAAACTCAGATGGGGAAGGCTAAAGAAGATGAAAAGGGTGAAAACAATAGAGATAGCCAAGCAAAAGAAGTCAGGCGAATAGTTCCAGTAGATTCTGAAAGAAAGAAACCTGTAACGGAGAAAGAAGCTTGTGAGTTTTTGAAGTTTATTAAGCACAGTGAATACAATGTGGTGGAACAATTAAATCGCTTACCAGCAAGGATTTCCTTACTTTCTCTACTCTTGAATTCAGAGCCTTATCGAAATGCTTTGTTGAGAGTGCTCAATGAAGCTTATGTGGCCCACAATGTGTCGGTAGAGAATATAGATCGGCTGGTGGGAAATATTGCGGCAGATAACTTCATTTCATTCAATGATGATGAGATCCCACTCGACGGTAGAGGGAGTACTAAAGCCCTTCACATAACCACCACTTGTAAAGATCATATCCTTCCGAAAGTCCTCATTGATAATGGGTCATCCTTGAATGTTATGCCCATGATTACACTGTCTAGGTTGCCTGTAGATAAGTCAAATATGAGGAGAAGTCACATTGTTGTGAGAGCTTTTGACGGTACTCGTCGAGAAGTGGTTGGGAATATAGAGGTGCTGCTCCAGATTGGTCCATGTGTCTATAACATTGAATTTCAAGTTATGGATATCACTCCTTCTTATAATTGTTTACTTGGAAGGCCTTGGATCCATTCAGCGGGTGCAGTTCCTTCAACTCTGCATCAAAAGGTCAAATTCGTGGTTGATGGACATTTGGTGTGTCACATCCCGGAAACGTAGAAGTTTTGGGCTAAAATTTTTTTTTTTCCTTACTTCGGTTGCATTCCTGCCAGTATCTCATCACTCTTCTTCAACCATAGAAACATCATAATATTTTCATGAAATATTTTATTCACATTATATTGACTCATTCCTCAAAGTAACGTTACATTCTTACAATATTGATTACATCCCAAAAGTATTATCATATACAAATATCTGTGCCATACAGGATGTCTGGTATCAAAATATGAGTATACCTTACGTGAGTACAAAAATGGCCGGAGGAGAGATGTATCCCTCAGCCTACGTCATATGCGCAATAGGCTAGGAGATGATCACTGCAAATAATCTGGTAGAGTAGGGGGGTGAGCTTTTTGGAAAGCCCCGTAAGAAATGCATTTAAAATAGTTATAGCATCTATATATATATGCAGAAAACAATGCCATAATAATGCAATTCATACTTTCAAACATTGTATGAATTCTTTAATACATATATATATATATATATATGTCAAAATTCATACTTGATCAAATATACATCTTGCTTTAAAAATTTAAATTCAAAATTAATAAAACATATCATACAGTTCATGGAGACTAGGCAGAATCATATAGCCAGTATGCGGTCATGACACTTACTTCTTCCTCCGAAGAGGGAACGGAATACCTATGGCCATGGTATGGGCTGTAGACCTGATCAGAGTCATACAGCAAACATACACCACGAAGGACCAACATACCCACAAAGGATGTAATCATACACAATGTGGGCGAGGACATGCACGACGTGGCTAAACTTATGCCACAATGTGGCAAGCATGACAGGCAGTAACATAAACTATAGGAAGGCCTGAGTCTCAAAACTTACTTACTTATGTAACTTCTTAAATCATACAATTGATATAAAATAGTAAGGACCGGGCGTGCCAGGGTCTAAGTTAGCCTGGGGTGTGCCACTCCGATACCTTTTTCGGAAAACATATACTTAAATCATACAACTGATATAAAATAGTAAGGACCGGGCGTGCCAG
Source organism: Heritiera littoralis (assembly GCA_031772115.1). Classification (NCBI taxonomy): domain Eukaryota; kingdom Viridiplantae; phylum Streptophyta; class Magnoliopsida; order Malvales; family Malvaceae; genus Heritiera; species Heritiera littoralis. The sequence goes on along the minus strand of JAPDPK010000135.1, from coordinate 1,264,677 downwards.
GGTCTAAGTTAGCCTGGGGTTTGCCACTCCGATACCTTTTCGGAAAACATATTTATTTCATGTCATACTTAAAACATTATGGAAAATATACATAGAAGTTATAAAGTTCATTTAACAAATTTAAATATCATGAAAATTAACTTCGGAATAAAATTCATACTTCAGACATTTCTTTAAAATTTGCGATGAAAGTAAGGGACACCATCACAACTTTAAATTACATCCCTTACCTCAATACACTGTAGATCAATGCCTTATGTTGCACCCATGTGCTTCCTATCTCTCCGAATTATAAACTGCAAGATAACCGTTTTACTGTAATTAATTTTTTTTTTTTTTATAACTTATAAAAATTTTCTTTGCTTATCTAGCTACTATTTATCTCATCATTATTCATAATATTAACATTTTCTATGATTTTCTCATAGGTAAATATTTTATTTGCTTTTCTTTTCTTGTTTTGGCATCCTTAGCCTTTTTACTAACTCAACATTTCTACCAAAGATTTCATGGCCGAATGTCCTTCTTAGATGACTAAGCTTATTTAGCTTATGTCTTATATTTTCTTCCATGATATATATATATATATATATATATATATATATATATATATATATATATATATATATATCACTTATTCTTCATGTAAGTCAACTTAACCCCTATTAGTTCTTTTCTTTTCCTCCATTTTTCTACTACATATATCCAAACCAAGAACTCCCTTTTTGCTTTTCATTTTTCTACAATTTGTTGACCCCAAACCATGAACTTTCTTTCCCTTTTATTCACTTCACGTTGGCTACATGTAGGTTAGGAAATTTTATTCCTTTATGATGTATGTTTAATTTAACTTCATAAGTAATTCATCACATCATTTAGTCAACCTAAAGCTAACTTTCTATTTCATTTTTTTTTTTTTCTAATTCACGTTGGCTGCATGCATGGCCTTCTCTCTTTTCTGTTTTTGTGTAGTTCACGTTGGCATCCATTTGGTTCCTACTTCATGGTCATATCTAGCATGTTTTAGGTTGCCAAAAGTCTAATATTCTCACACACAAAGTCAACCAAGCTAGCTTTTCTTCTCTCTTTTATTTTTCTACATTTTCGGCTGGACTTTTAGTCACCTATTCTCACTTCCTTCTTCGGCTATACTATCAGCCATTTTATTTCTTTTTTTAAGCCATTTTCTTTGACTTTGATCACCTCTTTTCTTTTCTTATTCTCCCCCCTTAGCTCACGTAATTTCCTTCAACCAACATTTATTTATTTTTCTGTTTCATTGCTGTCCAAACCGACAGCATACTCACCCTTTTCTATCTTGCATTTATGTTGGCATTTCTTTCTTTCTTTGTGTCTCTATATTATGGCTATACTTAGTACATCCTAGGCTGCCAAAATCTTCCACCATTCACACACAAAAGTCAGCCAATCCTTTGCCATTTTCTACCAATTTCGGTTGCTTCTCTCAGCCATACTTTCTTTCTTTCATATACGGCATGTTCAACAGTCCATTTTGCTTCCATTAACCAGCCACCTTTGTTGACTACATCTAAAACATTTCTTTTCTCCTTCATGGTTCACGTAAGTCTCACCTAATTTTCACTCAAAACCCTTCCTCAACCGATCATGCAACTCAGTTAAATTTTCATTTTTATTTCCCTTACCTTTCACGTCGGTTTCATGTTATGTTCATCATAAATTCCACATTAGTTTCCTTCTTTAAACATCATCTTCTTCTTATAAATTCTTACAACCTAACATTATGATTTTTCCTTACATATATGTTTACTTCAAACAAAGATTATAACTAACATATTCTTGATCATTACATGCAAAAATCAAAGGAGAAGAATCTTAAAAACTGAGTTGGACATTACCTGTATAAAGGAACAGATCTGTCCACGTGAATTACCTCCTGTTTTGAGGGTTTTTGTGCTAGCTTCTTTGAGGTTTTGGAAGCTTAATATCCAAGGTTTATTTTTCTTCAAAGGCTTAGTTTATTTACTAAAGGTTAGGAATGATTCTAGTATGCATAAAAGGCTACATGATTGCAAGAGAACAAAGCAAGCTTTCGGTGATGATAATGGCTGGGGAGGAGTTCACGATGGGAAGAGAATTATATAGCCCAAAAATATATATTTGTTGGACTTTTTACCAGCTTCATTAAAACCCTTCTTTAATGTTTATATCTTTTCTTTTGTTTAATGCTTTTTTTTTCCTCCAACCGGCTACACTCCCTTTTCTTCATGCAGCCTACGTTTTTGACTTTCCCATCTTTTCCTTGCTTTTGTTCCTTTATTGTCATGTTATTGCTTACTCTTCGGTGCAGCAAAAATCAACACAAGTCAGTGTTATATTTTACTCAACCAAAAGAAAACGTAGAGAAGACTTTCCTTGTCTTCCTTTATTGTTTATCTTGTCTTTTATTCTCTTGTTCACACCGAAACTTCATTTAGATAGCCAATGAATTCTCCTTTTATTCCTTCATGTCGTCCCCTTACTTGACTTTCTATCCCTCTTGCATTATTGATTTCTTCATGCCGCACCATTTTCTGATTTATCCTAATCAGAATTTTCCACCATTCATTTAATTATTTATTTCATCCTTTATGTAATACTTTCCATACTTATATATATTTTATCTAGGATTAAAATTTTCTATGTGAGAAACACTATTCTTATATATTTAATTCCTCAAAATATTATCAATAATTTCTTTATTGATAATTTGTTCATATACATGTACAACTATAGTATAAGAAAATGAGATCTCACATTCTCCTCACCTTATAAGAATTTGGTCCTCCAAATTCAAGCTGGTTCATTAAACAAATGCGGGTACTTTTCTTTCATGAGGCTCTCTAGCTCCCACGTAGCTTCCTCTGTTGTGTGGTACTGCCAGAGAATCTTGACTAGTGGAATAGTTTTAGATCGAAATACCCTTTCCTTTCTGTCAAGGATCCGGATTGGCTGCTCAACATAGCTCATATCTCCTTGAATATCTAATGGTTGGTATTCAATAACATGGGAGGGATCCGGATGATACTTCCTCAACATAGAGACATGGAAGACGTTATGTATACCAGAAAGCTGTGGTGGTAAAGCTAACCGGTAAGCAACATCCCCAACTCTCTCCAATATCTCAAATGGACCAATGAAACGAGGACTTAATTTTCCTTTCTTTCCGAAGCGCATGACACCCTTGCTCGGAGATACTTTTACAAATACAGAGTCCCCAACTTGAAATTCAAGTGGCCGTCTACGTACATCAGCATAACTTTTCTGTCTACTTTGGGCAACCTTGAGTCTATCACAAATAGTCCGAACACCCTTAGCTGCCTCTTCAACGAGATCAGGGGCTAAAATCTTACGGTCACCCACTTCTTCCCAAGCTACTGGGGATCTACATTTCCTGCCATATAGAGCCTCGTATGGTGCCATTCCGATGCTGGCATGATAGCTATTATTATAGGCAAACTCTGCGAGAGGCAAGTGGTCATCCCATGAACCCTTAAAATCTAGTGCACACGCCCTCAACATGTCCTCTAAGGTCTGAATAGTTCGCTCGGACTGACCGTCTGTCTGAGGATGGTAGGCGGTGCTCAAATGTAATTGAGATCCCATGGCTTCCTGAAAATGAGTCCAAAATCGAGAGGTGAACCTGGAATCTCTATCAGAAGTGATGCTCACGGGAGCCCCATGTAATCGAGAAATCTCGCTAACATACAAGTCTGCCAATGTACTCAGTGAATCTGTGCTCTTAATGGCAAGAAAATGGGCACTCTTAGTCAATCTATCAACAATAACCCAGATCGCATCATGACCTCTCCGGGTTCTCGGTAAGCCCATAATAAAATCCATCGTAATGTGTTCCCATTTCCAGGTAGGCACCGGTAAAGACTTAAGTAGTCCTGCTGGCTTCTGGTGCTCAGCCTTTATCTGCTGATAGGTCAAACATTTGGCCACAAACTCTGCTACGTCTCGTTTCATTCCAATCCACCAATACACCTTACGCAAATCATGGTACATCTTAGTGCTGCCTGGGTGCATAGTGTAACGAGAACAATGGGACTCTTTCAAAATCCTTTGTCTTAGGGTATCATCGTTCGGAACACATATACGGCCCTTAAATCTCAATAACCCATCATCACTGACCGTAAAATCTGACTGCAATTCTTGCTCTGCTTGGCTAACCATGTCCAATAGCCTCTGATCATTTCTTTGCCCTGACCGGATCAGATCTAAGATACTTGGCTCAATTTGAAGGCTAGCCATAAACCCGACATCTACTGTTTCAACACTAACATTGAGCTCGGCAAACTGCTCCAGCAATTCCCATTCTCTAACCATCATAACAGAAACCATACTCTTTCTGCTTAGAGCATCTGCAACTACGTTCGCCTTGCCCGGATGGTACAAAATCTCGCAGTCATAATCCTTAAGAAGCTCTATCCAACGTCTCTGCCTCGTATTAAGTTCCTTTTGATCGAATAGATACTTCAAACTCTTATGGTCAGTGAAGATTTGGAACTTCTCACCATACAGATAATGCCGCCATATCTTTAGAGCAAAAACGACTGCGGCCAACTCTAAATCATGCGTAGGGTAGTTGCGCTCATGGTCTTTAAGCTGGCGTGAACCATACGCGACTACTCTACCATGTTGCATTAGCACACAACCTAGACCCTGACTGGAAGCATCACTGAATACAACGAAGCCTCCAGATCCACTCGGAATGGTTAGGATTGGTGCTGTAGTTAATCTTTGCTTAAGCTCTTGAAAACACTGCTCACACTGACTTGACCATTCAAACGGAACTCCTTTGCGTGTAAGCTTAGTCAACGGAGCTGCAATCCGAGAAAAACTTTCCACAAACCTCCGATAGTACCCTGCCAATCCCAAGAAACTCCGAATCTCAGTCACTGTCTTCGGTCTCTCCCATTGGAGTACTGCCTCAACCTTGGACGGATCAACTGACACCCCGTCCTTAGATACTATGTGGCCAAGAAAAGCTATCCGATCCAACCAAAATTCACACTTACTAAGCTTTCCATAAAGCTGCTTATCTCTGAGAGTCTGGAGCACAATCCTCAGATGCTGCTCGTGCTCCTCCCGGGACTTAGAATATATTAGAATATCATCTATAAAAACAATCACAAATTTATCCAGATACTCCCGAAACACATCATTCATCAAATTCATAAATGCGGCAGGGGCATTAGTCAAACCGAAATGCATCACCAGAAATTCGAAATGGCCATATCGGGTTCTAAAGGCCGTCTTCGGTACATCTTCCTTCCTAATTCTCAACTGATGATAGCCTGATCTCAGATCAATCTTAGAAAACACCGAAGCCCCTTTCAGTTGATCGAACAAATCATCTATTCTTGGCAGGGGGTATTTATTCTTAATTGTAGCCTTGTTTAGTAACCTATAGTCGATGCATAACCGGAGACTACCATCTTTCTTTCTCACAAACAATACCGGAGCACCCCATGGAGATACGCTTGGTCTAATAAAACCCTATGTTTTAATCAAAACTTTAGCAGATATACTCTATTTTATAACCAAACAAGCACAGATACTTGGGATGTAATCTTATCCTAACTATCGACACTGACAGTACTAGACAACCCTTGCTCTGATACCAAGAAAAACTGTCACATCCCGGAAACGTAGAAGTTTTGGGCTAAAATTTTTTTTTTTCCTTACTTCGGTTGCATTCCTGCCAGTATCTCATCACTCTTCTTCAACCATAGAAACATCATAATATTTTCATGAAATATTTTATTCACATTATATTGACTCATTCCTCAAAGTAACGTTACATTCTTACAATATTGATTACATCCCAAAAGTATTATCATATACAAATATCTGTGCCATACAGGATGTCTGGTATCAAAATATGAGTATACCTTACGTGAGTACAAAAATGGCCGGAGGAGAGATGTATCCCTCAGCCTACGTCATATGCGCAATAGGCTAGGAGATGATCACTGCAAATAATCTGGTAGAGTAGGGGGGTGAGCTTTTTGGAAAGCCCCGTAAGAAATGCATTTAAAATAGTTATAGCATCTATATATATATGCAGAAAACAATGCCATAATAATGCAATTCATACTTTCAAACATTGTATGAATTCTTTAATACATATATATATATATATATATATATATGTCAAAATTCATACTTGATCAAATATACATCTTGCTTTAAAAATTTAAATTCAAAATTAATAAAACATATCATACAGTTCATGGAGACTAGGCAGAATCATATAGCCAGTATGCGGTCATGACACTTACTTCTTCCTCCGAAGAGGGAACGGAATACCTATGGCCATGGTATGGGCTGTAGACCTGATCAGAGTCATACAGCAAACATACACCACGAAGGACCAACATACCCACAAAGGATGTAATCATACACAATGTGGGCGAGGACATGCACGACGTGGCTAAACTTATGCCACAATGTGGCAAGCATGACAGGCAGTAACATAAACTATAGGAAGGCCTGAGTCTCAAAACTTACTTACTTATGTAACTTCTTAAATCATACAATTGATATAAAATAGTAAGGACCGGGCGTGCCAGGGTCTAAGTTAGCCTGGGGTGTGCCACTCCGATACCTTTTTCGGAAAACATATACTTAAATCATACAACTGATATAAAATAGTAAGGACCGGGCGTGCCAGGGTCTAAGTTAGCCTGGGGTTTGCCACTCCGATACCTTTTCGGAAAACATATTTATTTCATGTCATACTTAAAACATTATGGAAAATATACATAGAAGTTATAAAGTTCATTTAACAAATTTAAATATCATGAAAATTAACTTCGGAATAAAATTCATACTTCAGACATTTCTTTAAAATTTGCGATGAAAGTAAGGGACACCATCACAACTTTAAATTACATCCCTTACCTCAATACACTGTAGATCAATGCCTTATGTTGCACCCATGTGCTTCCTATCTCTCCGAATTATAAACTGCAAGATAACCGTTTTACTGTAATTAATTTTTTTTTTTTTTTATAACTTATAAAAATTTTCTTTGCTTATCTAGCTACTATTTATCTCATCATTATTCATAATATTAACATTTTCTATGATTTTCTCATAGGTAAATATTTTATTTGCTTTTCTTTTCTTGTTTTGGCATCCTTAGCCTTTTTACTAACTCAACATTTCTACCAAAGATTTCATGGCCGAATGTCCTTCTTAGATGACTAAGCTTATTTAGCTTATGTCTTATATTTTCTTCCATGATATATATATATATATATATATATATATATATATATATATATATATCACTTATTCTTCATGTAAGTCAACTTAACCCCTATTAGTTCTTTTCTTTTCCTCCATTTTTCTACTACATATATCCAAACCAAGAACTCCCTTTTTGCTTTTCATTTTTCTACAATTTGTTGACCCCAAACCATGAACTTTCTTTCCCTTTTATTCACTTCACGTTGGCTACATGTAGGTTAGGAAATTTTATTCCTTTATGATGTATGTTTAATTTAACTTCATAAGTAATTCATCACATCATTTAGTCAACCTAAAGCTAACTTTCTATTTCATTTTTTTTTTTTTCTAATTCACGTTGGCTGCATGCATGGCCTTCTCTCTTTTCTGTTTTTGTGTAGTTCACGTTGGCATCCATTTGGTTCCTACTTCATGGTCATATCTAGCATGTTTTAGGTTGCCAAAAGTCTAATATTCTCACACACAAAGTCAACCAAGCTAGCTTTTCTTCTCTCTTTTATTTTTCTACATTTTCGGCTGGACTTTTAGTCACCTATTCTCACTTCCTTCTTCGGCTATACTATCAGCCATTTTATTTCTTTTTTAAGCCATTTTCTTTGACTTTGATCACCTCTTTTCTTTTCTTATTCTCCCCCCTTAGCTCACGTAATTTCCTTCAACCAACATTTATTTATTTTTCTGTTTCATTGCTGTCCAAACCGACAGCATACTCACCCTTTTCTATCTTGCATTTATGTTGGCATTTCTTTCTTTCTTTGTGTCTCTATATTATGGCTATACTTAGTACATCCTAGGCTGCCAAAATCTTCCACCATTCACACACAAAAGTCAGCCAATCCTTTGCCATTTTCTACCAATTTCGGTTGCTTCTCTCAGCCATACTTTCTTTCTTTCATATACGGCATGTTCAACAGTCCATTTTGCTTCCATTAACCAGCCACCTTTGTTGACTACATCTAAAACATTTCTTTTCTCCTTCATGGTTCACGTAAGTCTCACCTAATTTTCACTCAAAACCCTTCCTCAACCGATCATGCAACTCAGTTAAATTTTCATTTTTATTTCCCTTACCTTTCACGTCGGTTTCATGTTATGTTCATCATAAATTCCACATTAGTTTCCTTCTTTAAACATCATCTTCTTCTTATAAATTCTTACAACCTAACATTATGATTTTTCCTTACATATATGTTTACTTCAAACAAAGATTATAACTAACATATTCTTGATCATTACATGCAAAAATCAAAGGAGAAGAATCTTAAAAACTGAGTTGGACATTACCTGTATAAAGGAACAGATCTGTCCACGTGAATTACCTCCTGTTTTGAGGGTTTTTGTGCTAGCTTCTTTGAGGTTTTGGAAGCTTAATATCCAAGGTTTATTTTTCTTCAAAGGCTTAGTTTATTTACTAAAGGTTAGGAATGATTCTAGTATGCATAAAAGGCTACATGATTGCAAGAGAACAAAGCAAGCTTTCGGTGATGATAATGGCTGGGGAGGAGTTCACGATGGGAAGAGAATTATATAGCCCAAAAATATATATTTGTTGGACTTTTTACCAGCTTCATTAAAACCCTTCTTTAATGTTTATATCTTTTCTTTTGTTTAATGCTTTTTTTTTCCTCCAACCGGCTACACTCCCTTTTCTTCATGCAGCCTACGTTTTTGACTTTCCCATCTTTTCCTTGCTTTTGTTCCTTTATTGTCATGTTATTGCTTACTCTTCGGTGCAGCAAAAATCAACACAAGTCAGTGTTATATTTTACTCAACCAAAAGAAAACGTAGAGAAGACTTTCCTTGTCTTCCTTTATTGTTTATCTTGTCTTTTATTCTCTTGTTCACACCGAAACTTCATTTAGATAGCCAATGAATTCTCCTTTTATTCCTTCATGTCGTCCCCTTACTTGACTTTCTATCCCTCTTGCATTATTGATTTCTTCATGCCGCACCATTTTCTGATTTATCCTAATCAGAATTTTCCACCATTCATTTAATTATTTATTTCATCCTTTATGTAATACTTTCCATACTTATATATATTTTATCTAGGATTAAAATTTTCTATGTGAGAAACACTATTCTTATATATTTAATTCCTCAAAATATTATCAATAATTTCTTTATTGATAATTTGTTCATATACATGTACAACTATAGTATAAGAAAATGAGATCTCACATTCTCCTCACCTTATAAGAATTTGGTCCTCCAAATTCAAGCTGGTTCATTAAACAAATGCGGGTACTTTTCTTTCATGAGGCTCTCTAGCTCCCACGTAGCTTCCTCTGTTGTGTGGTACTGCCAGAGAATCTTGACTAGTGGAATAGTTTTAGATCGAAATACCCTTTCCTTTCTGTCAAGGATCCGGATTGGCTGCTCAACATAGCTCATATCTCCTTGAATATCTAATGGTTGGTATTCAATAACATGGGAGGGATCCGGATGATACTTCCTCAACATAGAGACATGGAAGACGTTATGTATACCAGAAAGCTGTGGTGGTAAAGCTAACCGGTAAGCAACATCCCCAACTCTCTCCAATATCTCAAATGGACCAATGAAACGAGGACTTAATTTTCCTTTCTTTCCGAAGCGCATGACACCCTTGCTCGGAGATACTTTTACAAATACAGAGTCCCCAACTTGAAATTCAAGTGGCCGTCTACGTACATCAGCATAACTTTTCTGTCTACTTTGGGCAACCTTGAGTCTATCACAAATAGTCCGAACACCCTTAGCTGCCTCTTCAACGAGATCAGGGGCTAAAATCTTACGGTCACCCACTTCTTCCCAAGCTACTGGGGATCTACATTTCCTGCCATATAGAGCCTCGTATGGTGCCATTCCGATGCTGGCATGATAGCTATTATTATAGGCAAACTCTGCGAGAGGCAAGTGGTCATCCCATGAACCCTTAAAATCTAGTGCACACGCCCTCAACATGTCCTCTAAGGTCTGAATAGTTCGCTCGGACTGACCGTCTGTCTGAGGATGGTAGGCGGTGCTCAAATGTAATTGAGATCCCATGGCTTCCTGAAAATGAGTCCAAAATCGAGAGGTGAACCTGGAATCTCTATCAGAAGTGATGCTCACGGGAGCCCCATGTAATCGAGAAATCTCGCTAACATACAAGTCTGCCAATGTACTCAGTGAATCTGTGCTCTTAATGGCAAGAAAATGGGCACTCTTAGTCAATCTATCAACAATAACCCAGATCGCATCATGACCTCTCCGGGTTCTCGGTAAGCCCATAATAAAATCCATCGTAATGTGTTCCCATTTCCAGGTAGGCACCGGTAAAGACTTAAGTAGTCCTGCTGGCTTCTGGTGCTCAGCCTTTATCTGCTGATAGGTCAAACATTTGGCCACAAACTCTGCTACGTCTCGTTTCATTCCAATCCACCAATACACCTTACGCAAATCATGGTACATCTTAGTGCTGCCTGGGTGCATAGTGTAACGAGAACAATGGGACTCTTTCAAAATCCTTTGTCTTAGGGTATCATCGTTCGGAACACATATACGGCCCTTAAATCTCAATAACCCATCATCACTGACCGTAAAATCTGACTGCAATTCTTGCTCTGCTTGGCTAACCATGTCCAATAGCCTCTGATCATTTCTTTGCCCTGACCGGATCAGATCTAAGATACTTGGCTCAATTTGAAGGCTAGCCATAAACCCGACATCTACTGTTTCAACACTAACATTGAGCTCGGCAAACTGCTCCAGCAATTCCCATTCTCTAACCATCATAACAGAAACCATACTCTTTCTGCTTAGAGCATCTGCAACTACGTTCGCCTTGCCCGGATGGTACAAAATCTCGCAGTCATAATCCTTAAGAAGCTCTATCCAACGTCTCTGCCTCGTATTAAGTTCCTTTTGATCGAATAGATACTTCAAACTCTTATGGTCAGTGAAGATTTGGAACTTCTCACCATACAGATAATGCCGCCATATCTTTAGAGCAAAAACGACTGCGGCCAACTCTAAATCATGCGTAGGGTAGTTGCGCTCATGGTCTTTAAGCTGGCGTGAACCATACGCGACTACTCTACCATGTTGCATTAGCACACAACCTAGACCCTGACTGGAAGCATCACTGAATACAACGAAGCCTCCAGATCCACTCGGAATGGTTAGGATTGGTGCTGTAGTTAATCTTTGCTTAAGCTCTTGAAAACACTGCTCACACTGACTTGACCATTCAAACGGAACTCCTTTGCGTGTAAGCTTAGTCAACGGAGCTGCAATCCGAGAAAAACTTTCCACAAACCTCCGATAGTACCCTGCCAATCCCAAGAAACTCCGAATCTCAGTCACTGTCTTCGGTCTCTCCCATTGGAGTACTGCCTCAACCTTGGACGGATCAACTGACACCCCGTCCTTAGATACTATGTGGCCAAGAAAAGCTATCCGATCCAACCAAAATTCACACTTACTAAGCTTTCCATAAAGCTGCTTATCTCTGAGAGTCTGGAGCACAATCCTCAGATGCTGCTCGTGCTCCTCCCGGGACTTAGAATATATTAGAATATCATCTATAAAAACAATCACAAATTTATCCAGATACTCCCGAAACACATCATTCATCAAATTCATAAATGCGGCAGGGGCATTAGTCAAACCGAAAGCATCACCAGAAATTCGAAATGGCCATATCGGGTTCTAAAGGCCGTCTTCGGTACATCTTCCTTCCTAATTCTCAACTGATGATAGCCTGATCTCAGATCAATCTTAGAAAACACCGAAGCCCCTTTCAGTTGATCGAACAAATCATCTATTCTTGGCAGGGGGTATTTATTCTTAATTGTAGCCTTGTTTAGTAACCTATAGTCGATGCATAACCGGAGACTACCATCTTTCTTTCTCACAAACAATACCGGAGCACCCCATGGAGATACGCTTGGTCTAATAAAACCCTATGTTTTAATCAAAACTTTAGCAGATATACTCTATTTTATAACCAAACAAGCACAGATACTTGGGATGTAATCTTATCCTAACTATCGACACTGACAGTACTAGACAACCCTTGCTCTGATACCAAGAAAAACTGTCACATCCCGGAAACGTAGAAGTTTTGGGCTAAAATTTTTTTTTTTCCTTACTTCGGTTGCATTCCTGCCAGTATCTCATCACTCTTCTTCAACCATAGAAACATCATAATATTTTCATGAAATATTTTATTCACATTATATTGACTCATTCCTCAAAGTAACGTTACATTCTTACAATATTGATTACATCCCAAAAGTATTATCATATACAAATATCTGTGCCATACAGGATGTCTGGTATCAAAATATGAGTATACCTTACGTGAGTACAAAAATGGCCGGAGGAGAGATGTATCCCTCAGCCTACGTCATATGCGCAATAGGCTAGGAGATGATCACTGCAAATAATCTGGTAGAGTAGGGGGGTGAGCTTTTTGGAAAGCCCCGTAAGAAATGCATTTAAAATAGTTATAGCATCTATATATATATGCAGAAAACAATGCCATAATAATGCAATTCATACTTTCAAACATTGTATGAATTCTTTAATACATATATATATATATATGTCAAAATTCATACTTGATCAAATATACATCTTGCTTTAAAAATTTAAATTCAAAATTAATAAAACATATCATACAGTTCATGGAGACTAGGCAGAATCATATAGCCAGTATGCGGTCATGACACTTACTTCTTCCTCCGAAGAGGGAACGGAATACCTATGGCCATGGTATGGGCTGTAGACCTGATCAGAGTCATACAGCAAACATACACCACGAAGGACCAACATACCCACAAAGGATGTAATCATACACAATGTGGGCGAGGACATGCACGACGTGGCTAAACTTATGCCACAATGTGGCAAGCATGACAGGCAGTAACATAAACTATAGGAAGGCCTGAGTCTCAAAACTTACTTACTTATGTAACTTCTTAAATCATACAATTGATATAAAATAGTAAGGACCGGGCGTGCCAGGGTCTAAGTTAGCCTGGGGTGTGCCACTCCGATACCTTTTTCGGAAAACATATACTTAAATCATACAACTGATATAAAATAGTAAGGACCGGGCGTGCCAGGGTCTAAGTTAGCCTGGGGTTTGCCACTCCGATACCTTTTCGGAAAACATATTTATTTCATGTCATACTTAAAACATTATGGAAAATATACATAGAAGTTATAAAGTTCATTTAACAAATTTAAATATCATGAAAATTAACTTCGGAATAAAATTCATACTTCAGACATTTCTTTAAAATTTGCGATGAAAGTAAGGGACACCATCACAACTTTAAATTACATCCCTTACCTCAATACACTGTAGATCAATGCCTTATGTTGCACCCATGTGCTTCCTATCTCTCCGAATTATAAACTGCAAGATAACCGTTTTACTGTAATTAATTTTTTTTTTTTTTATAACTTATAAAAATTTTCTTTGCTTATCTAGCTACTATTTATCTCATCATTATTCATAATATTAACATTTTCTATGATTTTCTCATAGGTAAATATTTTATTTGCTTTTCTTTTCTTGTTTTGGCATCCTTAGCCTTTTTACTAACTCAACATTTCTACCAAAGATTTCATGGCCGAATGTCCTTCTTAGATGACTAAGCTTATTTAGCTTATGTCTTATATTTTCTTCCATGATATATATATATATATATATATATATATATATATATATATATCACTTATTCTTCATGTAAGTCAACTTAACCCCTATTAGTTCTTTTCTTTTCCTCCATTTTTCTACTACATATATCCAAACCAAGAACTCCCTTTTTGCTTTTCATTTTTCTACAATTTGTTGACCCCAAACCATGAACTTTCTTTCCCTTTTATTCACTTCACGTTGGCTACATGTAGGTTAGGAAATTTTATTCCTTTATGATGTATGTTTAATTTAACTTCATAAGTAATTCATCACATCATTTAGTCAACCTAAAGCTAACTTTCTATTTCATTTTTTTTTTTTTCTAATTCACGTTGGCTGCATGCATGGCCTTCTCTCTTTTCTGTTTTTGTGTAGTTCACGTTGGCATCCATTTGGTTCCTACTTCATGGTCATATCTAGCATGTTTTAGGTTGCCAAAAGTCTAATATTCTCACACACAAAGTCAACCAAGCTAGCTTTTCTTCTCTCTTTTATTTTTCTACATTTTCGGCTGGACTTTTAGTCACCTATTCTCACTTCCTTCTTCGGCTATACTATCAGCCATTTTATTTCTTTTTTAAGCCATTTTCTTTGACTTTGATCACCTCTTTTCTTTTCTTATTCTCCCCCCTTAGCTCACGTAATTTCCTTCAACCAACATTTATTTATTTTTCTGTTTCATTGCTGTCCAAACCGACAGCATACTCACCCTTTTCTATCTTGCATTTATGTTGGCATTTCTTTCTTTCTTTGTGTCTCTATATTATGGCTATACTTAGTACATCCTAGGCTGCCAAAATCTTCCACCATTCACACACAAAAGTCAGCCAATCCTTTGCCATTTTCTACCAATTTCGGTTGCTTCTCTCAGCCATACTTTCTTTCTTTCATATACGGCATGTTCAACAGTCCATTTTGCTTCCATTAACCAGCCACCTTTGTTGACTACATCTAAAACATTTCTTTTCTCCTTCATGGTTCACGTAAGTCTCACCTAATTTTCACTCAAAACCCTTCCTCAACCGATCATGCAACTCAGTTAAATTTTCATTTTTATTTCCCTTACCTTTCACGTCGGTTTCATGTTATGTTCATCATAAATTCCACATTAGTTTCCTTCTTTAAACATCATCTTCTTCTTATAAATTCTTACAACCTAACATTATGATTTTTCCTTACATATATGTTTACTTCAAACAAAGATTATAACTAACATATTCTTGATCATTACATGCAAAAATCAAAGGAGAAGAATCTTAAAAACTGAGTTGGACATTACCTGTATAAAGGAACAGATCTGTCCACGTGAATTACCTCCTGTTTTGAGGGTTTTTGTGCTAGCTTCTTTGAGGTTTTGGAAGCTTAATATCCAAGGTTTATTTTTCTTCAAAGGCTTAGTTTATTTACTAAAGGTTAGGAATGATTCTAGTATGCATAAAAGGCTACATGATTGCAAGAGAACAAAGCAAGCTTTCGGTGATGATAATGGCTGGGGAGGAGTTCACGATGGGAAGAGAATTATATAGCCCAAAAATATATATTTGTTGGACTTTTTACCAGCTTCATTAAAACCCTTCTTTAATGTTTATATCTTTTCTTTTGTTTAATGCTTTTTTTTTCCTCCAACCGGCTACACTCCCTTTTCTTCATGCAGCCTACGTTTTTGACTTTCCCATCTTTTCCTTGCTTTTGTTCCTTTATTGTCATGTTATTGCTTACTCTTCGGTGCAGCAAAAATCAACACAAGTCAGTGTTATATTTTACTCAACCAAAAGAAAACGTAGAGAAGACTTTCCTTGTCTTCCTTTATTGTTTATCTTGTCTTTTATTCTCTTGTTCACACCGAAACTTCATTTAGATAGCCAATGAATTCTCCTTTTATTCCTTCATGTCGTCCCCTTACTTGACTTTCTATCCCTCTTGCATTATTGATTTCTTCATGCCGCACCATTTTCTGATTTATCCTAATCAGAATTTTCCACCATTCATTTAATTATTTATTTCATCCTTTATGTAATACTTTCCATACTTATATATATTTTATCTAGGATTAAAATTTTCTATGTGAGAAACACTATTCTTATATATTTAATTCCTCAAAATATTATCAATAATTTCTTTATTGATAATTTGTTCATATACATGTACAACTATAGTATAAGAAAATGAGATCTCACATGGTGAGTATAGAAGGAGAAGAAGACATGATTGCAACCGTTACTACAAGTGCCCCATACATAGAAGTTGCTAAAGATGCGGTGGAATGCTCTTTTAGATCTTTAGAACTTGTTAATGCTACATTTGTGGGAGAAGGGATGAAAATACCCGTACCACATTTGTCAAAAGCCACCAAGCTCGGGATCCAACAAACAATGGGAAAGGGATGTCATGTTGGAGCAGGTTTAGGAAAGGAGTTACAAGGAATTAAGAGAGCAGTGTCTGTTACTCCTAAGATGGATAGGTTTGGGTTAGGATATAAACCCACTGGACTTGAAAAGAAAAAGTTCATAGAAAGGAAGAAGAAAAGCAAGTTGGCTAATTTTATGGGGCACGAAATAGAGTTTGAACCAATGGGTTTCCCTCCTCTATATGAGTCTTTTTATTCGGCAGGATACATCTACAATAGCTCTGCAAAAGTTGAAGAAGGCGGGTCTATCCCAGCAATGGCTAGAGCTTTCACAGATCTCTCTATCAATATGGTGGGAATAGAGGAATTTCTAGAAGAGATGGATAGTTCCGGAATTCGTCCTTGTCCTCCCGACTACAAATTGGAGAATTCGCATGCTGTTGAGCTCCCCGTCGTTTTCAAATCATGTTCCATGTAATGCAATAAACTTATCCAAGTGCCTTTGCCCAAAGGCATTAGGGTCTTTTATGTATGGGCTTTTATTTAGTCTTTATCATTCAATAAATGACAAGCATGATGCATTTTATCCATTCATCCGTGTTGTTTCTTTTCGTTCATTTCTATACCTTCTCCATATCAATCCCATTTTAATTATCTTCAGGTATCCCAATAATGAAAATGAAGACCTTCTCAACAATAATCCAGAACTTAATTTTGAAAAAACTGTTTGTGTTGGTGAACTTAATGATGAAGGAGATGTGGATGATTATGCTTTACCTCAAGATTTGCTAAGACTAGTACAGCAAGAAGAGAAACAAATTATGCCCAATCGAGAACCAATAGAAGTCATAAACTTGGGGAATGAAGAAATAAAGAAAGAAGTTAAAGTTGGGACCTCTCTCTCCTTGCCAAATAAACAACGATTAATAAGCTTGCTCCGCGAATATACAGATGTGTTTGCTTGGTCGTACCAGGACATGCCAGGTTTGAATACTGATATTGTAGTGCATAGATTACCTTTGAAGCCAGGTTGCCAACCGGTTCAGCAAAAATTGAGGAGGATGAAACCAGAAATGTTGTTGAAAATAAAAGAGGAGGTAAAAAAGCAATTCGATGCCGGGTTCCTAGAAGTGGCAAAGTACCCTGAATGGGTAGCAAATATAGTCCCAGTACCTAAAAAGGATGGAAAGGTGAGAATGTGTGTTGATTATCGGGATTTGAATAGAGCTAGCCCTAAAGACAATTTCCCGTTGCCACATATTGATACTCTAGTTGATAATACGGCTAGGCATTCATTATTCTCCTTCATGGATGGCTTTTCGGGATATAACCAAATCAAGATGGCACCAGAAGACATGGAAAAGACCACTTTTGTGACAATGTGGGGAACTTTTTGTTACAAAGTAATGCCATTTGGCTTAAAAAATGCTGGGGCAACCTATCAAAGGGCCATGGTAACTTTATTTCATGATATGATGCATAAGGAGATCGAGATTTATGTAGATGATATGATCGCTAAATCGAGAAGAGCAGAGGACCATGTCGACAATTTAAAAAAGCTCTTTGAAAGATTAAGAAAGTTTCAACTTAAGCTCAACCCGGCTAAATGCACATTCGGGGCTACATCAGGAAAATTATTAGGTTTTGTTGTTAGTGAAAGAGGGATTGACGAGGATCCGGATAAAATCAAGGCTATCCAAGACTTACCGCCACCGCGTACTCAGAAGGAAGTAAGGGGTTTTCTCGGACGATTGAATTATATCTCCCGTTTTATATCTCATCTCACTGCTAAATGTGATCCAATTTTCAAGCTTCTACGGAAACATGACTCAGGAGAGTGGGATGAAAATTGTCAACTAGCATTTGATAAAGTGAAAAAATACCTTTCGAATCCACCAGTTCTAGTTCCTCCTACTCCAGGAAAGTCGCTTATTCTGTATCTTGTAGTTCATGAGCACTCGATATGTTGTGTATTGGGGCAATACGACGGAGCAAGCAAGAAAGAGCGTGCAATCTACTACTTGAGCAAGAAATTCACGGATTGTGAATCCAAGTATTCCTCACTAGAAAAAATGTGTTGTGCACTAGCCTGGACTGCCCAGAGACTTCGGCATTATATGTTGTATCACACTACTTGGTTGATTGCGAAGTTGGATCCCATTAAGTACATTTTTGAAAAGCCTTCATTGTCAGGGAGGTTAGCAAGATGGCAGGTATTACTCTCTGAATATGATATTGTCTATGTAAGTCAAAAGGCCATCAAGGGGAGTGCGATAGCTGAATTCTTGGCAGATCGAGTTGCAGAAGAATATGAGCCTATGAGGTTCGACTTCCCGGACGAGGATTTGATGACTATCCTCAAGATTGATGAAGAGTTAGTAGGAGATAAGGCATGGAAGTTGTACTTTGACGGAGCATC
This sequence comes from Heritiera littoralis, assembly GCA_031772115.1. Lineage (NCBI taxonomy): Eukaryota > Viridiplantae > Streptophyta > Magnoliopsida > Malvales > Malvaceae > Heritiera > Heritiera littoralis. Next base: position 1,245,953 of record JAPDPK010000135.1, on the reverse strand, counting down.
AAATATTCTGGGGCATGGTATTGGTGCAATCTTAATATCTCCAAAAGGGGATCATTATCCACTCACTGCAAGATTGGATTTCAATTGTACCAATAATATGGCTGAATATGAAGCATGTATCATGGGACTACAATCAGCCATTGAAAAGAAAATTAAGGTGTTAGAAGTATACGGAGATTCTGCATTGGTAATTTACCAATTGCGAGGGGAATGGGAGACAAGAGACTCAAAAATGGTCTTGTATCGTGAGTTCATCATCGACTTGATCAAACAATTTGAAAAGGTTTCTTTTGACCATTTGCCTCGAGAAGAAAATCAAATGACAGATGCTTTGGCAACATTGGCAGCCATGTTCAAAGTAAATGCAAATACTGAAGTTCAGCTCATTAAGATGAGTGTACGTGGTTCCCCAGCTCATTGCTTAAATATGGAGGAAGAAATTGATGATAAGCCTTGGTTTCATGATATTCTACAATATGTCAAGAACCAACAATATCCTAAGCAAGTCACGGAGAACGATAAGAGGACCATAAGAAGATTGGCGATGGAATTCTTTCTCGATGGTGATATCCTGTATAAGAAAAGGAGGGACCAGGTTTTGTTAAGGTGTGTGGATGCTATGCAAGCTAGAAATATCCTTGAGGAGGTTCACGAAGGAAGTTGTGGGACTCATGCGAATGGGCATATGATGGCTAGAAAAATCATGAGAGCAGGCTATTATTGGATGACTATGGAGAGTGATTGCATTAAATATGCTCAAAGATGTCACAAGTGTCAAATATATGGGGATAAAATACACGTCCCTCCAACATCTTTGCACGTCATGACAGCTCCTTGGCCTTTCTCAATGTGGGGAATGGATGTAATTGGGCCAATCACTCCAAAAGCGTCGAATGGACATCGTTTTATCCTAGTAATGATTGATTACTTTACAAAGTGGGTGGAAGCTGCATCATTTGCTAGTGTGACGAAGTCAGTGGTGTGCAAGTTCATTAAGAAAGAAGTCATATGCAGATTTGGATTCCCTGAGAGGATTATTTCAGACAATGCTATGAATTTTAATAACAAGGTGATAGAGGAGGCTTGTGAGCAATTCAAAATCAAACATCATAATTCGGTGCCATATCGCCCGAAAATGAATGGGGCCGTAGAAGCTGCAAATAAGAATATCAAGAAGATTATTCAAAAAATGACAGACACCTATAAGGACTGGCATGAGAAACTTCCTTTTGCTTTGCATGCTTATCGGACTTCAATGCGTACATCCACCGGAGCCACTCCGTTCTTGTTGGTATATGGAATGGAAGCCGTTTTGCCTATTGAGGTTGAGATTCCTTCCTTACGGGTATTGCTGGAGGTAGAATTGGAAGAAGCAGAATGGATCTGTGCTCGATATGAACAGCTGAATTTGATTGAGGAAAAGAGGCTTAAAGCGCTTTGTCATGGCCAATTATATCAAAGGAGAATGATGAGAGCATATGACAAAAAGGTCCGCCCTAGACAATTTCGGGAGGGGGAATTAGTTTTGAAAAGGATTCCATCTAATCAGCATGATCCTCGAGGAAAATGGGCACCAAATTGGGAAGGCCCGTATGTGGTGAAGAAGGCCTTTTCAGGGGGAGCATTGATTTTGACGGAGATGGATGGGTATGAGTTACAAAACCCAGTCAATGGTGATGTGGTGAAAAAGTATTATGCTTGAAATTGGATTTAAGTTGAAAACCTGAAAAAGGTGGCTTAGATTCAAAAAAAAAAGGGGGTCTAAGTTGAAAACCTGAAAAAGCGACTTAGATTCAAAAAAAAAAAGGGTCTAAGTTGAAAACCTGAAAAAGGCGGCTTAGATTCAAAAAAAAAAAGAGAGAAAAGTTGGGGTTTAAGTTGAAAACCTGAAAAGGCAGCTTAAACCCATAGGAGGTATCTAAGTCGAAAACTCGAGAGGGCGGCCTAGATAAAAAGGGGCATCAGTGTTGCAAGTCTAAAGGGGTTAAAGATGATAGGAAACATCTCCCACACATTGGGGTCATCAATCAATGGTTCATACAATAAGGATTCTGGATTATTCGATAGAGAAAGTCCAAATTTTTTCTTATAAGGGAACTTTTGCCACCATACAATTTTTTATTTTTTATTGTCCCTTCTTCGTGAATTCTTAGATATTTTGAGACAAAGCCAAATTGTTCTTCATTGAAATTACCTTGTACATGGACTTGTTTGCCTTACATTCATAATAAATGTATCTTGCTTGGCAATTTTGAATGATTTTGATTCAATAAATAATCCCAAATATAAAAGTAGTTTGCATTGCTATGTAAAATGGGAATATGAGGGTTTAAACCCAACTCTGCGGGCATATAGACCAGAAGTACAGAAATCATACAAGGAGGCGTTGCTTTAAAAAAAAAAAACAAAAAGAGGGAGTCCGATATCTCGTAAGCTCAAAGTTTTGTAGTTTGATTCGAGCATCCAGGGTGATGATGAAATATGCGTTTACAGCCAAATGCGTACCCGCAAATTAGGTCACTTGTTATGATTTGCATTCACGTTCATGAATATTGCATCTGCAATTATGCCCTCTGCATTTATATCTTTGATGTGTAACCTACGATTCGGAAAATCTAAACCTTCCATCCTTGGTATGGAGTCAAGGTCTTGTGTTTCAAAATCGAATTCACATTTTTAAAGTGGATCGAGCCTTGGTAGGGAGTTAAGGTATTACGTTTTAAAGTCGAATTCACTTTTTTTTTTTAAAGTGGATCGAGCCTTGGTAAGGAGTCAAGGTATTATGTTTTAAAGTCGAATTCACTTTTTCACAGTGGATCGAGCCTTGGTATGGAGTCAAGGTATCATGTGTTTCAAAATCGAATTCATTTCTCTAAAATGGATCGAGCCTTGGTATGGAGTCAAGGTATCATGTGTTTCAAAATCGAATTCATTTCTCTAAAATGAATCGAGCCTTGGTAGGGAGTCAAGGTATTATATTTTAAAGTCGAATTCACTTTTTCACAGTGGATCGAGCCTTGGTATGGAGTCAAGGTATCATGTGTTTCAAAATCGAATTCATTTCTCTAAAATGGATTGAGCCTTGGTATGGAGTCAAGGTATCATGTGTTTCAAAATCGAATTCATTTCTCTAAAATGGATCGAGCCTTGGTAGGGACTCAAGATATTATGTGTTTCAAATCGAATCCATTGTTCTCATGGGTCGAGCCTTGGTATGGAGTCAAGGTATTATTTTCGAGAATCAAAATTGAATTTTCCCAAAAATAAATAAAAAAGAGGTTCGGACAAAATTGTTGTCTATAGTCTTTGCCCAATTCCTGATTCTCAGCAAGGTGCAAAGAGGGGCAGCTGTAAACACCGAATTTTGTCCGAGCAAAAAAAAAAACAAATAAAGAAAATAAAAAAATATAAAATAAAAAATAAAAAATAAAAAATAATAAAAATAATGATAAAAAATGTCAATGCTGTTCCATGCAATTCCATGCACATCATGCAATCTTCTCTTAAAGAATTAAATCAAAATGTTAACCAAAAGGGATTTGTTGCCAAGAAGAAAATAGAAGAAAGAATCAAGGAAATGATCAAGGAATTAAAGTTAATTACCAAAAATAAAAATAATGAAAAGGAAACAAATAATAAAAAGAAGGAAAGGTCAAATGGAAATAAATAATAAAATCCCATGATTGTGGGATTGATAAATTGATTTTTTTTCTTTTTTTTTTTTCATTTAAAAGGGATGTGTCGGCTAGGTTTTGAGGGGAGGATTTTTACAAGAGAAAAGAAGAAAAAACCCAAGAAGAAAAAACCTAGAGAAAACCTAAAGAAAAGACCCGAAAAAAAAAAGAAAAGCTAGAAAAAGGAGAAAACCCTACTGCCTCAGGGGGATGGTGGCTGTCTTCCCCTCCCTTAGCCGAACCCATTGCTGACCACCATCATCACAGTCATCATCCTCACCAGAGCCACCAACATTATCATCTCTTCTCTACCTGCTGCCACCATCCACGCCACCATCATCTGCAGCACATTGCTCCAGCACAGTCCCACCTGCACAGTTCATCCCTGTTCGTGAAGCCCATGCTTGTAGCTCCACCACTGCCATCTCTCACTACTCCACGATACCGCTGCCATGACGTGTTTCTGTCCATTATGCAGCAAGCCACAACATCTTCACTGCACCTCTGTACATCGTCATCCTTTGTTTCTTTGCTACACCGTCTTCCTGATCTGGCCTCATCACAGCTTCACCGTTCCCTACATCAAAGCCACTGCCCGCGTCTGCCACCACCCCCTGTTCTGTTGTGTGCACCAGCCCCTGCTAGTCCTGGTCTACTCGCACCCCTCTTCACTGCACCGCTCCACACCCAGCATCATCACACTGCTTCACCGTAAGCCACCATCATCATCTTCAAGCCCTGTCCTCATCTCTAAACCAGATCACCTTCAAGCATCCATCCTACATCTATTCTTCAATGCACCACCACCTTCTCACCCCACCATCATCTGTTGCCATTCCTACTGCTGTTACTCGGGACTGTCCACTGCTGCCGCACCTATTGCACACCTATATCGGCTACTGGCATCATCCATCCTGCTTCACTGCCTTGCGTGCTGCGTCTTCTTCCTTGCACTTCACCATCGTTGCTTGCTGCATCGCCCCAAGCCACTCTCGCACTGCTGCACGTTGTTGTTGCACCACCTATCTCTGCTAGCACTCCTCTCCACTGCACCATTCTCGCGTGAAGACCCTGCTCGGTTTTGTTCCTGCCCAACGTCACTTCTGCAAAGCCAGGGAGGTTGCAACCTGCGTGGAGAAAAAGATAAAGAGACTGAAAATAGGTCATCTTGCCAAGGTATATTCCTTGTCTCATGCTTTGTAAATTCTGTTTGATGCAATAATAGTGATGAATAAAAGGAAAACGTAAATAACAAAAGTTGACAAGTTTATATATATATTTTACTTACATGCATCATTGTTTGTACGTATCCATGCACTTAGCTTTAGGATGGATAAAAGAATCTATATAAAAATATATTTCTTTTGAAAAGAGATTGAAAAAAAAAGGAAGAGTTGTCTTGTAAGTATGTTAAAAATTTCACATACGTAATTTTTTTGTTGTTAAGAGAGTTTTTTTTTTTTTAAAAAGTAACAAATAAAGCAATAAAAAATAATAAAACAAATAAATAAAAGATAAATACAAATAATAAATTTGGATTTCCGATGATAAGATTTTGAAGAAATCACAAGTAGTGATTCTTCGATAATCTTTAGGATCGAGAAAATTCATTAGATGTTACCAGCGTATTGGAATATCTAATTTGTTTACCTCGACATCAAAGTTCTTTATAAATATAAAAAAAATAACAAAATAAATAAAAAGGGGTAAAAAGTAAATAAATATAAACTTAAAATAAATAAATTTAAATATAAATTTTTAATAATAAATTTTAAATTTCCGATGATAAGATGTCGAAGAAATCACAAGTAGTGATTCTTTGATAATCTTTAGGGTCGAGATAAAATCTTTAATGTCACCAGCGTATTGGGACATTTAAATAATTTTATTCCGATATAAAGAAAATATTAATAAGATTTCTTAGCATAAAAAATAAATATAAAGATGGTAATAAAAATAATAACATAAAAATAAGTAAATATGAGAAAATAGTAAGCGAATAGAAATTAAAAAAAAAGGCTTTTAAATAGGTAAAAATTTAGGAATTAAAATAAATAAATAAATACACATCTTAAATATAAAAGGATCCCCGATGATAGGATTTTTTAGAAATCATAAGTAGTGATTCTTTGATAATCCTTAGGGTCGAAATAAAATACTTGAACATTATCAGCGTATTGGGGTATTCAAGTAATTTTAGTTCGATGCTGAGATTTCTAATATAATCAACTTATATGAAATAAATTAACAAATAAATAAATATTCTAAACAAACAAATAAACAAGACTTCAAAATAAAGAGTAAAACAAATTAAAAATAAAAAAGATATAAATAATGTCCGATGATGAGATGTTACGGAATTCACAAGTAATGATTCCTAACTGATCTCTAGGTGAGAGAAATATGCTAAATATTACCAGCGTATTGGAATATTTAGTATGATTTTTCAATAAAAACAAGATTTTATAAATATAAATAAATTACAAAATAATAATATAAGTATAAATGAATTAAAAAATAATAAAATGAAACAATGGATTTCTCATGTGCATCATCTGTATTTTGATTGCATCATTTGCATCCATGAAATTTCAAAATAAGTGTGAATCTCCCAATGATGGGATTCTATAGAAATCGCAAGTAGCGATTCTTAAGAAATCTCTAGGTGAGGGAATTATCCGAAATGCTACCAAAAGTATTGGGGTACTTCGGAATAATTTTCAATACAAAAGATTTTCACTTATTACAAATAAAAAAAATTTAAATATTTCAAAATAGAATAAATAAAAAAATGATTTCGAAATAAATAAAGTTCTTTTAAATATTTAATTAAGACCATTTTATTAAGATCAAAAGATAAGACATGATTAAGTGGTATCATTCTTTAAAGGGCGTTGTGGGGGTGCTAATCCTTCCCCACGCGTAACCGAACTCCCGAACCCAAACTTTGTTTTCGCAGACCAAAAATTATTTTTTTTGATAAAACTTAATTAATTTTAAGATTTTATTAAAAAGATAAATAATCTTATGTGACCAATCACACCTAGCAAAAAAAGATTGGTGGCGACTCCCTTTTTGTGTCTTTTTCAAAATCGTCTAGCGATCGAGTCCCGGACGAAAATCGTTACGACATTTATAATTATATATATGTAATATATACTAATTATATATTTTTAAAATCTACACTTATTATATATATAGTTTATATGTATTAAAACATATAAATAATTTATATTTGCTATATATATGTACATAAAATACTTATAGCATATATTTTCCTATTTTATTATTTATTAATATATATTTTAATTCAACATAATATTTATTGTTTATACATATATACTTATATATTTGTACATATATATATATATAATGATATATATGTATATTCATACGCGTATTTTTATTTCCTTCAATTTTGATTCCTTAATACCAAAATAAATTTCGTAATTATTAATTTTCCAATTTATCAATGGATCAAATATCATACTTCAAATATTTGATCTAATAATAAATTTATTTATTTATTCTCACTTTATCTATTAACCTCAGAAATTAAATTTACAGAATCCATAATTTCAAAAACAGAAGAAATCTCGGTTATCACAATAATATATAATATAATATATGATATCAAATAATCTTTAATATTATACTTATTGCATTTATAATAATAAATATATAAAAAAATTATATAATTTCAATATTTGTTTGAAACTTTGAATTTGATATTTTTTGCAACACATTAAAGTATTTTTAGTAAAATTAAATTTAAACTATATTTTCCTAAAGTTTCAAGTATAGAAAGATATTAAATTTATATTAAAAAAACCTAATCTTAAAATTAAAATTCAAGTTTTTAATATTAGAAAAAGTTAAGTAATTAAATTAAACAATACAAGTACAATTTTTTTATAAGCTTGGGCATCATCAAAAGAGAAAATTATAAATTAAGCTAGTGGTGATTTTATTTTTAGCCTCAAAACAAAAGACATTAATAAATCAAGTTAGTAGTAATTAATTATTTATTATATTATAATAATCTTATACATGAATAAACCAATTTGGTATCTTATAATAATGATTTGTATATTATATTATAATAATCTTTTAAGAATAAATTATGTAATCTCTTAGTGTGTAAGTATTATTTTGATAGAATTAAGTATTTATTAAAAATAATTTATTTATGATCTATTAAATGTAAAATTAAACTGTGGACAAAAATAATAATTCTAATAGTAAATTAAAATGTAATTTAATAATATATTAGAGTAGTACTACTGTGTAAGTGATAATTTTAATAAAATTTATTTTTTATACTTTATTAATATTATTATTAATTATATTTAAATAACTAGCATTATATTAAGTAATTTAGTAATATCTATTATTTAACATTTTAATTAGATATTCGATCAATTGGTGTATATCTAATATTATTATGTTAATGTGAATATGAAAAAATTAGTACTCAATTGGTGTATAACTGTATATGATATGATTATATCAAACGTTATTATTTATAATATAATGTCAATTGGTGTGTATAACTTGTTTAATTTAACTTTCTAAATTTTTAATGAGATATTTGATTAATTAATGTGTATGAGTATGATTATATTTAATATAATAATGTTATATTATGATTTATGCACAAACCAAAAACAAAATAAATATAAAATTGAGATAATTAATTGACCAATTATTCATAATATTAAGTATTTTTTTAATGTATACATAATTTTATTCAACATTATAATTGAACAATTAGTTAACTAGTTATGCAGTTAGACTTAATTTAATTACTAATTATGTTGGTATTTAAAAGACAAAATAAATGTAAAAAAATTCTTAAAAATTTAAAATTTTATTAAAAATATAATATAATTATTAAAAAAGCTAATTAAACAAAGTAAAAAAAAAAGAAATTTATTGAATTAAGAGTGTCTACATTCCAATGGTCCAATATTGACCCAAAAAACACAATAACCCAATAAGTTATTGTTAAGAGTATAAAGCCATTTATATAAAAGTTTAATTGTTTAGTGTGATTTATTTATAATTTGTTAGTTATTTATTTGTATAGTTAATACTTTTGGATTTTCACTTTCTTTTAGTTTTACTATAAATATATATATATATCTATATATATATATGTGGCTCACTTAAAAAATAAATTTTTATATAATTATTAATATATAATTATATATTTTATAACAAATGTGAATATCACAGGAAATTAAAACAATAAATAATAATTGTCAAGTAATAAAAACATTAAAATGTAAAAATTTATATTTATATAAATATTTATTAAATTTTAACTTTAATTTAGCATTTCTATTATATTTTATTTAACTATACAAAATTAAATTAATTATTACATTCAAAATTATAAAATATTTATAATTTATAAAATTTTAAAATAATTTGACTAAGCCCACTAAGCCCGCCCAATTAAAATCGGACCGAACCTAAAACTGGACCGAAACTGAAAATAATCGAACCCGAAAATACCCGAAACTGAAAAATCCAAAACCAAAAGTACCCGATACTGAAAAAACCTCAGACTAGAAAAACCTGAAATCGAGAAAATCTAAAATCGAAAAAACCTGAAACCAAAAAAGATCGTTACCTGAATAACCTGAACCCGAATATAACCCGAACCGAACCCGCCTGTTTGCCACCTCTAACCAAAGTCCGAAACCTAGGATCTAAATCCAAAAAACAAGGCAAGAAATTTTAGTACTAGTAGCCAACACCAAAAAGTGACCATAAAAGTATACAACGTAATTTAAAGCTTGTGATTATCTTAAATGACAAAATGTATATTATGTTTTTAACGATATTATGTGCCAATGTATACAACTTTGAAATCGTCCAAATTAATAAAATGACAAAATTGTACTCAAATCCATATTATGTGTGAGAAAAGGCATCTTTCACATTGTTTGAGAGCAAGAAATAATTAAAATAAAGTTTTAAAAGATCCCTAATCAAATTAATTATTGAACTATTTTAAAAAATTGAAACTATACAATGCTAATAATCAAGATTTGAACCAAGAACTTAGAATATTTAACTGAGTCAGTATTAATATTTCTATTCTCACTTGCATCCCTTGTTCAGAAAGAATAAACCCTAACCCTGAGGTAAGAGTGCCATAGTTTGGTGAAGTGTTATATCTGCTTCTTAGGAAGAAAATTTTCCACATTACTTAACCTTTAAGTGTTTTTGAAATTATTTCTTAAATATTTAAGGAAATTGTTTACTTTTCAACAAAATTCTCCTTATATGATCGGTATATTCTCACAATACTATTTAAATTTCTGACAAACAATAAATTCTTTTTCTCTGTTTTAGTGAAACTATTTTTATATGCAAATTTTATGATAAAAAAAAAAGAAAGCAAAATATTAATTTTGAACCCATATAATGCCTACAAAAGATGAAAATATACTATAATTTTCAACAAACTATATATATATATATATATATATATATGGATAATTTACAATGTAACATTGATTAACAAAGGTAAAAATATATTTGCTATAAAGAATTGGTACCTACACAATTTTGTGTTAACTTTTCTCACCTCATATATTGGTCCCTCATATTAAACAAATCTAGCTTCGTCATGGGTCATATCCAACATGAACTTTATGTTGGGAACAATATCCCTCAATCCAAACACCCACAACAATGAAAGAAAACAAAAACAAACACAATAACTTTAATGTGGTTTGGCCCAATCAAATTAGCCTACAACCACCCAACTAGTTTAATAATCAATCAAACAATACAATCGTGCAATTTTTAGAAGAGAAAAATTAGAAATTCCTAACAGGAATCCAAAGCCCAACTACACCCTTCTAATAGCCCAAACCCTAGCTATTCTATTGGTGTCTATAACTCTTTGTGATACTTTACAGATCAAGCCAACACATTATTTATAAAGGAAAAGCCCTTACAACTTATCTTACACCTTCGATATGGGATTTAAGGCAAACCCTAACAAATCTTTCCTTGACTCGAATCATCAAACTCTCCAAACTACTTTAATAAATACACAAACTTCTTTGAACCAAAGAATAACTCCACCATCATCATTACCATCATCCTGATCATCTCCCTCCAATCATCATCATCAAACTCATTATGGTCATTTTCTTCCAAAGCATTATGGTGCTCATCATCTTCATTTTCATCTTCAACTTCATCTTCATCTTCATAGCTTTCTTTCTCTCACAAGATCACGAATCTTCAGCTCTAATACCACTTGTTAGAAAAATTATCCCTCAATCCAAACACCCACAACAATGGAGGAAAGCAAAAGCAAACACAGCAACTTTTAATGTGGTTTGGCCCAACCAAATTGGCCTACAACCACCAAACTAATTTAATAATTAATCAAACAATACAACTGTGCAATTCATTTCAAAACCGTTAGGCTGATCCATATAAATGTCTTCTTGGAAATAACCATAACGTAGTCTTCACATCAAGTTACTCAAGCTCAAGGTTCAACTAACTACTAGTCACAATACAACTCGAATGGAACTTATCTTCACAACAAGAGAAAATATCTCATCAAAATCAATGCATGGTTTTTTGACCAAAGCCTTCCACCATCAATCGAACCTTGTACCTCAATAGCTTGTCACCACCCTTTTTCAACTTGAACATCTATTTGTTCTTTAATGCCCTCCTCTCTTTTGGAAGCTCAACAAGGTCATAAGTGTTATTTTTTCTCAATGAATCAATTTTCTCTTTCATTGCCTTTAACCAATACTCTCTATCTAAAGTACCATGCACATCTTGGAAGCTTTTTAACTCTCCTCACTAATACTTTTCGATTTTATGTGTGAAAAAAAGCATCTTTAATTTAGATTGTTCGAAAAAAGGATTAAGTTTAAACAAAGTTTATAGACTTTGCTGATGTGAGAGCCAAGTTTCCTTTGAAACAGAACAATGAGTGATGAATAAAAAATCTAACTGCTTTTCCGAGAGTGATCGAGATTAGAGTAGGGCTTTAATAAAAATTATATGGTTGCTTTTGTTTCTCTGTATGATCGCATGGCTTGTTTCACCTTGCATTTGCCCATTGTCTGGTGCAATGACACTAAGTGCTTGTTTGGCCTAACTTATTCCAGTGCTTATCTACTACATAAGCAGAAGCCAAATGTTTGGCTCTCAAAAATTTAAAATTTTTAGCTTATGTGGGAAGCAAATTTTAGCTTTTGGATGAAGCTATAAATTGAAGCTTTTTCAAAAAGTACTAATTTTAATAACATGTACTTTAGTGAAAATTTTAACATTTTCATTTTACTATTCAATAATTCACAAAATTATAAAGAAAATTATATTATTTTGCATTAATTTATTTATTTTGTGCAATTTTTATATTTATTTAATTGTTTATTTTAATATGTAAAGTATTTTTATTTATTTTATTTATTTCACTTAAAAGGTTTGTGATTAAATCTAATAAAGTTTATTAGTTTATTTTAAAATTTATTAAAAATATACAAAAATTCTATTAAATAACGTTTAACGTTCTACAGTACTTTTATATTAAGTTAGCCAAACGCTAATTTAACTTTGTTTAGCAGCACTTTTAAAAAAGCTCTACTCAAACAGCACTTTCTATAAAAGCATCAGCTAAGCCAAACAGACCCTAAGAAATGAAATATTGTCCAGTAAATAGGTACCCAATACTAGACAACTCAAAAAACATTTAAAGGGCAAATGCCAGCCAAGCATACGAGATTCTTTATTATTTAAAAGCCTACTAATTCATCCAATTGAAATGTCTACGCATCAAATCCCATAAAATCCTACACTTCTTCGTACATCTTTCTTTCATAGTTCACTTAATTGAAACTTTCATTATTTATAATCGAGTAATTATTTTCAAAATAAAATATTTCCAAAGTATTTTCCACTAAATTTTTAGAAATTTGAGTGAATATTTCCTTCACATCAGTCTAATGGTATGCTGTCAGACACAGAACGAGTCGGCCTTTTTCCACCAATGCCTTGGAAAAATTCTACAGCCTGCAATTGGCAGCAAATGCCCGAGAACACTAGGCTCCCAGTTGGGCCTTGTAACGCAAATCCAAAGAATTTGCGGCAATATTGGTTGACGAGGGTCAAGGACTTTTTGCATTTTTATGTAAAATGGAGGATTTATTTGACATTAAAAGGTCAGAGACTTCACCACGAAAACGACAAATAATATGCCTGCCCTTGAACAAGTAGCCGACTATAAAAGAGGATGCTTGCAGTTTTGGTTTACAAGAAATCCACCGTTTTAGTTTTACCCACAGAAGTTCTGCAAGTGAAGCTTAGCATTTCATTTGATCGGGGTCTTAGTTTTCCTTGTAGCCCTCTCCACTCTTTGAGTTCCTTGGGTGTTTGCTGGCTTACCGCTGCAAAAGCTAGCCTGTCCGGTGTTCGCCTCTCTGTTCATTTTTTTCTTGGATGATCAATGTATTCTCCCGTTTAGATCATTGATAATGCTTCTCCAGACCAGAGCCCCATCATTTTATTATTATTATTATTATTATTATTATTATTATTATTATTATTATTATTATTATTATTTCATGTAAAGTGTTTTACAGTCTAGTCTTGCCATACACAATTTATAGTCTTTTTTAATCTTATATAGCATATTTTATCAGTTCTAAATTGAAGATTTTAACTGAAATCTTAAGTTTGAAGCTCTTAAGATCTTTAGAAGCTTTTCATAGTATGATATTAGGCCTCAAGCATAAATCTAATTTTGGTCACCTATAAACAAAGGTTTAGTTTTTTTTCCTTTCTTTTCTTTTTTAATTCTTATCAATTGAGCTTAGGTTGATATTTATGATTTGTTTTATTTTTGAAAATTTTATGAAAATAACATTAAACTGAAATATTCCCTAATCTCCCCACTAAGTTAAAAATATAAAAGAGAAAATGAGACGGATCGAGCATATCAGTATTACATATAATGTTTGGCTTGAATGCATCCAACAATCTTGATGACATAATTAGAAACCAAACAATTTTGTTAAATAATTACTAAGGGTTAGAATTACCAAAATAAAAATCTTGGATAGGTTGTTTTTATTAAGAGTGAAATGAAGAAGAATGAGCCACACAATTACAGATGATAGGCTTTGGGTCTCAAGAGGTCGGTGCAATTGCCTAGCGAGCTATCTTCACGCTAATCGCTCGATGTCGGCATGTTCGCACAAGCATTGCTCTATTCACGGTCGATTTATAGCTGGTAAAGTGATATATTTTCAATCTCAGTCACAGCAGTTGCTTGACTTTTGCGATTGCAGCTCTGTTTCGTCTATTACGGAGACGGTTTGCTCCTTTTTATTCCCTGGGTAGCCCGCGGAAATTGAGTGGCCTAAATTATAATAACGACACGGCAAGCGATCGCACGATCCGTGGTAGCAAACGTGCGACTTCACTCGATATTGAAGCAATTGCTTTTGTTTATGAGTTTGTATATGATGTACAAACAGTATATAATTTTTATACACAATTAATGTATTAGAGATTGACATTTTATCAATTGACAAATTAAAAAATATGTCAAGCCCTTAAAGTAAATATAAATAAATTTTTTTAATTTGCTTATAAGGATTTATTGATGATATGTCAACCTCTGATATATTAATAGTGTATAAAAACTATACACTATCAGTGCATCATAAATAAATCCTTTGTTTATACCAAAAGAAAATGGTCTGAATTTTGTTTCCATTTGATTTCAATCATGAAGGTGATTTCGACGCAGAGAAATTTCATAGTGAATTTGATCTTATTTTGTCTTTATTTTATATTTATTTTCACTTATTTTTATGTGTTTATTTTTATTTATAATAATGTTAACTTATTTTATACCTATTAGCATTAAATTTATGTTTATTTTTTTGTTTACAATTATTTTCATGTGTGTATACTTCTTTTTTGGTCTAAAACCCCTGGTATCCAAAAGTCATTTTGAGTTCCGACTAATCTGAAATAGAGTTAAGGTCGAACCAGATACGGGGAGCTCTCCCAGTGCTATTTTCTCCATTCACAAGGCTCATGTGTGTATACTTATTATCATATTTTTATTTCTTTTTTATACTAAATTTACATTTTGCATATATTTAAGTTTATTATCATGTAATTATGTCTATTAACATTAATTTTATACTTATTTTCATGTGTTTATTATAATTTTAGAATGAAAATAATTTTAAAATAAACATAAAATAAATTAATTTTACAATAAAATTAACTTTAGTGTAAAATCTCCCTTCAGCGCGCTTAAATTTAATTTATGTATATATGCATATGTTTTTCTTTTTGGAAATGTAAATATCATTATTACCATTACCTTGGTAGAACTATGCCGTGTGTGAAACACAGAGATGTTTAATTTTCATCCCATTAACATTTTGTGAATAGAGATATTGAGCAGATTTCCCATAATATAGCTTTATTTTTTGGTCAAAATTCATTTTTTATATGCAAAATTAAGTTTAAATCTGTCCAAATTCACTCAAACATTACAATGACATTATAAGAAAATTAAAATCAAATATAAAAACAAAAAAAACTTGATGATAATAATAAAAGCATAAAGTACACAAATTAATAAACGTAATATAATAAATTCAAATAAATCATACAAAAAATAATATAAGTATAAAATATTATATTCTACTTTAATTTCAATAAAAAATAAACTCTGACAAAAAGTTAATTACAATATTTAATAACAATTTCAAATATGTTTTTCTAAATGGCTAAATTTTCAAATATGTTTTTCTCCTCTTTCTCAGCTAACTCCGTACAGAACAGTGGCGTAGCCACGCTTTCAAAGTGGGATCAGTTGACCCCATTAGATTTTTTAAATATAAGTGTTATATATATAAAGTAGAAAAAAAAAATACTAAAATTAACCCCACTAAAAAATAAATTTGGGTTAATATACAACTTACCAAAGTAAAAAAAATAGTTGTCACAAAAAAAAAGTAAAAAAATAAAAATAAAAATTAAATAATATAAAATACATAGAACTAAACAAATCTTATATTGTCTGTCAATTTCAACATAAAAGAGAGAACAAAAAAAGAAATAAAATACACAATAATTAAAAAAGATATTTGATAGAGAATAGTACTAAAGACTAAATCATTCAACAAATTAGTCTCAAGATTTACTTTCTTAATTTTTTGCATCCAATATCAAAGTAGAATAATAAGTTAATAGTTAAGGTATGTATAATTTTTCAAACCCTAATTGTTAATAAAAAAAATATTTTCATGTATAAATTATTTGAACAAGAAGTTAGAATATTAAATTCTTTTATCATGGTTTTTCATTTTGTTTTTTCTTAAATGTATATAAATTTTTTGTGTATTGTAAAAATATTTGAATATTGGTTTGAATACTAATAAATTGAGATAAAAAGTTGTGCAAAATTAGTTTTTTATTATTGATTTGGTAATAAATAATTTTGTTAGTGAAGAATTTGTTGTTTTTTTCCTTTTGGGGTTGAATTGTAGGATGGGATTTAGGGTGGTTTTATTTGGAAGTTCTTGTGAAGACCGAGAATTTCTAAATAAATATAAGGTATCCGGAAAATTTAATTTGGACAAATTGAAACCCAAATTCAAATAAGAAATTAAAAGGGAAATTAAATTGGAAATAAGAAATGAAGGAGGAAATTTAATTTGGATAAATGGAAATCCAAATTAAATAAGAAATGGAGAAAATAATTTTGGATATTTAGAAATCCAAAACTTAATAAGAAATAAAAATATTTTGGTATATTTATATAATGATATTATATAAATATTATTTTGTGTTAAAAGTGTAAAAGTATATATATAAATATATATTTTAATACAAAATATGTATTTAAATACATATTAAGAATAGTGTATATATATAATTATGGTGTATAATAATTATATATATTATAGTTATCATTATTATTATATATATAAAAATATATATACTAAAAAAAAAAAAAAGAAATTTAGAAGCGGGAATCGGGATACCCGATTCCCAGCTTCTTCTTTCTCCTCTGTTATAGACAGAGGAGAAAGACAAATAAAACCGCCGGCCCCCTGCCGGCCAAAAGAGGAGGAGGAAGGAGAGGGTCGTCACCGGCGAGCCGAGGGGGAAGAGAAGAAACGATCGGCGGCGACCCGAAGCGAAAAACAGAAGCGAAGCGAAAATGGGAGAAAAGAGAAACCGAGAGGGAAAAAGAGAGAAGGAAAAGTGGCGGTGCCGCCGATCTGGCCACCGCCACCCCAACCTCGAGCTCGGCGGAGCTGAGGGGAAGCAAAGGAAGACCATCGGCGAGGCTACGGACGGCGGAGGGAGGAAGAAACAGAGGAGGAAGGGACCGAGAGCCACCGTTCCAGATCCGGCACCGTCGCCGGTGATGGGACGAAACGGAGACCAGATCCGGCATCCTCGCAACTTCGGCAAGCTGTGGAGTGGCTGAACCGCCGGAATGGGTGGCCGCCGGTGACCGAACCGGCCAGCAGAAGATTGAACCGGTCTGACCCGGTCCGACCCGACCCGATCCGACCCGCCTGACCCGGTCAACCCGAACCCGAACCGACCCGGTTCAGAAAAGAAAAAAAAAAAAAAGAAAGAATGGAAAAAAGAAAAGAAAAGAAAAAGAAAAAGGAAAAGAAAAGAAAAGAAAGAAGAAAAGAAAAGAAAAGAAAAGGAGAAAGAAAAGAAGGAAGAGGAAGAAGAAAGAAAGGAAAAAGAAAGAAAAAAAAATGTGGTAAGGAAAATTTAAGTCTTTTCGCCATATGTCTATTGGATTTATTGGAAATTTTCGGATTATTTTCTAAATGAAAATATATGTTAATTTTTGAAATGTAGCAAAAATGGAAATGAGACGAATGGTGGATTCGGCAAGGCTCGAAAAATCGTAAGTGCTCTAATTGTAATAGTAAGATTTTTAGGTAATAGCATTATTTTTATATTGATGTGATTTGTTGGGTTATGTTTTATATATGATGCATTTTTAATTGTGATTTTAATGGAATTGTGATTTTTTATATGATGCATCGATTTAAATTGATTTGCTAAAAATGCTAAGAGGACCCACAACTGATGGTGGGGGTCTTAGTAAGAGGTAAAATTGGTGAGAATCAACGGCTGCAAGTATAAATTGTGTTTCCCTTGCAGGAGGTTAGGGAAAATTAAGCCGTTATGCTGCCGAAATTCTTAGGAAAACGTTGAGGAAAAAGATTTAAGTTCTCACGTAAATGGAATCTTGGAAATAATTATTGAAAAATATACATTTAAAGGACTTTATGATATTACTGGAGAAGTTTGATATTGAAATCGATGAAAAAAATAGATCGTTGAAACACGATAATGTGATGAATTATATGGTTTAAACCCTAAGACTCGATAAATCCAGTGATGTTAATAGCACAAATGGTATCAAGTTGAGATTGAGGTGGAATTAATTATTAGACGGATCACTGATACAGTGATGATTATAGAATTGTTAAATTCAAATGAATGGACCGTTTTAGTGGTATGATTGTGATATCGATGTTAAATAGATGTGAACTGAGATTTTTGCAATAATATGGATAGTCGCAAGGCGACTTAAATGATTGAAACACTGTTGATAATTGAAATTGGCAAATTCTTTTAAGTGGTAAATTGCCAATCAAAAAAATTGAATTGAAGATGTTTTATAGATAATTCTAGCATGATATTACATTCTACAGACCATATGAAAAGTGAATTGAGGATTGTGATTTGATTTTACGATAGTAAATGAAATTGAACCGCAAGTTGAGGATTCTGAATATGTACCTATAGGTCAAACCATAAATGGATTTGATAAGCGATTATTGATCTTGTGGTTCTATAATCCTCGATGTCGACTCTGGAATAGATAACGAATGAGGATATTAATATTGCATAATTTCAGTATTTTGATGGCTATATAGTGACATGATATTTAAATATTTATGAATACTAAGAGGATTCATACAAGTGATGTGGTCTTAGTATTAATAGTGAAAGGTAGAAATGATTGGTATAGTTTATAGCTATCGAAAAAGGATATCGAATACTGAATGACTTGAATACCAAATGATCTGATTATTGAATAATCGGAGTACTGAATAAGTTGAAAACTGAATGAAATGAATATTGAATTGATTTGAACACTGATTTACTGATGTGTCAGAAGGATAGTTTGAAATCGAACGATTGATAGTGATAAAGTTAAATGAATTGTTTCACCGTATTAGAGGAAGGTATTACTTATATTGACATTTGAAACTATTACGAAAATTACATACGGAGATGATTTCATAGCATCGCTTTTAAGCATAATTTGCTATAGTTTCAGATGTCATAATAGCATTTATATAAATGCTATAAAGTATAGATTAGCTTTAAAAATAAAGTATATGGTATATATACGTATTTTTATATACGAAACCTCTTAAAGAATTTCACCATATGCTTTACATGATTTTAAAACGAAAAGCTAAAGATTTAAATGTTTTATGAGACTGTAGGCACCCTAAAAGAATTAAATTCAATAAAGCATAGTGGAAACCGCCTAATTGGAGCTTTGCTCATTAGGCAGATATGCTTGTCCGACAATAGTCGTGGACAGGTCTCAGTCACGCCTGATCAGTGGGGCTGAGAGAGATGAGGTCTATGGCCATAGATAGCGCCCTAGTTGGTTTCCAGGGGACGATGACATGATTTTCACTGCTAGCTACAGTGATTTAAGTCTTTATTGATAGAGATGATAGGGATCTAGCCTAGTCTCTAATCGATATGATATGAAGTCTAGAGTATGATTTTATTGATATGAACTCTAGACTTGACATGATTTATACTGTACATGAAACAGATTTGAAATGAAATATGTTTTGAAACAGTACATGTTTTAAACATGTTTTAAAAGTCCATGAGATATGATTTCGACACTTATATGATTTATATGTGATTTTGTGTCGAACATGGCATGATATGTGGTCTAGAGTATAGTTTGATTTGATATGAACTCTAAACCTGATATGATTTACAGAATATGTTTTAAAAGTATATGATAAATGATTTCGACACTTACATGATTTATATAAGATTTTGTGTCGAATTTGAAATGACATGCGGTTTAGAGTATAGACTGATTTGATATGAACTCTAAACCTGATATGATTTATAATATATGAAAAATGTTTTAAAACCGCACATGTTTTAGACATGCTCCGAAAACGAATACATGAACTGAAATTGAACATGTTTCTATCATGCCTTAAAGGCAAATTTGAAATGAATTGAAAATTCATATGTCGAGCATGTCCTAAAGTATATATGATATGATTTGAAATGATAGCGGTTTAGACAGAAAAATTACATGAATTTGCATCTTAAACCCTGATATGATAATATGCTTAGTATATGAGAATTCCATGAGGAATGTCGTGACTCGACGTAAATGATGTTTCACCTATACGATGACATGACATGATATGATATATGAACATGAGATTGATATGAAGAGGATTCTGATCTCACTCTATCGTGATCATAAATTCCCAGACGATAAGTGATATGAATTGATGTAATACGGGAATATGATTATTAAATGTAAAGTGAATTCGATAGGATATCTGCATTAAACATGGAGAATATATGAGGAGTGTCATGACTCAGTGGTAGCGATATTTCATCGATATGATGTCATGATATGATATGATATGAAACATGAATATAGAAACACACGAAGAGAATTATGACTTCGTACCACCGTGATCATGACCCATAATATGAGACTTGATAAGAGATGATAGTATACAGAAGTATGATTATGAACTGAAAAGTAAATATGAGAATTGATATGAGAAGATAGAATACAAAAGTATGATTATGAAATGAAAAGTGAACATGAGAAGTGATAATGAGATGTTATCGATGAGAAAGGATTAACTGTAATTGCATCCTTGCAAGTTTTAAGCATTTGCGGTTAAGACAGTATAATCCTACTCTTGTATTTATATTAGTATCTTACTGAGCCGTGGTTTTGCTCACCCCACTAAATTTCATCTCTTTCAGATTATTGAAGTTAACATCTGCCATGTGAGCTGCTCAGTGGGCATCGGAGACGGTATATGGACTCGGTACTAGTCTTCTAAGGTATATGTTTCTTATAAAATACTTGTTTACATGTAAGACTTAAATTGATGCACAGTACATATTCTATTTAGCAAGTCGGGATGTAACTAAGAACCGTTTTCGTGGTTGTTAATTATTTAAATGAAATGACTATAGGTCACCTAAATAGTATAGTGACTACACTGACACCGAATACAAACCTTAAAATGAAAAAGAAAAATTTAGTCCATAAATTTGTAGACTAAGAAAAGTACAAGTAATAAAGGAAAGTCGCAGCCTTCGGGTCGTGACAGATTTAATGGTATCAGAGCACGGTTTGTCTAGTACGTGTCGGTGTAGTTGAGACAGTGATAGTGTTACATCCCATGTACTGTGTAGTGTCTACATGTAAACTTGTTGATTTTCAATCTGTACCAAGAATTGTCGGCTATTGGTATAGGTGATACCAGTCGACGACCTATTTAAAACAGGTTGGGCTTTGACATAAAGATGCCAATCGATGTCCTGTTGAAACGGATTGGAAACCGTTAATGAATGGTATCGATATGGTATAGAAGAATGGTGTATCACCTTAAAGGAATAGGATACAAATGATCGAGAATGATTGATTGTGGCAATTATATGAGAAGATATGTTAATTGAGAAGGATTGAAAGAGGTCAAGAAATGGCCAATGAAAATGATCGAACAAAAGTATGCGGCTTGATTGAAAGTGCAATCCCACCTTGAATTATGAAGATTATTGGAAATTGAAAATATGATTTCTAGTTATAAGGGAACATGAATATGAAGCAGTCTCTGAATTTAAGACTGAAAGTGATTTCGCTTTGGTTATCACATCGAGATGTAATAAGAATATTACGTGAAAAGAGATAAAGAGAGAAGATGATTGATAAATGTTACATTTATGGCAAGAGATGATTAACAGTAAAGTCTGCAATGAGGTGCAGCCTTGATTTATCGATGTGACAATTGGTGTGGTGGGATAATACGAAACCCAAAAGAAATATGACATTATGGAAGTGATTATAGACTGATTGATTAAATTGAATCACCTTTCCATTTTCAAACTTCTAGATTTCTCTAATGCCTTAGTCGAAATATAAATATGAAACAGAGAGAATGTATGTGAAATTCCAGTGAGCATTACATGTGATGAAATTTTGAATTGCCAAATGTTTATGAAAAATAGTAAAAGGCTTTGGGATTCCAAATTTATTGACGGCATCGCTCCATACTGATATGAAAATTCGAGCGTAATGTGGAAACGCTCGAAGATATGTTGACAGAGCGGATGCACGAGATGTGAAAGCTACTGGGACAATTACATACTACTGATTAAATTGCTAAACGATAGTTACTAAACTTCATCGACTTGGCACCAAATGAGAGAAATGAATGATAAATTGTGTGAAACAGCTATTATGTGGAAAGAGATGAAAGTGACAACTCCCAAGGTGATAAGAAATTTTAAGAGGTATGAATATATGGAGAAAAACGATATATAACAGTATAAAAAGTGAATCTGAATTTGAAAGTATGCTGGTAGCATCATTTAAAGGATGATTGAAAGGATAAGAAAGATAAGAGTACAAGATGATATCACCCTTTAGTATAAGTTAAATTCGGAGGACCGAATTTCTTAAGGTGGGGAGAATGTGAAGACCGAGAATTTCTAAATAAATATAAGGTATCCGGAAAATTTAATTTGGACAAATTGAAACCCAAATTCAAATAAGAAATTAAAAGGGAAATTAAATTGGAAATAAGAAATGAAGGAGGAAATTTAATTTGGATAAATGGAAATCCAAATTAAATAAGAAATGGAGAAAATAATTTTGGATATTTAGAAATCCAAAACTTAATAAGAAATAAAAATATTTTGGTATATTTATATAATGATATTATATAAATATTATTTTGTGTTAAAAGTGTAAAAGTATATATATAAATATATATTTTAATACAAAATATGTATTTAAATACATATTAAGAATAGTGTATATATATAATTATGGTGTATAATAATTATATATATTATAGTTATCATTATTATTATATATATAAAAATATATATACTAAAAAAAAAAAAAAAGAAATTTAGAAGCGGGAATCGGGATACCCGATTCCCAGCTTCTTCTTTCTCCTCTGTTATAGACAGAGGAGAAAGACAAATAAAACCGCCGGCCCCCTGCCGGCCAAAAGAGGAGGAGGAAGGAGAGGGTCGTCACCGGCGAGCCGAGGGGGAAGAGAAGAAACGATCGGCGGCGACCCGAAGCAAAAAACAGAAGCGAAGCGAAAATGGGAGAAAAAAGAAACCGAGAGGGAAAAAGAGAGAAGGAAAAGTGGCGGTGCCGCCGATCTGGCCACCGCCACCCCAACCCCGAGCTCGGCGGAGCTGAGGGGAAGCAAAGGAAGACCACCGGCGAGGCTACGGACGGCGGAGGGAGGAAGAAACAGAGGAGGAAGGGACCGAGAGCCACCGTTCCAGATCCGGCACCGTCGCCGGTGATAGGACGAAACGGAGACCAGATCCGGCATCCTCGCAACTTCGGCAAGCTGTGGAGTGGCTGAACCACCGGAATGGGTGGCCGCCGGTGACCGAACCGGCTAGCAGAAGATTGAACCGGTCTGACCCGGTCCGACCCGATCCGACCCGCCTGACCCGGTCAACCCGAACCCGACCCGACCCGGTTCAGAAAAGAAAAAAAAAAAAAGAAAGAATGGAAAAAGAAGAAAAGAAAAGAAAAAGAAAAAGGAAAAGAAAAGAAAAGAAAGAAGAAAAGAAAAGAAAAGAAAAGGAGAAAGAAAAGAAGGAAGAGGAAGAAGAAAGAAAGGAAAAAGAAAGAAAAAAAAATGTGGTAAGGAAAATTTAAGTCTTTTCGCCATATGTCTATTGGATTTATTGGAAATTTTCGGATTATTTTCTAAATGAAAATATATGTTAATTTTTGAAATTGTAGCAAAAATGGAAATGAGACGAATGGTGGAGTTCGGCAAGGCTCGAAAAATCGGAAAGTGCACTAAGCTTGGCAAATAGGTAAGATACTTTTATAAAGCATTAGTAGCTTTATATTGTATGTGGGAATTATGATTTTATATATGATGCATTTATTTAATTGATTTTAAATGGAATTGTGATTTTTATATGATGCATCGATTTAAATTGATTTGCTAAAAATGCTAAGAGGACCCACAACTGATGGTGGGGGTCTTAGTAAGAGGTAAAATTGGTGAGAATCAACGGCTGCAAGTATAAATTGTGTTTCCCTTGCAGGAGGTTAGGGAAAATTAAGCCGTTATGCTGCCGAAATTCTTAGGAAAACGTTGAGGAAAAAGATTTAAGTTCTCACGTAAATGGAATCTTGGAAATAATTATTGAAAAATATACATTTAAAGGACTTTATGATATTACTGGAGAAGTTTGATATTGAAATCGATGAAAAAAATAGATCGTTGAAACACGATAATGTGATGAATTATATGGTTTAAACCCTAAGACTCAATAAATCCAGTGATGTTAATAGCACAAATGGTATCAAGTTGAGATTGAGGTGGAATTAATTATTAGACGGATCACTGATACAGTGATGATTATAGAATTGTTAAATTCAAATGAATGGACCGTTTTAGTGGTATGATTGTGATATCGATGTTAAATAGATGTGAACTGAGATTTTTGCAATAATATGGATAGTCGCAAGGCGACTTAAATGATTGAAACACTGTTGACAATTGAAATTGGCAAATTCTTTTAAGTGGTAAATTGCCAATCAAAAAAATTGAATTGAAGATGTTTTATAGATAATTCTAGCATGATATTACATTCTACAGACCATATGAAAAGTGAATTGAGGATTGTGATTTGATTTTACGATAGTAAATGAAATTGAACCGCAAGTTGAGGATTCTGAATATGTACCTATAGGTCAAACCATAAATGGATTTGATAAGCGATTATTGATCTTGTGGTTCTATAATCCTCGATGTCGACTCTGGAATAGATAACGAATGAGGATATTAATATTGCATAATTTCAGTATTTTGATGGCTATATAGTGACATGATATTTAAATATTTATGAATACTAAGAGGATTCATACAAGTGATGTGGTCTTAGTATTAATAGTGAAAGGTAGAAATGATTGGTATAGTTTATAGCTATCGAAAAAGGATATCGAATACTGAATGACTTGAATACCAAATGATCTGATTATTGAATAATCGGAGTACTGAATAAGTTGAAAACTGAATGAAATGAATATTGAATTGATTTGAACACTGATTTACTGATGTGTCAGAAGGATAGTTTGAAATCGAACGATTGATAGTGATAAAGTTAAATGAATTGTTTCACCGTATTAGAGGAAGGTATTACTTATATTGACATTTGAAACTATTACTAAAATTACATACGGAGATGATTTCATAGCATCGCTTTTAAGCATAATTTGCTATAGTTTCAGATGTCATAATAGCATTTATATAAATGCTATAAAGTATAGATTAGCTTTAAAAATAAAGTATATGGTATATATACGTATTTTTATATACGAAACCTCTTAAAGAATTTCACCATATGCTTTACATGATTTTAAAACGAAAAGCTAAAGATTTAAATGTTTTATGAGACTGTAGGCACCCTAAAAGAATTAAATTCAATAAAGCATAGTGGAAACCGCCTAATTGGAGCTTTGCTCATTAGGCAGATATGCTTGTCCGACAATAGTCGTGGACAGGTCTCAGTCACGCCTGATCAGTGGGGCTGAGAGAGATGAGGTCTATGGCCATAGATAGCGCCCTAGTTGGTTTCCAGGGGACGATGACATGATTTTCACTGCTAGCTACAGTGATTTAAGTCTTTATTGATAGAGATGATAGGGATCTAGCCTAGTCTCTAATCGATATGATATGAAGTCTAGAGTATGATTTTATTGATATGAACTCTAGACTTGACATGATTTATACTGTACATGAAACAGATTTGAAATGAAATATGTTTTGAAACAGTACATGTTTTAAACATGTTTTAAAAGTCCATGAGATATGATTTCGACACTTATATGATTTATATGTGATTTTGTGTCGAACATGGCATGATATGTGGTCTAGAGTATAGTTTGATTTGATATGAACTCTAAACCTGATATGATTTACAGAATATGTTTTAAAAGTATATGATAAATGATTTCGACACTTACATGATTTATATAAGATTTTGTGTCGAATTTGAAATGACATGCGGTTTAGAGTATAGACTGATTTGATATGAACTCTAAACCTGATATGATTTATAATATATGAAAAATGTTTTAAAACCGCACATGTTTTAGACATGCTCCGAAAACGAATACATGAACTGAAATTGAACATGTTTCTATCATGCCTTAAAGGCAAATTTGAAATGAATTGAAAATTCATATGTCGAGCATGTCCTAAAGTATATATGATATGATTTGAAATGATAGCGGTTTAGACAGAAAAATTACATGAATTTGCATCTTAAACCCTGATATGATAATATGCTTAGTATATGAGAATTCCATGAGGAATGTCGTGACTCGACGTAAATGATGTTTCACCTATACGATGACATGACATGATATGATATATGAACATGAGATTGATATGAAGAGGATTCTGATCTCACTCTATCGTGATCATAAATTCCCAGACGATAAGTGATATGAATTGATGTAATACGGGAATATGATTATTAAATGTAAAGTGAATTCGATAGGATATCTGCATTAAACATGGAGAATATATGAGGAGTGTCATGACTCAGTGGTAGCGATATTTCATCGATATGATGTCATGATATGATATGATATGAAACATGAATATAGAAACACACGAAGAGAATTATGACTTCGTACCACCGTGATCATGACCCATAATATGAGACTTGATAAGAGATGATAGTATACAGAAGTATGATTATGAACTGAAAAGTAAATATGAGAATTGATATGAGAAGATAGAATACAAAAGTATGATTATGAAATGAAAAGTGAACATGAGAAGTGATAATGAGATGTTATCGATGAGAAAGGATTAACTGTAATTGCATCCTTGCAAGTTTTAAGCATTTGCGGTTAAGACAGTATAATCCTACTCTTGTATTTATATTAGTATCTTACTGAGCCGTGGTTTTGCTCACCCCATTAAATTTCATCTCTTTCAGATTATTGAAGTTAACATCTGCCATGTGAGCTGCTCAGTGGGCATCGGAGACGGTATATGGACTCGGTACTAGTCTTCTAAGGTATATGTTTCTTATAAAATACTTGTTTACATGTAAGACTTAAATTGATGCACAGTACATATTCTATTTAGCAAGTCGGGATGTAACTAAGAACCGTTTTCGTGGTTGTTAATTATTTAAATGAAATGACTATAGGTCACCTAAATAGTATAGTGACTACACTGACACCGAATACAAACCTTAAAATGAAAAAGAAAAATTTAGTCCATAAATTTGTAGACTAAGA
This sequence comes from Heritiera littoralis, assembly GCA_031772115.1. Taxonomy (NCBI): domain Eukaryota; kingdom Viridiplantae; phylum Streptophyta; class Magnoliopsida; order Malvales; family Malvaceae; genus Heritiera; species Heritiera littoralis. The sequence continues at coordinate 1,218,599 of JAPDPK010000135.1, read as the reverse complement.
AAAGTACAAGTAATAAAGGAAAGTCGCAGCCTTCGGGTCGTGACAGTTCTATATTAGTGATAGAGAACTATGTGTTAGTTTGGTTTTTGCTAGCTCTATTCTGGTTGTTTTTATGGACTTTAATAAAATCTAATAACTTAGCAAAAAAAAAGATAGACAAATCGATTGTGAAATTGAATGGGAGATAGTCTGATGAATGATTATTTGGTTGCATATATTGAAAAAAATGTATTTAAAACTGCTGATAATGAAATAATTATACAACGATTTCATAATATGAAAACTCATTGTGGACAATTGTAAAAATAATATATTTACATTATTTTTTATTTGGATTTTTTATGACATTATTATTTTTTAAAGATTATGTATAATTTTTTTTCATCGATTTATGTATTGAAGTATATAAGATATTATACACTTTTGACACCATTAAAAGCGATTCCTAGCTACGCCACTGATACAAAATTTGAGCTTTGAAATTCACTTTAAGCCATCCCAAACAAAAGCTGTCTCTGTGTATGTGTCTTGAACAGTTTTGGGTTTGATTTTTGATTAATTTGTGTAGACTGAATTATTGTGTGAAGAAACGAGAACCAGTTAAATTGAAGGAAAGAGTAAATTATTTTGTTTGAGAATGAGACGTGTTTAGTAATAAGGTTTATGTAAATTTTAAGACGTGTAAAAAGTATTTTTTGTTTGAGAATGAGATGTGTTTAGCAATAAGGCTTAGAGAATAAAAATTGGTGGCTATTTAGAGGCACTCTTTTTTTTTTTGAGCAAGGGTATTTAGAAGCACTCTTAAAAGAAGTTTAAATTAGCACTTTTTGAAAAAATATTTTAATTTATAGATTCATCAAAAAGCTTAAATTTACTCTTTTTTTTATTAGATAATAATTTTAAAATTTTGATAACTAAACTCTTATTTCTACTTTTATAGTAAATAAGTTTTTTTATAAGTTGCTACAAATGTGCATTAAAATTAAAAATTTTTAGATTACAATATTTTTTTCAGATATGTTTCTAATCTCACTTTAGTGATCATATACTGAAAAGTACTTCTATAATAAATAAGTTTTTTCATAAGTTGCACCAAACGTGCATTAAGAATTAAAAATTTATATATGTCAATTTTTATTTTCACATATGTTTCAAAACTCACTTTAGCAATCACATAATAAAAAGTTTTAAGGTGGAGAGTAATTTTAATTCACATAAAATACAAGTAATGTCTAGAATGCAAAGAAAAAAATTTTACGGTTGCTGATAAAGTTTTGGTTTAATGATAAAAAAAAATTCTAATATTTTGAGCTTTCAAATTCAAATATGATTATAACTTATCAAGTAACGTGCTACATAAAAAAAAAATCTTCGCAATCAAGTATTCAAACTTTGATTCCTTTCTAATTCGTTCACTGTAATAATTAGCCAATCAAAAAAAAAAAGCCAACAAATGGCAAAAATTTATCAGTAAAAAAACCATGGGTCTACTCTACTTGTGTTGCGTGTTATACAACAAACCAAGTAGTCTTAAAGCCAAACAAAAAAAAAAAAGAAGGGTTAATTAGCTATAGGTTAAGACAATCAATTTATAAAAGAAAGTGGGGAGAATGAGTAGGAGAGGGTTATAACCGGTGATGAATTTACCTTGTCTAATGCAGCTCGACCTGATCTACATCTTCATCGGTCAAATCTTTTTTTTTTGGTGTAACCACATGTATCCTCATCCGTTTTACGGTCTGAGACTAATCCTGTTCGGGCCGGGAGTGGTAAACGGTAAAGCCCTCCCAACAGTGAGGACTCCAGGACTCGAACCCTGTCCAAGTACCTGGGGAAGAAGTCCACTTTCCACTTCTTCCAACCACTTGTTGGTCTTCATCGGTCAAATCTACTGTTGCTTTACCTTGTCCGTTCCCCATCCTATCCCCTTTGTCACAACCCGCACACTCCCTTCCTTTTTTTAATTGTTTCAAAAATAAAAATATCCAATTCTTTTTAAAGCTAGCCCCATGCCATAATTTATTGGTTAATTTTAGGGCATTTCTACTTGATGCTAACAAAATTAGTATGTGGGGTAATGTGCTTAACAGACATAAAATTTAGATGTTTATTATTAATTTTTATTTTTATATATAAAATTAACAGAAGTGGCATGGTTAGGATAACAACTTCTTAATTAACCTTTCAATTAACCATCATTACACCTGGTAAATGAGAACTAAATCGTTTTCAAAAACAATCTGCATGATTTTAGTTCACAGCCACATTAGGTTCTTATCAGGTTGTAAAGAAAGAGATTATAAGAGAAAGAGATAAAGAAAAGAAAGAATGAAAGAAGGAATTGTATTTCTGATAATACATTACAAGAAGGTTAAAGGCCTTTATATAGGCAATAGAACATGACAATAAAGGAAATACAATCAGGAAATAAAATCATAATTAAGTCCTAAAATCAATCATAATCAATTAGTCAACTATAATCAATTAGTCTAAGGTAACTATAATATTACAATTGATTATAACATTAATTGTAATATTACGTTTACATTATCGTAATCAATTAGTCAACTGTAATCAATTAATCTAAGTCAACTGTAATATTACAATTGATTGTAACATTAATTGTAATATTACGTTAACATCCCCCCGCAAACTCAAGGTGGTAATGTGGAAGCCAACTTGAGTTTGGAAACTTGTGCAAGAAATTGTCTAGGTGGATGTGCTTTGGTGAAGATATCTGCTTTCTGATCTGTGGTGGTGACAGGAACAAGCCGTAGAGTTTGGCTGAGCAAATGATGACGAACAAAGTGACAATCAATCTCGATATGTTTAGTACGCTCATGAAAGACATCATTATGAGCTATTTGAATAGCACTTTGATTATCACAATGGATTGGAGTACCGAAACGATGAGAAACACCCATGTCTTGAAGAAGCCATTGTAACCATAGGAGTTCAGATGTTGCATCTGCAAGAGCTCGATACTCAGCCTCAGTACTAGAGCGAGAGACAACAGTTTGTTTCTTACTACGCCAAGAGATAAGTGACGAACCAAGAAAGAAACAATAACCAGTGGTAGAACGACGATCAGTAGGATCCCCTGCCCAATCAGCATCACAATAACATTGCAAATCCAATGATGAGCTAGAAGGAAAATGCAGTCCATGAAACATAGTACCCTTTACATATCTCAGGATACGAAGAACAGCAGCAAAATGAGTAGAACGTGGAGCTGAAAGAAACTGACTAACCAAGTGAACAGTGTTGTAACGGCTTCGCGCTCGACGATTTTGAAAAAACGTTTAAAAACAATTGGGAGTCGCCACCAATCTTTTTTGACTAGGTGTGATTGGCCACCTGAAAATATTTATCCTTTTTTACAAAATCTCAAAATTAATTAAGTTTTATTAAAAAGACAAATCTTTGGTCTGCGAAAACAAAAGTCGGGTTCGGGGGTACGGTTACGCGTGGGAAAGGATTAGCACCCCCACAACGCCCATAAAAAACGGTACCATCATAAGCACATGGTATTCTTTTGATTTTGATAAGATAGTCTTGGTTTTTGTTTATATGAAAAATTAGCACATTTGTTTGGAGAATTACTATTACAAAAAGATTCATTGTAAAAATCAACATGAACACCATTTATTGAAAAATTAAATCAAATATCCCAATACTCTGGTAACATTTGAAATAATCCCTCTCACCTAGGGATCAGTCAAGAAATCACTACTTGTGAGTCTCATGACATCCCATCCTCGGTGGTGCTCACGCTATTTATAATTGATCGTATACATGAAGTATGAATAAAGATGCATGGCGTGTATGAAACTTAAAGAAATTTTATTTACTTTTGATTTTATTAATGAAACTCTTGATATTGAGAAATTTGGCTAAATATCCCAATACTCTGGTAACATTTAGCTAATTCCTCTCACCTAGGGATCAGTCAAGAAATCACTACTTGTGAGTCTCATGACATCCCATCCTCGGTAGAATTCCATTTATTATTTTCCTTTGTTTATGCACATGATACTAACATATGTTTTATGATGCATATGGAATTATGAAAAGAATTTTTATTTTGATTTCTATTAATGAAATTCTTAATATTGAGAAATTTGACTAAATATCCCAATACTCTGGTAACATTTAGCTAATTCCTCTCACCTAGGGATCAGTCAAGAAATCACTACTTGTGAGTCTCATGACATCCCATCCTCGGTAGAATTCCATTATTTTCCTTTATTTATGCATTATTTGTTTACTTATTGTTTTCTATCAATACATTAAAATATATAGACAAATGAATGGACGATTAAAATGGAAAAAGGAAATATACCCTCCTCGGGCGGGCGAGCTCTTTGAGTGGGCGAACGAGTGGATGTTCTTTCTCCTCGGGTGGGCGAGCTCCTCAAGCGAGTGCGTGGACTTCCTTTTCTCAGGCGGGCGATCTCGTGAACGAGAGGGCGAACTCGTGAATCTTGCTTCTTTTGCACAGGCGGGCGAACTATTGGATGGGCGAGCTCTCTGACTTCTTTTTTCTTTGACGGGCGAGCTCTTGAGTGGGCTAGCTCCTTGGGCGGGCGAGCTCGTGAAATGGTAGTTGAACTCACGCTTCTTTTCTACGGGTGAGTGAGCGCTCGGGCGAGCACTCGAAATCTTCCTTCTTTTCGAGTAGGCGAGCCCTCGGGCTAGTCCGCGGGATTTTCTCTATTCTCGGGCGGGCGAACGCGTGATCTCGATCACTTAAAGTGGGAACAACACGCAGATCTGACTTTCCTTTCCACTGGTGGGCGAGCTCGCGGGTCGCACGGATTCCGGGCCGAGTCAGGGGCAACGCGCGGATCCTTGGCTTCCTTTTTCACGGGCGGGCGAACTTGCGCGGATTTCGGTTGGGCCAAGTCCGCACGCGGGTTGCCTACTTACTCTTCGTTTCTCCTTAGCTATAAAAGGCAACCCCTTTTTTAAAAAACCCGTTTTTCATCAGCTTTCACTCCCAAGAAACTCAAAAAGCTAAAACTCAGAAACCTCTCAGCCTCTCTTTCGCCAGACCACTGCCGACCACCATGCAACGCCTTGCAATGGTCTCCGTTGGTTTTCCGGACAGCCCCAACAACACTCCTCCCAACTTCCTCTTCTCAGATTTGGGATTCGTTTTCCCCGAGAACACTCCCAACCTCACAGATCTGAACACGCCGAGAGCCTCCTTACCCCTTTTTGTTTTGTTTTGTTTTGTTTATTTCTGGTTTTGGATCTGGTGGTGTTTTTTAGTTGTTGTTGTTTGGTTTGTGTTTTACAGGTTGAGGGTTTCAGATCTGGGCTTTTTGTTTGGAGGTTTTAGTGAAGTAGCGTGGTGTTGGTAGTGGTGATGACGATGATAGTAACTTAGTGATGGTAATGGCGGTGATAGCGATGATGGTGCTTACAGTGGGGTGTTTGGGGGTTTCTCCTTTTCTTTTTTTCTCCGGAAGAAGTTTGCTTAAAAAGAAAGATTTTGGAGCCCTTCCCCTAGCCTTTCAGAATCCAAGGATCAGTAGGCTACTGTTGGGTCGAGATTCACGGGATGGGGAAGATGGGACAATAGGTGAGGCTTGTGACAGGGGAGAAAGATCTGGTCACCGGCGGCAGTAGGGAGGGGCGATCTGGGTAGGTTTAGGCTTTAAATGTGATGGGAAAAAATAAATAATAAAAATGAAAATAAAAATGAAAATAAAAATAAAAATAAAAATAAAAATAAAAATAGCAATAATAATATTAGTAATAAATATATTAAAAAAACATATATATAATAATAACTATTAGGGCAAAATTAGGTGTCAACAAACAGCATAAGCAATATCTGGGCGAGTAACCGTCAGATAAACAAGACTACCCACCAAAGTACGATACAAAGTCGGGTCTGGGAGAAGACTACCATCAGAAGGAGAAAGCTTGATGTTCTGTTCTAGTGGTGAAGAGGAAATCTTACTATCTGTCAATCCTGCTTTGGCAATAAGATCAGAAGCATAATTTGTTTGTGATAAGTGTAAGCCCGTAGAATCAGAAGTAACCTCAATACCCAAAAAGTAACTCAAAGAACCAAGATCCTTCATCTCAAACTGGGAATGGAGAAAAGTCTTGAGATCTCGAATACCATCACTATCATCACCTGTAATAATCATGTCATCCACATAAAGTAAAGAAGGGTGGTACCTTGGCTAGTTTTTCGAGTAAAAAGAGCAGAATCATAGGCACTAGATGTAAAACCCAACTGAGCAATAGTGGTACTAAATTTTGAAAACCAAGCTCTAGTGGCTTGCTTAAGACCATACAATGCTCGTCGAAGACGACAAACCTTGTTAGACGGTACAGAAGAACCAGGAGGTGGCTTCATGTAAACTTCCTCAATAAGATCACCATTTAGAAATGCATTCTTAACATCCATTTGATATGTTGGCCATTTTCTAGATGTAGCAATAGCTAAGAGGGAGCGAACAGATGTGAGACGAGCGACTGGAGCAAAAGTCTCTTCATAATCAATGCCATATTCTTGAGTAAATCCCCGAGCAACAAGGCGTGCTTTGTAACGTTCCACTGAGCCATCAGACCGAGTCTTGATCTTGTAAACCCACTTACAATCAATGACTGACTTATCAGGTTGTCGATCAATAATGTCCCAAGTATGTGTTTTCTCAAGAGCTTGTAACTCTTCTGCCATTGCTTGCTGCCACATAGGATTAGAAGCTGCCTCACGAAAATTACGAGGTTCATGTAATGTGGCTAAGGCATAATAACAATGAAAATCACGAAGTTGAGTATTTGGTTCCCTTACTCTAGTGGAGCGACGAAGAAGAGGAGGTACATATGAGGAAGGCACGGATGTATCAGCAGGAGCCTCGATCAAATCAAAAGTTGAGGGAGACAAGGAAGATTGGTCATCGTTTGAGCTAAAAATACCTACAAGATTCTCGTCAACTAGTGAAATATCAAAAGATAGGTCTGTGAAAACCTGTGGAGAAGAAGATTGGGATGGCAATGCGGAAACACTAGTAAATGGCTTATGCTCCCAAAAGACCACATGACGCGAGACACGAAGACGCTTAGAAATTGGATCATAACACCTATAGCCTTTATGTTCTATACCGTACCCTAGAAAACAACATAAACGAGCTCGAGGTTCAAGTTTAGTTCTTTCATGATCAGGAAGTAGAACAAAACAAGCACATCCAAAAAATTTAAGAGAATGATAGTCAAGGGTCTTATTGTATAAACACTCAAAAGGAGTTCGCATGCCTAGCACTGGTGTAGGAACTCTGTTGATAGTGTAAACAGCAGTAAGAGCAGCTTCGCCCCATAATTGTTCAGGAAGAGAGGATGAAACAAGAAGGGCACGGACAGTGTCTAGGATATGACGGTGTTTCCTTTCAGCTTTACCATTTTGTTGTGAAGTATGTGTACAAGATCGATGAGAAAGAGTTCCATCATTCTTTAACAATTTACTGAACTCAATTGATGTATATTCACCAGCATTGTCAGACCTAAAAACTTTTATCTTGCGAGAAAACTGAGTTTGTATCATATTATTGAATTCATTGAAAATTGACAAGAGTTCAGATCGTTGTTTGAATAAATAAATCCAAGTATATCGTGAAAAGTCATCAATAAAAATAACAAAATAACATGAACCTCCCATAGTTGATGTTGGAGCTGGACCCCAAATGTCAAAATGGACTAAATCAAATGGTGAAGAAGAAGAAGATTCACTTTTATTGAATGGTAATGCACTTTGTTTTCCAAGTTGACAAGATAAACAATCAAAAATGTCCTGAGAAACTTTACCTAAAACACCAGTAGAAGGTAGTGATTTTATTCGAGAAATAGATGCATGACCTAACCTAGAGTGCCATAACTCTAAAGCAGCTGGAATAGGTGTTTGAGATGTAGCAGCGGTGATCAAGTTTTGTGGAACTTTCAGGCTTTCAAGTTCAAACAGTGTTCCAACCTTACGCCCTGTCCCAACTTTCTGACCTGTTCGAGGATCCTGCACAATACAACCATATTGTTTTGAAAAATGTAAGTCAAGACCGAGATCACAAAGTTGGCCAACAGAAAGCAAGTTAAAGGCAAGGTTAGGAACAAGATAAGTATTAGGTATACAAAGAGTGAAAGTTTCAACATTACCAATGTGGGTGGCTTTCAAGGTGGAACCATTAGCATTTGTAATGATGGAATTATTAGAAATAGGCATTGTATTCTTAAATAAAGAAGGATCAGCAGTCATATGGTTTCCACAAGCAGTATCTAACAACCAAGTGTTACCTGATGTAGCAGCAGACATGACAGTAGTGTGATTTTGAGACATTACTTGATTGATCAAAGCCTCAAGGTCATCAGTCGAGATTGTAAATTTGTTAGAAGAAGATTCAGAGGTAATAGACTCAGTGTTGGTTGCTGCAGCAGCCTTGGTGCTTGGAGAACCATCAAGACGTGTTCCATTGGCATGAAATGTAGCCTTGCATTTTTCAACAGGATGATTAGTCCTACCACATCGCAAACAAGGCATTGCTGAAGAAGATTTGGAGTCAGAAATCCGTGTTTCATTAGAATGAAATATTGCTTTACAATAGGCAACAAGATGATTGCTTCGTCCGCATCGAAAACAAGGCGGAGTGCGTTGTTTAGGAGTTGCAGCAACAACAGTGTCTGTTTGATAAGTTCGAGTCATAGCTAACCGAGTTTCTTCAGAAATCAACTCTGTAAGTGCATTATCCATAGTCGGTAGAGGGTGTCGACGCAAAAGTGAAGACTTGGTATTCTCAAAATCATCTCGAAGAGCCATGAGAAATTGAATAAGTCGAAGTTGATTCCGATAATCAATAAAAATATCTCGATCATTTTTGAACTCTGGCTCAGAATTCTCAAGCATATCCCATAAATGTTTCATTTTGGAATGAAATTCATCAATTGACTGACCTGATTCTTGGCGAAGATGAGACAAAGTGATCATAAGATGGTATTGATGAGAAAGAGTAGTAGAACTGTACCGTGTTGCAATGAAATCCCAAGCTTCCTTAGCAAGATCAAAGCGTCCAAAATGTACATTGATAGAGGGAACAGTGGTGTTGGTAAATCATGTAAGGATCCGATGGTTCTTACTTTCCCATTCTTCAAGTCGATCTGCGTACTTCTCATCAGATTCTTCTATTTGTTTGACCGGTGCCTTACGTTCTCCAGTGACAACAAGCCATAGTTTCATCCCCTTTAAATAACTGCGCATAGCTGAAGCCCATCGATTGTAGTTATGTCCATCAAGAATGACTGAGATTGGTGCGCGGTTTCTCTTTGAGTACTTATCATCTTTTCTAGATTATTGGGTTTTGAAAAAAAATGGAAAGAAACGAGTTATCCCAAGATGATTCACCTTCGGGATGAACAGAAAATTTGCTCTGATACCATGTAAAGAAAGAGATTATAAGAGAAAGAGATAAAGAAAAGAAAGAATGAAAGAATGAAAGAATGAAAGAATGAAAGAATGAAAAAAGGAATTGTATTTCTGATAATACATTACAAGAAGGTTAAAGGCCTTTATATAGGCAATAGAACATGACAATAAAGAAAATACAATCAGGAAATAAAACTGTAATTAAGTCCTAAAATCAATCATAATCAATTAGTCAACTATAATCAATTAGTCTAAGGTAACTATAATATTACAATTGATTGTAACATTAATTGTAATATTACGTTTACATTATCGTAATCAATTAGTCAACTGTAATCAATTAATCTAAGTCAACTGTAATATTACAATTGATTGTAACATTAATTGTAATATTACGTTAACACAGGTGATTCTATCATCATAAATTTTGGACAGATTCTGCTAATTGTAGGGCTTGGTTTAGTTTCTCATGCTGCCTAGACATAATTAGTTATTTAACTAATAAATGTTCAAACACAAATACAACAGAAGATATTGCCCACTTACTAAATATTTTCCTAAAAAGAATGCCGGAATTTTGAAACCGTTGTCATTTTTCTATTAGAAGTTGGATCCAATAAAACTAGCAATGAGCAGCCACAGGGTTTAGATTACCGCCTGATAAAAAGCTTGTTATTTCCACGTCCATGTCCGTTAGGAGCAACCAAGCTCGTTTCAGGCGTGCTCCTAAGACATATGCTTGCTTTTAGTTACAAAACAGGCGCCCTAATAACTATTTTCCTCTATAAAATCCCAATTTATCAGCCATCTTCTACCCCTATGTTCAAACCCTCTCTCTCTCTCTCTCTCTCTCTGGCCTTGTTTTTATTCTAAGTCAGTTGTAGACTGTTTGATGTTTGAATATTTTCTTAGATGGTGAGGGTTCTATCTATAATTTTGTAGTTCTTCTGCGTTTAGTTATATATTCTAGTTGGAGTAATTTTTTTTTTTACTTCTTGGTTTATTTCTAACTTGAGATTCGAAGCGTGGATACCACCATTGAACCAAAGCTTTTTGGTTTAGAGTAAATACTTTTATTTAATATATATATATTTTTATCTTAGGTATGTAATATCGTTTGCTTTTTTTTATTTTTTTATTTTTGCTCAAAGTAAACGGCTAATGCCTTGAATTATAATAAGGATTTCAGACATGGGGGTGGATTATACATCCACGGTGCAGGACAATTTCCTTTACAAGATTGTTTAGCTACCCAATCAACAGCTTGGTTAGCCTTTCTATCAACAAAACAAAATGATACCTGATTACATTCACCACCTATAGAAAGAATATCTTCCTCAATGGCTTTTGTTTCCCACCGTCTGGGAGTGTTGGGGTTCTGTAAACGCTTCACTAGATTAACATTGCCAGACTCCACTAGAACTTTTGACCATCCTTTTCTTTGAAGTAGAATACAGGCTTCACGCATTGCCAAAGCTTCAGCCATTTCAGCGCTTCTAGCGTACATCCTTGAGTGATTACCATCAAGAATTTGACCCTGTTCATTCCTGCAAATCACAGCAACACCAACAATTCTAGTGGAAGAATCAAACGAAGCATCACAGTTAATTTTCAAAAAAGATGGAGGAGGTTTCTGCCATCTAGCATTCTGTTGCTTGGAGTGCATCCTTTCATTCAAAAAAGACGAACTCTCCTGAAATTCAGAAAAGTACTCAGAAGCTTTAAGCCAAACATTAATCGGGTCACCCTTTTCTCCTTCAAAAAAGAAAGCATTTCTAGCTTTCCATAGGAACCAACACAGATATGCAATAAGCTCATAACACCTGAATGTGCCAAACTGCGGAAGAGAAGAGATAACTTTGAACCACCATAGATGAAAACTCGTGAAGCTTTCCTTTCTTGGACAGTAACTAAATCCTGATGCTCTCCAAACAGCTTCACCAAAAGGGCAAAAGAAAAGAATATGTTCAAGTGATTCAACCTCCTTCTCACATCTGGCACAAATATTATGCAGACTGCTATTATGCTTGGCCAGATTCTCCATTGTAGGTAAGATATTATGACAAGCCCTCCAAATGAATGTTTTGATTTTCGGTGGCACCTTCATGTTCCAAACGGCTTTCCAGTTATCAACTTGAGTCCAAGGTCTAGTGCTGCTGGCAGTTTCCCTGGACTCTAATAATTGATCTACAAAAAGTCGATAACCAGATTTAACTGAATATTGGCCATCTTTTGTGAAATGCCAAACCAAAGAATCGTGAATAAATGGGGATCCCACAGGGATTTTTTTAATTGCTTTAACTTCCTCCTCATTAAACAAATTTCTGAGCAAGTTAAAATTCCAGGAGTGTTTCCCTTGCTCGATGAGTTGTGGGACCAAAACTGGGCTGTCCATTAGAGTAGGAGTGGACAGAATTCTAAAATCAGGTAGATTTGGAACCCATTTGTCTGCCAAATTAAAATATCTCTGCCATTACCAACATTCCATCAAAGTCCTTTTTGAATAGATTGAATTCCGATTCTTATGCTTCTCCATGCCCATGAAGGATTGCTTTCTAAAGGGGCATTAAGTAAGGAAGAAGAAGGGAAATAGATACCTTTAAGGATTTTTACCCAAAATGAATCTGGGTTTGAAAGCATCCTCTAAATCTGTTTAGCTAGAAGAGCGTCATTGAAAGCAGAGAATTCTTTGAAACCAAGCCCTCCATTAAGCTTGTGAGTGGCCAATCTATCCTAGCACATCCAAATCTACTCCTCTCCACCAGAATTTGTTGAGCATTACATTGAGCTCCTTACAGAAGGAAATTGGAAGCTTAAAGCATTGCATACAGTACACTGGTATAGCAGAAACAATAGCCTTCAACAAAATTTCCTTCCCTGCCTGGGATAAGAGTCGGCCTTTCCAGGAATTGGTTTTCTCTCGGATTTTTTCTTTTATAAATTCCAGAACCTCTTTCTTGCTTCTTCCCCAAATGAGTGGCAACCCCAAGTATCTACTATCGTTTTGCAAATCCTGAACACCCAGTTTGTTTTTTATAGTCATCCTCATTTGACTTCTTGTATTTGGGGAGAAAAAGATAGAGGATTTATCAAAGTTAACCTTTTGTCGAGATGCATTGTTCAATTTATCAATAACATCCAGAATAACTTCACAGCATCTTTGATCAGCTTTTGCAAAGAGAAGGCAGTCATCTGCAAAAAGTAAATGACTTAAGATGGGACATCTTTTGTTGATTCTAAATCCCTGAAGACTTCCATTAGATGTGGCCTTTTGGAGCAAAATGGAGAGAACATTCACCACCAGAATGGACAAATATGAGGAAAGTGGATCCCCTTGTCGTAGACCTCTTCCTGGATTAAAGGCTTCAGATCTTTCTCCATTGATAATCACAAAGAATTGGGTTGTTGTCACACATTCCATTATCAGCTTGACCCAAGATTGAGCAAATCCCATCTTCAGAAGTAGTTTTTGGAGAAATAACCATTCAACTCTATCGTAGGCCTTGTTAAGATCTAATTTGATGGCCATAACTCCTTGGTTGCCTTTCCTCCTCTTTTTAAGTGCATGGAAAGCCTCATGAGCCACTAGGATATTATCTTGAATTTGTCTTCCAGGAACAAAGGCAATTTGAAAGGGTGAGATTATTGAAGAAAGTAATGGTTTCATTCTGTTAGCAATGACTTTAGAAATTACCTTGTAAGAAAATACAAAGGCCGATGGGTCTGAAATGAGACAAAGAATCTGGGGCTCATTGCTTGGGCACCAAGATTAAATTCGTTCTGTTCAACTCTCCGAGTAAGTGGCCACTCTCGAAGAAACTTCTGACACATGCGCAGAGATCAGCCTTAATTGTATCCCAGAAAGTCTGAAAGAATAATCCTGGGAATCCATCTGGTCCCGGTGCTTTATGAGCTATCATGGCAAAAACAGCTTCTCAAATCTCCTCTTTAGAAACCTCACTTCTAAGTCTTTCATTCATTTCTGGGGTAATGACTTCATCAACCACCTCCAAAACAGGATCAATGTCCCTGACTTGTCCAGCTTTAAATAAATCTTTAAAGTGATTCAAGATGAGGCTAGATAATTCAGTTGGATCTTCCACCCATTCTCCTTCATTATTCTTGAGTCGATTAATGCTATTCCTCCTTCTTCTTTGGAGTGTTGTTGCATGGAAAAATCTCATGTTACGATCACCATACTTTAACCAATTAACTCTCGATCTTTGGCCCCAGTATAATTCTTCCATCTTCCATCTGTCTTCTATAGATTTTTTAATCTTCTTTCCTTCCTCTCTTAGTGATTCTGTCAGTGGATAAGATTGAATTTCTTTAATTCTTCTCTTCACTTGCTCAATTTCAATCCGAGGATTAATAAATTTCGCCTTGCTCCAACTTTTTGAGAGATTTGCTTGTGTTTTTCAATTTATTTTGAAATTTGAACATGCGAGATCCTTCTAGTGTTCCTTCTTCGTTCCAAGTTTCTCTAACCCTGTCAATGCATTCATCATCCACCAGCCACTTAGCTTCAAATTTGAAATCCTTTCTCCTGTTGAGTTTAACTTGTTCCAGCAATAGGATTAGAGGACAGTGATCAGATTCTAATGCTACCTCAAAGAAGGCTTGTGCTCTCGGAAAAGCTTCATTCCATTCAACAGAGCAAAAACATTTATCAAGTTTCTCCTGGATAAAGTCATCTCCAGTTCTGTTATTGGACTAGGAAAACTCAGCACCACTAGCTTCAATTTCAACTAAATCAAATTCTTCAATCATAGAGCAGAAGAACTCAGCTTGCACTCGATCAATTGGTCTGCCTCCTCTTTTATCACTCTGTCTGTGAACAATGTTAAAGTCCCCAATACAGCACCATTTATCCCCCAGTGATCTCCTTAAAGCAAAAATTTGCTCCTAGACTTCCTGCCTTCCTTCTTTTCGGGGATCCCCATAAACAAAAGTACAGAACCAGTCAATTTGTTTATCATAACAGACTTTTGTATTAATGAAAAAACAGCTACATTCCAGGACCTCTACTTGAGTATCATTTTTCCACCAAAGAGCAAGCCCTCCAGCTCTGCCACTAGGCTCAACATAAAAACTAGCATCAAACCCAACCCAATTTCTAATCTTTTCTAGCTTCGTTGAACGTTGCTTAGTCTCCATTAGGAAAATAATGGAGGGACAGTGATTATGGATGAACTCTCTTAGAGCTCGAACTGCCAAGGGTTGTCCAAGACCTTGGCAATTCCAGACTAAGAGGCTCATTCGCCCTCTTGTGGTTGTTTGGGGTCAGCCACCACCACCCTGGTATTATTTTCCTTGAAAGCAACATCGACTTCATCCTCCAACATCAGACTTGGAAGCTCATGGATATTCCATTTTGGAGACTTCTGTTTTAGTTCTGCAATCTCTAATCTTTCTTTGAGCTACTATGAACTTTCCATCTGAACTTTCATTCTAGTAGCTCTTTTAATCTGAGGTAGCCTTCTATTACCTGAAGCTTTACCTTTTAATTCAATCTCCTAGTTTTGAATTGATGTTGACAGAAACTCAAGGTTACCATATCTAAGGAAATTACTGATCACTTTATCCTCCCATTCAGAATCAACTCCAATTATGCCCCACATACCTGGCTCAACTTCATATGGCTTGCTATCTAATTTAGTTTGAAAATCTGCTTTCTGTTTCTTGAGCCCATCAAAGGTTTCATCTGTACAAGGCCTTTTGAGGTTCTTACGGCCCATAGCTTCAGAAGTATCCATTAAGTCTAGGCTCGGCCCATCATCCTTTTCCTTTTCTGTGATTGGATTTTGACTGCTTGAGCCTTTGTCATCTGTCTTCACAATGACCAAGGAAGATTGATTATAATCTTCTTTTTCTATTCCTCTGACACCAATATCGTGTTCATTCGTCTCAACATTAAATTTCTTTTCATTACAACCTGACATTCCTGCAACCAAGCTATCCTTCACACTATGTTTTCCACTGTGAATATCACGGGCCACCCTATCATTTTCTTCCTTCCAGCTTAGCTTCTGCTCGAGAACCTTGCTAGTTCCATTACCAGCTTTGCTGTTCCCCCTTTGTGTGGCCCGCATCCAGTGTCCATAGAGAGCTTTTTTCCTACCGTCATTCTTGTAGTAGCAATCTCTGGCAATGTGTCCCAGTCTGCCACAGTTGTAGCAGAACTCAGGCAGTCTTTCATACTTGAAAGGGACCCATTTTGACGGTTGATTTCTCCTCTGTAAATTGAACCCAGTTTTAAGTGGATCATCCGTTCTAATCATCACTTTCATTCTGAGGACTCCATTCCATTGTACTTTTTCTTCTTCTGGAAAATCTAATTCCACCAGTTTAACAAAAAGGGAGCCTATCTTACCTGCATTTTCCTTTGTCATGTACGCCAAAGGAAGCTTATGAGCCTGTATCCAAAACTCCGTGGTGGAAAAATCGATCTACTCCAGTATTACTTCTATGGGCCATTCTTTTAGAACAATATGACTATCTGAAACTGACCACGGTCCTTGATGTAAAACTTTCAATTTGTCTCTTTCTGTTTTGAAGACAAAAAGGAAGATATTTCTTTCGAGCTCATTCACCTCCAGATAATCACTAAGTGGCCAGGCTTTAGACAAGATAATTCTTAGTGGATTAACCTTTAGTACCTTATCAGAAATCACCTTTCCCACGAGTGAATGATTCTTGATTTTTCTATTTACCTCGTCGTCTGTAGACAGCTGGAGGGCATTCAGGTTGAGGGTTATATCCTCCTCTTACACCTCTTCAACTTCTAAAACTCTTTGATCTTGAACCATTTGAACTTTGATGGAGAGGGAACCTTCCAAGATAGATTTGTCGCATTCAAGGTGAAAACAAACTCCACTTTGAACAATATTGCAGAAACTCGGGAAAAGACAAAGGAAATCAAAGCTAAGTAACTCCAAAAGGCTCTCCAAATCGCGGAGCATTAAATGAACAAGAACAGGTTCTATTAGTTAACATTCAATGGCAAAGGAAGAGAAAAACTAGAAGACAAAAACTTCTAAGGGAAAGAGTACTCAAGACTCTAGATAGTTCCACTCCTGATGGAGAGAACAGATAGCAAGGGTCACTCATCGTTTGCTTATTTTGGTTGAACGGGAATAATTACTTGTATAGTCTGATCAAAATAACTATTAATTTGTAGAATTAGATTATTTTTTTGTGGATATAAACAAACAATATTTTTATTTTTTTGAATGACAATTTTTTATAAAAATTATTTTTGGTGGATCTTTCATACTTTTGTTGTTTACCAAATCGTGGTCTCGATGTAACCAAAAAAAAATCGTGGTCCTGATGAGTTGGCGATGGTGGTTAATTTGGACCAAAAGTTCAAAATAGTTTTATCTAATTTGATTACATATTTATAATATATTATATTTAAAAAAATCTCTCATCCCCATTTTTAAGAGTAATTGATGTAATATCTATCAAGAACTTTGTTAACTCGAGTTTCAGAGTCGTCTGTTGAATTGGGCAGTTAGTTCAAAGTCGAAGGTTGGCTCGATTTTTGAGTGATTTGGATAAAAATACTAATTTTTAGATGAGTTTAGACTAATAAACGAGGTTTCATAAAATTGGTTGGATCTTGATTTGCCATTTTAATTTTAAATTTAAATTTGGCTCAATTTGGTTCAATAATTATAATTTTTTTATAATTAAGTTAATTTAATATTTTATTAAATGTATTATTATCTCATATATTATTAGTAAAGTTTTTAGACTTCGCAAGTAAGTTTAAGATGATGACACATACTTCACTTTTATTTATTTTTTATTTTTTTAATATTCTTATAAAATATATGTTATCATCTTCATCACTTGTGGAGTTTTCACTGACAATGTATTAAATAATAATACTTATTAAAATATGATGTTGTGTTTTGTGGGTTTTCATTGATCCTATTCAAGGTTTGAGCTATTCGCTCAAATTGAAGGCCGGCCTATTTTTTGGGTGAGATTTGGTAAAATTATTAATCCTATTAAATAAATTTGGAGTTGAAAATCAAGGCTTATGAAAAAATACGTTGGGTTTGAGCTCATTATTTTAAGTCCAAACTTCACCTGACCCACTAATTATAATATTTTTACTATTTCTATACTAATGTGTTTTGTTAATTACTCTTGATATTTTGTGCAATTTAATTTGAGTTTGTACTTTTTTAGATTTTTAAATTAAAATTTCATATTTCTTATATTGTTTTTGTAAAAATTTATTTGAACTTATTGTGTTATAATTATGAATTATCATGTGTTTTAATAATATTTTATATATTATAATTTTTTAAAAAATTAATAATATTTGAGCAAGCATGGATGGGTTTGCACTTATTCATTGTATATAAAAAAAAGGTTTGGACAAAAAATTTGGCTTGAAAATCAAGCTTGCCTAGGCTTTAGCTCACTTTTAATTCTTAAAACATTGTCTAAACCCGACTCGAACCCAATCTGACCTAATCTATGAACATGTCTAATTCTAATAAGATTTAAAGTTATGTCAAGAATTTATTTAACTTAAAAAATCAAACCAAATGGAGCTAGTGTTCAAGGATCGGCCTACTCGGAGAAACCCAAAGGCTTGTCTATTTTTTGTACAAGTTTGGAAACAAATATTAAACCCACTAAACAAGCTTGGTTGGGAAATCAGATCCCAATACCAAGGCTTGATAATAATCGAGCCGAATTTGGGTTCAATATTTCAAGTCCAATTAATCTTGACTTGACTCGATAATTATAATTGATTATACTACTTTTTATACTAATGCATTTTTTATTTTTTTGTACAATTTAATTTGAGTTTGTAGTTTTTTTTTATTTTAATTTAAAATTTCATATTCCTTGTAGTCTTTTTTATAAGAATTTATTTAAATTTATTGTGTTATACTTACTAATTATTATGCGTTTTAATATTTTTATATTTTATTACAATGTTTTAAATTAATAATATTTTAGTAAGTTTGGATAGATTTGTACTTATTCATTGCATATAAAAACGGGCTTCAACAAAAAAAAAAAAAGAGAAATAGACCCAAAAAGTTTGATCGGGATGAGCTTGAGCTCATTTTAGTGCGTCTTGTCTTAACATCTTTCACAAGCTAATTTGAATGGATGGTGCAATTGATTCTGGTAAAATTAAAAA